>WBMZ01009313.1:247500-276178 GCA_013400975.1 Atrichornis clamosus | reverse complement strand
CCCTCCCCTCTCCTCCTCTCCCCGCTCCTCTCCTTCCCTAGTTTACTATTTTTCATACACAAATATGTATAGCTACAGAGTATATGTGAGAATTTAACACGCCTAACATAATAAAATATGTGTTTATTTTACCCATGCACACAAACCCACATATTTTTTAATATATTCCTACATTGTCATGATTTCAGACTTTATCAATATCAATGATGCTGAGGTAGATACTTTCCAAAAGAATATAGCAAATCATCTTCTAATTATCACTTGCTGGTGGTTTCATATACTTGCAGATCTATTCCAAAGTAGATATTTATATGTATGTCACAGGTTTATAGACTTTTAATGTTCCAGGCAATAGGACTTCTTCAAAAAGCAGTGTTTTGATGTGCCTTATATAGGAAGAGGAATACCTCAGCCCTGGTAAATTCTTCTTTCCACAGGCAGGAGAGTGGGATGTAGAAAAAAAATAAAAAGAGTAAAATCCATGGAATGGACTACATTTGTTCTATAATATGTGTAGATGCAACAGTCATCCATACCTGTGTCACATTAGGGCAACAAGTTTCGGTTAAAGTTATGACCTAAAAAACAGTGGTAGAAAGACTAGCAGGGAGCAGGTAATTTGCTTCTTAAGTACAGTTTTGAACAAAAGCACCCTAAATGTTTGTCCACTACTATTTGCAAAAACTGCTTCATCTTTCTTTTAGATTAAAATTACACTTGGTTCTTTATATGGATGAGGAAAAGGATAATTTTCTGTCCAAAATCCCTTTCTTTTTATGCTGTCTTGGTCAAATTTCAATTCATAGAGCAGTTAGAAACCTGAGGTCCTCTGGATTTAAAATGGAAAACAGAGGGAAACCTGCCATTGCAGAAAATTCTCTCTGTTGTGGTCCTTATCCCATTTTCCTTCCAGAGACACACTGCTGCAGGACTAGCCTATTTAGGTGGGATTTGCAAGAGAGGATTTGAGGAATTGTACTGAGGTACGGAGATGGTGTGGTAGTATTTGGATTTATGTTGAGGCTTTCTCGTGGGACTAGTTATTAGTTGCAGCTGATACAGTGTTGGTAATTTAACTACACAATATTTGAAACACCAGGCACATATTTTTTTATAAGTTTTATATACTAAGAGAATAATGTTGCCAGTTATGCACCCAGGCCCTTGTTACGCATTTAAATAAGAAGATCTTATTGTGCTATCAGTCTCTCTTTGCACGGAATGCAATTATTAAATTGTGGTTATTCTGTTTCTGATAAAATGAATAATATCCCTAAGCAAATAGTCAGTAATAAGTGAAACAGCTTTAATTATTTTGATGCTATAGTAACAATTTATTTTCTTTTCTTATGTTCTCATTACTGGGGTTTTTTCTATGAAGACAAGTTAGGGATTGTTGCTAATAAAATCTTTTTCAGTCTTTTCTCTTATTTCAGACCCTACTTTGGAATATGTTTTGACAGAGGTTTTGTGGGAACAGAGTATCACAATATGGTGCTATATTTTGCTTTTGGGGTCCAATTTTTCTTGCTTCTGGCTACTGTGCACATTCTACAGGATAATAGATAAAGCCATGGGAGGATTCAGGTGTGATAAATGTTAAGTGTTGCATAAATTAGATCCAGTGAGTGATGTCAAACACCTACAGATTAATCAAAGCAACACCTAACTTTTCAGTGGCTGGCCCTCAGACAACAACGAAACCCCAATGTTCCTAATATCTCTCTAAAGGCCATGGGCTGATCAGCAAGTAATCCTAAACACCCACATGTGTAGTGAGGAGCCAGCTGAAGCAGCTGATAAGAAACATAATGTGATGCTCAAGTCCGATATCTCAAGCTGTTTTTCTCTAGAGGTTATCTGAGGGAAGACGGCAGAATGGCACTGCCCTCAAGATATCTATGTTTTGGAAGTCCCTCTTGAGCATTGTTGAACTCATCATCTTCCACTGAGATGAACAAGGCTACCTCTTTTCAAAACGTCATTGTCAAGGTGCTAGGACTGTTATTAATATATTTAATACATTTGTTGATAATAAAAGCAAGTATACTGAGCTTAATTTTCCTTGGAGGGAATAACTTTGTTTTAATGTAACTGGAATGAGTTTTCACCTGTGAGGTAGAAACTGTTAGAGCTCTTTATTTTCACAAACTCTTTGTGTTCTGGGAAAAACAAAGGAATCTTCCTTCATTTAAAGAGGAGCTAATTCTATAAGAATATTCAAGTCCAGTCACTTAATGGTCTTATTTAACAATTACTTCAGTGTTTTGCCTCTGTTTGCTTACAAGCCCTCTTTTTGTGGAGCTCTTTCGGATTTCCTCAGACCTTTTTTCCACATGCATTAGTGTTAATAGCTTTCTTGGTGTTCAACAGGTCAATTTTTGTTGTTGGGTTTGTTGTTTTGTTGGGGGTTTTTTTGTTAACCAAAATACCTAGACGGTTTTGTCCCTTAATGTTGTATGACCACCTTCTTAAAGGCTACAGGCTTAGGAAAGTTGCCTAGCTAGATTCAACTGAGTGTTCCTGTAGAGTATCCATAAAATGTTTCCTGCAAATCTAGTTCCTTTATCATGCACTGAGATAATTAGAATTAGATCTGAGGTCCATGCCCTTCAAAGAATTAATGCACATTTAAGACAATGCTAACGGAGTAAAACTACAGAAGGACGAGTGCAGCAGGACAAAACACGTCTTTCAGCATTACAATTAATACAAAGAAAGCATTTTACTTACCTCAAAGTCTTCATTATGCTATTCTTTATCCAGTGCAAATATGCTCATCTATTTCAGTTTTCTTTCCTTTGATTAACTTAACTAATTTCATGCATGGTTCTTCATCTTTTTTCTATTTTGATGCTTATTTTCAACATATACCTACTCTTTCCTAGAGACAGCAGCTGCTTCATACAGTCAAACTTTTGTCTCACCTAATTTCTTCTTAAGTATAGAAAATGTCTGCCTGAAACATTATTTTTATGTCCTTACCATGTGTAACAAAATTTCCCCATTTTAAGTTGCATCAAAATAATTGCTGAAAGATAAAAAACTTTCACTACTTCCTAGATGTAAGTTACTTAAAATTTACACTAAAACTTTCTTAAAATAAAAGTGTCAGTAGAACTGATGAACAAATCAAGTTTGTATTCTAGTTAAGATTTGGCTTGGTTTCCTGTTAGGACCTGTTAAGTCTGACCTGGTATTCAGAGTTGAATGGAATTTTATATTTCAAAGAGAACTTGCAATCATCTACCTGTTTGAATATGACTCTACAGAATGAAATGTTTATATCAGAATTAAGATAACAAATAGGGGCATATAGTGCTGTTTTAATAGGTATTAAATTTTAAAATCTCTCTATTGTAGATTTTTGAAGCTTACCTGGATCAGGTTTTAGACACATGTCAACTATTTGTACTTAATTAAAATTTCCCTGTGAAACAATTTTTAAAACTCTATTTTCTTAGTTTGGATTATGAGTAACCACAAAACAATTAAAATGTAATTGGACACTTTAGTTTTTACTGTACTTTAGAATGATGTCTGCTACTTACTTTAAATAATAATCTTGCCTCAAAAATAATGTATGCTTTGATTACAGAAATTTCTCTTGTATAACTGAAATGTCGATTTCTTACAGAACTGAGGGAAAAAGAAAGCGTGCAAAATGTATGTTCATCATATCAGTTTGGAAACTCATGATTCTGTTCCTTAGGGTGATTCTGATCTCCCCAGACATATGGTATAGTATATTTCACAGTTAAAAATGTTCATAATTTAAATAAAATTTTGAACAGTTTTGGTGATTTAAATTATTCTATAGAAAAGGCAGTTGAACAATTTGGGAAGGCCCCACACAGTGTGAATGAGAGTGCTGCTGTTCAGAGAAAGAGAACAAAACCAGCTAAGAGTAGAACTCCCCTATTCTTGGCAAAACATTCCAGTTATCTTCTTTCTGAAAACTCTGGATTCAATATTGAATATAAAAGACATATGGGAAGTTTTACTTGTTTCCTTGACTGACACACTGGTAACATCTTGTTTTCATTTTCCAAGTGCCTTGTACCATCTGGCAGTCACCTCTCCTGTCTACTGTTTACAGACCCAGTCACTAGAGCAGTCATCTCCCATCCTTCAAGCAACAAGTTAGTGCCCAGGTACTGTTAGGGTTAAATGTCACAGCAGAGAGGAGCTTCAGCCCAAGAGCTCCAATTTAATCTGGTCTTCTGTGTACACCGATACATTGGAAACCCACTACTTGCATTCAGAAGTAATTTCTCTTGTTAGTAGTCCTAGCAACCACTATGAGCAAAGGACATTTCAATCTGGCTCATAATTATTTATTATTCCTCTCAAATCCTCTGTGTTTCTTTTGCTATATTACCAGAAACTTTCTTAGGAGACCAAGGAGAGGAGAGGCTTGGGAGGCTGCTTGAGGTCTGTGGGACAGGAGCACTGAGGGAAGGGTGGAATGTTTGGCAATCTTGAAATCAACTCCACTCACAGAGCTTCAGACCTGCTAGACATTGAATAGCACTACTGTGTCCTCCTTAATGGATTCTCACAAGTCGGACAACATTCTTTATTAGAGCTGAGAGACTTTAAATTTGACATCAGCAGTAACTAGAACAACTGCATCAGTTCCCAGCCTCATTTGATTCATACCCAAATTAATACCTCTTGGGCAGGATCTGAGCCAAAAGCCTCAGCATGCCATTCAACTGGGTCTCGAGGGTTTCATACATGCTCAGATTATGCATGCCTTTAATCCTATTGCACATTAAACAGCATGAATAGGACAACATCTTGGTCAGCTGAAATCCTAAAACAATATTTAGATCAGACTAACTGGTACTAAGCATCTTGTATTTAGCTGCTCCCCCAAACACAGTGTTTTTCCTGACAAGTCTTTCCTTGCCCACTGGGTCAGGGATCAAAAAGACTAAAACTTACAAATGATCCCCTGCTGGCTTCCAAATCCCAACCACAGAATCTATGCTCAAAATCCTTTGGAAAAGTAGAAGTAGTCACTGAGGTGCATCTGTCAATCAAAATTTTCTCACTATTATCTTTTATTCACCTCATCTGTTTGGATTTACACACTACTGTCACTCAAACTTTATTTGACTCAAGGCTGAAACAGCATTTTGTCAAACTTGCACACTCATGCCTGAGTGCTGTGCACTGAGTGCTCTACAAACTACAGTACAAAATAGCAATTGCATGCTTCAAGAAGCACCTATCTTTCCTGCTCACAGAGGACTATATTGATTTTTGGGAGCAATTATGATATTTTGGAACAATATAAGTTATTGCTATCACTTAGGGCATAAAGGTACCTCAGAGGAATTTAATAGTCTAACAGTGACAGAAGCAGAATGGACATTATTGTCATGGAACACAATGGGATGTGTTTGAGTCCAGAAAACAAGTTTGGGGACTGTGGTCTTATCAACTGGAAATTAGTGAAATTGAAGAAAACTTGTGTGTATGTAAGTATGCAACTAATGTGATGCAGTTGTGAAAAAGAATGGCAAGTTCCAGGATACATCAGACGAGGTTATTTTATCACAGACCAGGATTACTAGTACCATCAGGAATGAAAATCGTAAGAGTTCTTTAGGAACATTATATGCAGGACTAGCTATCTGTATTCAGGAAATATAGAGCTAAATGCAGGAAAGATTTATTAGGAACATGCAGTAGTTATTTTGTGAAGATAGATTAAAAAAACCTAACTTCTTTAGAGTTAGTAAAATAAGGTTTAGAGGAAATGTAATAACTCAGAACACAGGGCTAAATATTCACGAGGAAGAAGAGTTTTTACATAAAGGAATTAAATAAACATAAGAGAAGTTATAATAAATTGGTTGCAAATACATTTAGTTTGCTAACTAGATGATCTTTAACCATCCAAGAAATTAGTTTCTAGTTCCCAAGTAGAGCAGTGCAGTAGCATCTCAGTGTAATGCCGCTGGGCAGTCCGGTGCTGGTCAGCACCAGCACGCCGCGACTTTCTAGAAGAAGAGCGTCCCGCAGTGAACAGCTCTTCCAGGTGTGCTGGCAGATCTCCCTGGGCGACAGGCGATCCCAGCAAGTGTAGCAATTTCTCAGCTACAAGTGATTCCAGATCTTGTGGTTCAGCTGTTTGTGAAATGACCCAAGGCAAACATGGGAACAGAGAGACAGGAGCCTCACACGGCAGTTCCGCAGAGGTTGCCTTTATTGTCCGAGCACCCTGTGAAGTGAAGGCCAGGAATAGAACCACCCCCCTGCCAGGGGCAGAGGCAGAGGTTTTTATGGGGAAGGTAGGGGGTGGGGTAGAAACCAATTAGCCAACGGGGTACAGGCTCTTACCATGAAGAAACGAGGCACGTTGGGATCTCCCCCTGACCCCGAGGAAGGTAGCTTAGCTCTGACTTCTCCAGGGGAGTGCAAAAGCCTCCCGCTTTGTGGGCTCCCAGCCCTCCACAAAGTAAGATGGTGATAAGAAGAAAAGATTTTAAAACTTGCAAAGAAAATTATGGGAAAAAAAGAGGTGAAGCTTGTGACAGGTATTATTAGGTATCCAGTGTGTCAAGGGAGTTGACTTGAGTGCTGTCTATTTACACTGTATATAGACTGAATTAATCTTGTGCCTTGCACTTCTCATAGTCATCTCTGGAAGCAAGGAAGAAATATTTTCATATCTTGGTAAACAATTTTTTTACAGGAAGGAAAGTTCTCTTTTCTGTGAAGTGTTGGAAATTGACAAGAATTAGAGAAAATGTTAAAAAGGATATTCAGATGCTTTTACTCTTATTCTACTACAATTAATGTTCAGTGCTATACTATTGTATCTCTCTCATTTACACAGGTTAAAATGACCACTTGGTTTGACTCTACAAGGAAAGATTTCCTTTACTTGAAATTTGATGCACTTTTGTACTATGGAGCATAGTGCTTGCTTTGTAGGTTCACTTGAGAGTTTTTTAATTGCTTCCCTGATAGTGCAGGGACATAGCTTTTGGAGGTGCCCGTAACATCCTCTGTGCCCTTTCTGTGGCATACAGTTGTAGCAACTTTTACTGAAAATTTTAATTTTCCTTTGGTTCTGGGAAATGTGATTGGTGGAAGAAAGCAGAATAGACATTATATGGATAAATCTAACATAAAACATCTATCACATAGTTAGCTGGGATTGTGAATGAATGTACTCAGTGACTCAAGTGATGCCTCCCAATCCAATCTCTCAGAATCTCTCAGGTCCCAATCCCATGACTACGTACATTTAATACTTCCCCCGTGCCCCCAATTCCCCATTAATTTCACAGATTGAACACTTGCTCAAATCCCACATATGTCTCACCAATACACTGAAGTATTTAACATTCTCCATCATCACCCTTCTCTGAACTAAAGATGTGCCTTGCAATTCTCAGGAAATTAATCACTTTTCCATCAAAACAACATTACTCCCAACAAATGCAGCATATTTTCATACCACAAATATAAAATCTCCCATGTTACTAATCTTCCTTTCAGACTCATAAATTTTCTCTCACCCTTTACTAGAATCATCACCCACTCAAACCAATCCCTTTCTAAAAGTGAGTAAAACATACCCCATTACCATCAGACAGAAAGACCTTCTGTGTCTGGTCCAAGTAGTTCTTCTAAATAAATCACTCCAACAGAGTTCTGTCTTAATGTTCTTTTTCCATGTAAAATATTTTGCATCTCTTTTAACATATTGCCAGTACTTCTTGGGGATATGTCTTTCCCGTCTCAGTCCTGGGAGACAAGTCCCTTTATGATCACATGGGGAAAGTTCATTCAAAACACAGAAATACTGAATATTGAATGATGAATACTGAAATAATGCTTGGCTTCAGCTGCATGAAGAAAGGCAGTGAACCTAATCTGAAAGTCTAAAAAAATACCTTTCCAAACTGTGTTGCCATTGTTACTGGCAAACAGACAGTGGGAAAATGCTGTTCCTAGTTTTTGAGCATGCTCTTAGTTACCTGAGCAGACTTACACTAAGAATTTGTGCTCAAGGAGTGAGTGTTTCTTAACTATGTCTTTAAGTTTAGCACAACCCTTATGGTCAGCAATCACTCGCTTAAGATGGACTGACGACACACTTTCAGTTATTAAAGAGGAAATGTTTTTAATGAACACTGTGAAGAAAACTGGGCTTAAATCCCACCTTTGCCATTCCCTGTGTTACCTAGGTAACGCTTATAGTCTCTTTATATATGTTTCTTCCTGTGAATATTTGCTATAATAATTTTTGACCAATTCACAGGGGTGTTGTGATGTGAGAACTAATTAATTCACGCCTTCGTAGCATATTTGGCTAAAAGATGCTATGCAAGTATTAACACCATTATTTTTAATAATATTTGTTTAGGCTAAGTTAAACCTTTCAGATGGATAGCACTGATTTTATATTTTCCTTCAAATTTCTCAGACTGGCTTATCTAAACAGTAAGGAAGAAAATGATTATGCAGAAGGGCCAAGTAAAAGGGCAGCTACTTTTTAAAAGCAGACGTTTTAAAAATAACGTGTAAAATTCAGCAAAGCTAGGGAATAGATAGGGGTTTCTGTCAGGTTAGAATGATAAATGAAAGGGCTCTAGTGGCCCTTCTGTTTGTTTAGACCTCTTGTTCCTGCTACAACTCTGCACAAAACTAGCATTGAAGTGCCTACTGTTAAAACATAACATAACCTGACAATGATCAGCCCAGAGGGCTTTTCCTAGAGAAGGCCATATTGTTCTGCATGGGGAAGTGCTCTAGCACGAGATGTCCCGAGACATGAAGGAAAGCACTGAGTGCGGAAGACTTTCCAGTACATTAGTAGCATATGAAAGGAGCTGACCACTCATACATTAATATTGCCTTGTCCTAGAGACTGACATATGGGAAAGCACTGCATCAGATTCTCTATAGACAGCTTGTTTTCTCCTTGTTTTATAACAACAGACACAAAGTGCAAAAGACGCCAGATTTAACATTACAGGGCCTGAACACATTTTGTGTATGGTTAAGATACTTAACTTTTATATTGTGTGGATGACTGAACAATTACAGATCCCATTATTTTTTACTATGCACTATTTGTAAAGCCACTACAGAATGTTTACCTTGGGAACAGCTTTAACATTAAGCATATTATATACCAACCAGGCCATTTGTAGTTAGGCAGTTTTCTGCTAATAGCTCTAAAGTATTCTGTTTTCGACTCCAGAGGATTTTTAAATGTCATGAAAGAGACTGGGTTTTATGATACATTTAAGATCTTTATTCAAGTAAAGTAAAGCAGCCTGATGCTGTCTTGAAAACAAAATAAGAATGAAAGAAAATGATCATGAAAATTAAGGCAAATAGAATAATAACAGGTATTTTCAAAAACTCTGAATAGAAATTCAAGAAATGTTGCTCTGCTCTGAATTTTTTGTTTCTTTTTCTTTCTTTCCTGTTGTTGTTTGTTTCTATTAATGTAGATATTAACATATGAAGATGTCTACTTATGCATATTTACTTGAGCAGTGCAAAGTAACTGTAAGCATTGTGCTACTTGAAAACTTTGTGGAAATGCATTTCCAGTTTGCACAGGTAGATTTCAAGTATGCCTGAATTTCACCAAAGTTTGCACATTTCAGGGAAGACTATGCTGCAGCCAGCAGGTTTTTCACAGCTTGATCATTGGGCTGTGTCACTTACCCACAGCTCTACTAACATGAAAGAGATGGAAAGGGTCCACAGAGATAACGCCTGAGAGATAGTTGGTATAGCCCTAGTACTTCCCCACACAAACCAAGAGTTTCTTCTGCTTTTGAGATGAACAAACTCACATCAAGTTCTCTCTGACTTATAACAGCTCGAGGTTGTTACGATTGAGAAAAAAATAAACTATGGGTGAGGAATAAAAACTGAGGTGTGATGAGAGAGAGGTACCCTTGTCCCACCCAGCATTTTAGGGCCAACTTTTTATTGATCCACAGTAACACAATCTAAGCATCACTGTTGGCTAACATGACATTGTCAGAGTCTGAATATTTTTTCAGATCCATATACAACGGTTGAATGTGATCATTTCTCAAGAAATATGTTGGTGAATATTGTCTTATATTTCTCAGTAAATCCAAATTAGGAGGAAAAAAATACCACTTTTTGTAGAACTATGAAGACATCTTCTCTTATGCTGACAGTCCTCAAAAAGAATTTCATTTTTAAGAGAATCCTCTCAGCAACATAATTTCCTCACATATAATGAATATTCCCTTTGCTATTCACTAGATCAATCCATGCAGTCAGACATACAGTGAAAGGATCCAAGATGCAGAGAAATTAACAATTGAAAGAAATCAGCAAATCAACCTTTATGCATTTAATAGACTGCTGCACATTCCCTCCAGTTTCAAGCTCTGCGTGAGCATATGTTTCCTCTTTTTTTTTGTTTTCTAGAAAGCACTCAAGGGGCCTCTCTGAAAGTAGCAGGGGATGACAAGTTGAGTTTGCCAGCACTTCCCTGTGCAGGTGCTTTGCTCAGTTCGTGGACACTAAGCTACATGAGTGATTCCTCGTGTTTACAACTACAATACAACAGCACAAACTCAAGGAAAGTATCTGTGCCACTGCTGGTTTTCCCCTATGTCTTAGAAATGATTAAATGTTCCCATTGAAGCAGATAATGAGGAACTCTGTGGGAAAAGAGGCTTTTTTTTTTTTTTGTCCTGCATTTACATGCAGATTGTTTGAGATGCCAAGAATATGATTATTAATGTGCATGTAAATATTCTCGATTCACAAAATATTTTTTGAGAATCAACCCTAACTCAGATGTTGAAATCATGACCAGTTGTCAGCAAGTGGTGACTGGGTGATTATCCATTATTTACAGTTCTAAATATCATTTTATTAATTGAAGATTGATACAAGCTAGAAGGTATTTAGCAAATATGTCTCAGTGTTGGAAATTATAATTGAGGGACATATCTAATTTCTAGTTCTTGGGGTCTAGATTTTAAGGGTTGACATTACAGGAAGTCTAAGGCATGCAAACCACTTCTAAAGGTCCCTCTGCTCTTTGTGGTACATTTTCACTTGCTGTCTAGAAATTCTGGGCAGTCTTCTGCTTTGCAAAAGCCACATTAAGAGTGTACAGTAAAAAAGGTTCTTATTGTGTCAAAGACCTGGCTACTATCTTTTTAGGAATGCTGAATACAACCCAAAATTACTATCAGAGCTGTTAATGTTAACGCTCAGTCTTATTTTCCTCTATTTCAATTAAATGTCAGGATCTAGCAAGCAATCAGGAGGATTGGCAAAAAGTGTTTTCTTGGTAATTACATTTTATATAAGTAATTAAATAGGTTCTGTAACATGGCTAAAACACAGGTTATTTCTTGTTGGGATCCTAAACCATTGGGTGTTGAGTTCCTGCACCAGTGGATTTTAATGATGTTGAGCATAGTGGAACAGAGGCGATGGGAGGATATGACAAACAGGCAGACTTCCTGGAATACACTATTTGGCGTTGATGAGGCACTTCGCAGAGACATGCCTGCTGAAGCAAAGTAGGAATTTGAGCTATGGCCTCCCACATAGTGGGTCTGTATTTTAACAACTGCGGTACTGTAAATAACAGGAATGCTTCCCTCCAAGGTCCCTTGTGAGACAGAGCTCATCAGACCCTTGCACAGAAACACAGGAAAAGATGACTGAGTATTCCAGATGGTCGTAATATTCTGAATCGGATGAAAAGGGTGGTTTGAACCTCAGGCATGCTGGGACCTATTTTGCTTCATTTAAAAATAGTTTACCTTAGATTTCTAGGATTTTGCTCCAGGACACTAGGATTTCAACAGCTTCCTTTTCACACTATGTAAGTTCAAGGTTAATTCTCAAAGCAGTCTTTTGTTGAATTGCTTTGCAAAATTAGATTTATTCCTGAAGAGTTTCCCTCTGAATCCTTTTGTTTAGGAACAAATCCTGCTGAATTCCTCACCACAAGTGCACTTTTTTGCATGTGCATATTCTCATTTGACATTTTCATATATTAGCAATGTGTTAGGAAGACTGAAAAGATAATGTTCAAACACCTTTCTATAGGAGTCATTCCTCTCATGTTGACTACAGAATAAGCCATCAGTTTCAGTCACAAAATGTAAATTTAATCTAGCCCTAACTTGGCCTTACAGACCTGTTAAAACTGAAAGAGTGACCTAGAGGAGATGGCAGTACATCACGAGCATCTTTTTAAAGCAAGTAAGCATACACTTCAGGAAGTTTTGATAGACTGTAGACACAGGGCCATGGAGAAAGGAAGATAATTTGAATTTTTACTTCTAAGGGCAGAATTAGAGTGAAGAGTAGTTACATATATGTGCCAGAAAACATAGTTTGGCTCACATTTATAATTGGATGGAAGGAATCTCATTCAGTTGTCAGAAACTGTTGTGAGTTTTTGGGAACCGGATAAATTGAAAACAGAATAGCTCAGATACAAGAAACATTGCATATCTCTGTTCTGAAATGCTGAGGAGTCACAGGTAGTGAAGTTTTGCTTAGTTTATGATTCAGTAATCCTCAATGAGTAACATTCAAATATGAGAAGGTAATTTGTATGCTGAAAGGTTTCAACTTATTTAGCCAGGATTTTTATCAGGAAGTAGGAAGAAAGCAAGATAATAAAATAGGTAGTGTGGTATTAAACCTCTCACTTTAACGTTCAGGCCTTAACAGGAAAAGAATGCTTACAGTAGGATACTACTTTCCTATGACACGTGTTCTCCAGTAAAATAGTGTTTGGAAATCATGTGGGTACTAAACTATTGGAATAACAATGTTGTTTCAATACAACTTGCCCTAAGAAAATGGGAAATAAGTGCTTTACCTTCCACTTCTGACCCCAATATTTCTTCATCCTCATTGAACATATTTAACAACAATGCTGAGAATCAGATTGTTGAGCAAAGCTATTCAATGGTCAAATGTATGTTGTCAGAGAGTTCATGAAAAAGTCATTAGTTCTCCTCCCCTCCTCTTTCACTGTCAGGCAGAATCATGTCATAAATACAGCCACTTGTCTAGCAGGATATCAATCTATCCAGGTATCACCCACTTCCTGTCTCTGGCCATATGTTTCTGTTATTTATGTCAAGAAAATAGCATTTACACAACCGCTGCTAGTTGTTTACAGAAGTTTAACTCCTGTGATATAGTCCCGCTTGTGTTGCATGCTTTTAGCCCATAGATAATACATGAGATTGTACATTTTAAAATATGCTACCACATGCATGATAGAATAAACACAGACCTGAACTGACAGCACCATCTGCCAAACACAGTCGATGTCAAGGGAATGGTCTCTGCACAATATTCCACTGCTCTCTCATGAGATAAGGCTATTTTTTCTCATGGTATAACTACACTAAATTTGACTTGTTCATTTAGTACTCAAATTGTTAAAAATCTTGGAAGCAGAAGGGACTCAGGCCTCCTAAGAAGC
The DNA here is from genome assembly GCA_013400975.1 of Atrichornis clamosus. NCBI lineage: Eukaryota > Metazoa > Chordata > Aves > Passeriformes > Menuridae > Atrichornis > Atrichornis clamosus. Next base: position 262,680 of record WBMZ01009313.1, on the reverse strand, counting down.
ACTGCAGAGGAATAGTGCAAATTGAACAATTCTCACATAGGTTTTTCTTGTTCTTACCACTAGTCAAATTCTTGTTTACATACTTACACAAGAAATAAACCTGCAAGCAATGTATACATGACACCTAGATACTCAGTGCTCTGAAGTCATGGAAAATTCATAACATTAATCTTTAAATGGCCCATCTGAAAATTATATAGGGCAATCTACTTTCAGACACAGTCTAGCTGTTTGCAGTGAGACATTAGTAATAGTTACAATTGTTCCCTGTTAGAAACCCACATTATTCACAGTCATGAACAAAACAAAAAGGTAAAGGTGATACTTAACTTTTTTTCATTTAATATTTTAAAATTCATAAACCTTAGCCTGTTCATTTGGACTCCTGTATTCATTCTCAGGAGCTGGCTTAATTACCAGATTATTACCTGGAGATATCTGCTAGGATCAGGAGGGGAAAAGTGCTTTTTCTTGTCCTACAACAACAGCAAACTCAAAGCTGGAAGGTCCCGACCTATATGACAAACATCTTTTACAAGGGAATGAAACCGTGTCTGCACCAAACAGGAGGGTATTTCTACCTTCCAAGCAGCAAACCCTACAGTGTTAACAGACACAAGTGACCAGTGTTGTTACCTGGTCAGGCTGGTGAGAAGCTAGAAAGCCATTTCGTGGAAAGAACTTATTGACAATAACTGTCCACATCCCACACTGTGATAATCTGAATGCCTTAGGTACATAGAATAACTCATATTTGAATCTATCAGAACCTGGGTTTTCCTCTGCATCCTCCTGATGCCACCTGTGTGTGGGCCCATGCAGCCAGGACATGCAAAAGTGCTGGAGTAGCTGTCACTGTCAATCTCCTGGTGAATAAATCCATGCATGTGCAGAATGCCCAGCGTGTTCTGGCTGCATCCAACTCATTTTGCTTCCATGATTTAAGGGTGTCAGGCACGTTTGGCACACTTCAGGAATGCCTGGGTGAAAACGTTAGTCCTCCTGGCACACAGAGGTTTGGGCAGTCCATGGAGGAGCTTGGAGTTATGTTTCCAAATCCTAGGTTTGCCTGATAGGAGCTACCACTCTCATATTGGGAGTCCTGGATTTCGTGTTGTCATGGGCTTTGTTTTCGACAAGGTGTCTTATTACAGGCCTGAAGAAACACTTCTTAATGAAAATATTTTCAGAAATGTTCCAGAGAAAAGATTTTGTTTGGATGAATCAGCTTTTTATCACAAAATGTATTGAAGAATTCCTGACCATCCCTACTATGCTAGTATCCAAATTTCTATTTTGCACAGTAAAATCACATTAGTTCTGCTACTGTCAGGGCCTTCTCTCACTGCAGATGGCTGTGGAACAAGGTCTGTACTGTTCTATATTATTATTTGATGTAACAAAACCAGATTTGAATGTAATGTTTTGTTTAATGTTAGGCATTCCTTGCTATGTAATGCAAGTATTTTATCTCATCAATACTAAATACGTTTGTAAGGACATAGAAAATGAAAGAGATAAGCAGCTTTATTGTGATTCATTATTATAATTTTGCTGCATTATTTGTAAAACAAGATATCTTTGAAACACCCAACTCTAAGAAGACCTAAAGAAGCTAAGATTGTCTCATTTCCTCAAATATTATTTATTTGAAAAGGAAAATAAGTTTAAATCATCATGTTCTCACACTAAAAAGTTGTGAAATGTGCATATTTTCAATTTGCAAATATATTTCATTTTTGAGCATTTTGAACATGAATATAAGAATTTTATAACTGAAAAAAGAATTTTGCTATAATTTGGTATCACATTGTCTTTACTCTCATCTTCTTTTTGTACTATGTATATGGAGGCTACTGTGCATGAGAATTAAATAGAATACAGCTTAAATTGTGACTTGCCAATGTGACAAATCGGTCTAATTGTAGGGAGTTACTTGGTGTATGAATTTTTAAATTGCGTAGTTTCCTGACCTATTAAATAACATCAGTAAAGAATTGTTGAAGTAGACATTCACTTTGGAAATATTCATGAAACCACCATGCTTTAAGATTAATTAATAACACTTTCCTTAATACTTGCCCATATTGTTGAAAGACGTTTCTAGTTTTGTTCACTTGAGTGTATTTATTATTAACAAGGTGTAAAGTTGTATTTAATATCCATCAAAATTTTAATATTTATTGATTTCTTCCTATCAATAGAAGTTTTAAAATCCCTAATTTTCCTGATAGTTATTTTACTTCATATTAACATTCAAACTAGCAAGGCTTAAATTCACATTTGCTGCTTATTTGTGAGACTCATAATTTTATAATTTCCAGATTTCAGTATTTTCTTGTCTTTACTGTGACAAATAATGTTCTATTTGCTTTTTTCCCCGTTGGTCCCTATATCACAGAAAGGATTTCACAGATCTGAAAGCAAAACCAAACTTACCTGGATCTGGCACAGTACAGGAAAACAGGTAATGTAAACAGCAAGATTTCTAATCTTGGCACATCTCTTGACTTGGACTTTTTGGCACAATATTAATTTTGTACGTATACATACAGAGCAAATTTACAAATTATATATATACATATGTGTATTTGCATGTGTGTGCACTTGCAAATCCACTACATGATATCCCACAACATTGATGTGTTGGCTTTGAAACGATATTGCTTGGTTTTATACTTCTGAGGTGATTATGGTTAAAATAGATCTTTTTATAGGAAGCTTCATCTGTAAAGCAACCCAAGTTATGCAGTAAAAGGTCAGTTGTCCATAGTCTGAATTTAGTGGGTATCACCACATTCCAAAAACATATTCTAGGTACATTCAGTGATATCTAATATTCCTTATGTAGGTGACACTACACATTTAAACATCAAAGTTATGTTAAATAGCTGTTACTAAGAAAGCCACCTACCTCCTATTCTTGTCACTCCTATAGATTTAAATCATCTCTTAAAACTAATTGGAGTTCTACATAAGCAAGGAATAAAAGACATGAGTTTTGTTATAAAATGGGTGAATTCTTCTTCACAGGTTTCTCAATCATATTGGTGTTCGTGAATTGGGTACCCAACAGGTGAATCAATATGACCGCAACTCAATAGAACCAGATTTCTCAGTAGATTCAAATACATGGTTAAAATATAGCTGAAACCTCAAATAACAACGTCTCTGAACTCAACTGTAAACATTATAGAATTCAAAGAGCAGTCTTCTTGTTGAAATGGAAAAAATATTATACTAGGGGAAAGGATCATTGCAAAAGCTGACATCTTCTCATAAAGTAGAATTTTGAGAAATTCGATGTTTGGAATGTATTATATACCATGTAATATCAGGTAGGTCAAAGTTTTTCCTTTTGTATTTTTGGTGAAACAATTTCTTTCTTTTTTTTCAGGGGTTGTGGGGGAGAAGAGAGGTTCGGGTAACAGGATAACAGAGATTTGATAGTTCAGGGTTTTTTTTGTTGAAGAATCACTTTTGTGAAAGCTGTAGCATTTTTTCAGAGCTGAAATTTCTGAATTTTTGCTGGTCTAGCATGCAGTCACAGAAAATACAGAATTTCGGAAAAGCAAAAGTTGAAGGGAACCTCTCTTCCAGCTTCCTACTCCCAGCTGGGCAAGTTTATTGGGGGTTTTTGGTGAAACTTTGGTTTTCCCCATCTTTTGTAGTGAAACAGCACAGAAACTTAATATTGTATGTAGAAAAATAGTCTCATACTTACCTTATTGAGAGTCAGATGTACTAAAAGTACATCTGCAAGTGAACTATTTTAACTGCAACACTTGTCTGTTAAAATATTAGTTGTTGTGGGAACTGTGCAAAGAAATTAGTGAGTGGGATCTGATCTTGAAGTGTTCAACTGTTTGTTGGTTTGGTTTACTTAGATAAAACCTTAACTGGCACAACTGAATCCATTATTCAACTTCATTATTCATCTACATTCTTCCAGGGGGTAGAACTGTGCATGTAAATTATTCTGAGTAAGCTTCTTTATTATTTTAAATTAAATGTATTTTAATAATGTGATGATATATCACACCAAGTTGTTGCTGCAGAGAAAATACAGGATCAGGAGCTCAGGTCAGAAATCTCCTTGTTTGTCCTTGTCTTCTGCATGAAGAAATGTTAGGGCACTGAGGATATTGTGTTTTGTACTTTCATTTTAATTACAAAATTGATGTTCAACAAGATGTTCATAAGTAGAAACCAAAGCTGGATTCCATAAACTCTGCTTCAACTTCTAAGCTAGCACAATGATGTCTTGAACCACACATTTGAAGCAAAAACTGTTCCATACATCTTGTTGAGACATGACTATACAAACCTAGCAACAGCAATGTTTTATTCATCTTTAAAGCATAAAAAACTTGACAGTCACAGGCCTATGCAATGCATATGTGTTCTGTGGACAAAGAGCAGGCTCCTGAGATTCAGGGAGATAGCCAAAATTTTCCGTTCTACATTTTCCTTCAACATTTAAGGACAACTTTTCTATCTAATTTGCAATGTGATATTAAGACAGTTGTAAATAAAACCCAGAGTATAATTTACTTTCTAAACACCATATTTAACAGCTAGATGAACACTACTGAAAGTTGCATTAATGTCTTTATTTCCTCTAGAAACTTGAACAGTAATACCTAGAGGAGGCTCAATGAATACTGGCTAAAATAAAACTGCTACATTTTTTGTTCAGATAACAATCTTAGAAGTTTTTGAAAAAAACCTTATCAACAAAAAAGAAAACCCAAGAATGACCCCAAGTTTTTTTTTTTTTTTTCCATGTGGTAAACAGGTGTTCTTGATTTTTCAAATTTATTAACCAGTCCATTTGATATGCTGTTACTGGAACTTACAAATTTATAGATCAGGCTGATTTCTGACACTTCCGCTTTAGGAGATATCACTGAGATTATGTAGAGTTTCCAGATTCTCCTCAAATCATGAGAATTACACTAATAATTTTTTACCAGTCTCAGTCTAGCACTTAACTCCAATCCGGTATCCCACTGGCCTCTGTCTGCTCCTCTTGCAGATCCAGTTCTTCAACACTCCCCTTCCCTTCTCAGCCTTAGGGAACACCATGCATTTAACAGCAGGACCACACTGAAATGGGTGAGAAAGAACAGTAGGCAGCCAGGAAAGGCTGAGATTTAGCAGCACTGAATGTGTAGCCCTGGGCCTTATTTACTTAACTCCATTTACCCTTTTCTGAATATTCAATTATTAATTTCCTTCTGGACTTTCCTTTTATGATTTTGGTCCCTCGATGTCAGGGTGAATAATTACAGTGAAAACTGTTCACAGCCTCAGCCTCTCCATGATGCAACATGACTAGAACAGATAACCTGAGAAAATCTAACACTGGAAAGTTGCAAAGAGATGTTCAGAAGCATGTTTCTTAGTTAAAGTATACTTTCAAAGAGATCACAAAAAGTATATTTTTGTGGTAGACTATCAAGCCTGGCAAATTTCAGCTGCAAATATTCCTAGATTAAAGATTTTCTGCAAGGAAAATCGGCTTCTTGCAGATTAACGGAACAGAAAAATTTCACCCCATCAATTAGAAGAAGGAAATATCCTAAGAAATTCAACCCAAGATTTTAAAAGTAAGAGTGTCCAGTGGCCTGAATACGTAGTCACTTATTGCTGACGTCTGGAAATACTGATGTTTTTCTTCCCATCCCCTCATAAACTGCCAAGAAAATAACCTACACTGACAACAGTTTCAGAATTTTATTTTTTTTTTTTTAGGTATGGGACGCAGGATGTTTAAATCCTACCTAGCTTTAAAAATTTTTATCAGATATAGATATGGCAGCAAAAAAGACTACACTTGGGAGATGTATTTGGTTTCAATAAGCACATAGGAGAAAAAGCTGACAAAAGAGAATGAGATTTCACTTTCTGCGTGGATGACAAGATGACCATATCTGACCAGCCATGCAGAAAGAGAGCACTGGCCATTCCTCTTGTTCAGTGGTGTCTAAAGCCAGCTGGAAGCCATTCAGCTCTGCAACCTAACTTGATCCACCTTGTCCCTCAACAGCTTCTGCAACTTGCTGCATAGAACTCCATACAGCTTTCTATTTTCTATGCATCGCTGATATTGCAGGAACCGTCAGTGAAGAGAGTGTATTGCTTATCATTTTCATGTAGCTGATTATGTGGTGGGGCCTCTTCAGCACGTGCCACCTTCTCCTCCTCTTCTGATGATATTAAAACATTTTTTGCCATTGGGACAGTTTGAGATGACTTCCAAAATCCCTGGGCAATGGAGGTTTGCTATTTGAGCTCACTGTGTGATCGACATGAACCACCTACTCCATGTAGCATCAGTGGCATGATGTGTGGAGGGGACTTTCCCTTTGAACATCCAGCCCAGCACTGGCAGCTGGGGTGCCAGAAGAAGTTGTGCTTTGGTGCAAATAACTTCTGAGGCAGCTTGAACTGCTTCAGAGGCTGCAGGATCTCTTTTTCATCTGGGACGGAGTTGGCCTTGGATCCTTCGTGTCTCCAAATACAGAACCTCAGGGGTTGTCCTCAAGTCTCGTCGGGTACTTTTTGCCAGAGTATCCAGGAAGGATCTTTCTTTCTGGTTGCAGTGTAGAACACTCAACTTGTCCTGTCCTGACTGGCCCAAGTCTCAAGCCCACACAGCTCCAGGCTCCGTCACCCCATGGCTACTGTGAAAAATTAACCCTGTCCTTGGCCAAAATCAGGACACTCATCTTCTAAACTTTTCCTTATCCATCCCCATGTTCAGAAGAACAAGGAAATGTGACAGAAGGCATGCTTGAATGAATAAGGAATTCCTGAAAAAACCCTCAGACAGAAAAGGAAGCACATGAAGATGCAAATAGGATCAGGTCATCCAAAGTATAGAGAGGAGTCCAAGCATGTAGGGATGCAGTTAAGAAAGCCAAAGCCTGTATAAAATTAAATTTGGAGAGACTGTGAAAGGAAACAAGAAGGGCTTCTACAGGTCCATCAGTAAGAAAAAGAAGACTGAGGAAAATGCAGCTCTGATGCTGGATGGGGCAAGGAACCTTATGACAAGGGGTGTGGGAAAGGTTGAGGCACACCCTGACTTCAGGAATGTCAGGTCCCTGAGATCAGTGGAAAAGTCTGGAGGAATGTGGATGTAACACTCAGTAAAGGAAGGTAAAGCTAGGGAAAATTTAAACCAGGGGTCATATACAAATCCATGGCACCTGATGTAATGTACCCACAAGTGTTGAGGAGCTTACCAATGCCATTTCAAGTCCAGTTCGATTATCTTTGAAAAGTCAAGGCAATTGAAGGAGGGCAGAAACAAAGCAAAATTCAAGAAGTGCAAGAAGGAGCAGGAAACTACAGGCTTGGGAAGGTGATAGAACAAATCCTTCTGGGAACAATTTCCAAAGATATTAAAGACAAAAAGATGATTTGGAATAGTCAGCTGTCAATGAGAAAATCATGCCTAATAAACCTGAGAGCCTTCTAGAAATGAATTATTTGCTCAGTGGATGAAGGGTGATCAGTGGATATCTTGGCTTTAGAAGGTTTTCAGCACTGCCTGCCATAATATCCTTGTTGACAAACAGGTGAAATAGGGACTAGATAAGTCGATGATGAGGGGGATTGAAGAGACAACTCACTGGTGTTGCACGTAAGGGATCAATACTGTAGCCAGTACTATTTAGCTTTTTCTTTAACAACCTAGATAACGGAACAGAGTGTCACTTTGCAGTTGACAAAAAGTTGGAAGTAATGGATGATACACCAGATGGCTGTACTACCATTCAGACATTGATGAGCTGGAGAGCTGAACTGACAGGAATCTCATGAAGTTTGGCAAAGGGAATGCCAAGTCCCATCCCTGGAGGAAGAAACCCCAAGCACTGACACATACAGGCTGAGGATTTGTAAACAGTTTTGCAGAAAAGACCCTGGTGGGCATAGTGGACACCTAGTGAAACGTGAGTCACCGCTTTGGCCCTGTGGCAAAGGTGGCCAGCAGCACCTGAGGCTGCACTAGGAAGTGCATCGACAGACAATAGGTCAAGGGACGTGGTCCCACTCCTCAACTAAGCACTGATAAAAGCTCATCTGTTTCCAGAATCCTAGTTGAGACAAAGACCTTGTTGGGGTTTGCACTAGTCCTGTGACTGTGCGTAATAGTTCTTCTTGAAATGAGGAACATGACATTATTGTTCTCTAAAGTAGCTTTTTGCATCATAATTTGGAAAGACAAAATATATCTACACAAAGGACGAAATTATTCTCAACCATCTTCAGCTGCCTAAACGTTCTGGATGAGGTTCCTATTTTAATCAACTGAGAGAGATATAGAAGTCAGAAACTGAGTTATTAAAACAGTTTTAGGCAACTCTCTCAGAATGGGATAAATTCCCTTCTATTTGAAACCTCCTCTTCATGCTTGCAAAGGGAGTCTAGAGAAAAGATTAAAACTATATGCACTGCTTTTATATGACTCAAGATAGGTGAAATTGATTCCAAGCTAAGTGTTTTACACTAATTGAACTTGATTTATTTTGGGGTTTATTTGTTTGTTTGTTTTTAAAAGAATGAAGCAAATTCCAGTAATGTCTGACAAAGCAACATCTGCTCATAACATTTATCTAGTTATTGATCCATCCAAGTTATTGATTTATGATTTGGATACCACAAATAGAAGATGTAAATTAATCACAAAAAAAAAAAAAGTTCTGATCATGTTCTCTAATTTATCCTTGCTAAGGTCTTTCTCAAGTAATGTTTGTTTAAAAGTGTTGTGTCCACACCCCCTGATTCTAGGCTTCCTTCATAAGAAATAGATGGGTGTAAAAATGTGATTAATTTTGTTTTCTGGAAACAACATCATAAAATTATCTCAAACAGAAATAACACACATTGACTATTAAGGAATCTTAGTACAGTTTTCAGAGCTGTGTTTCATTAAAAAAAAATAATACGAACCAGGCCAGGCAACAACACTTTTGAAAAATTAGGTTCCAAACACCTCATAAATAGCAAAAACTTCTGTGTCTTTCTGGGGAGGGTTTGAGAAGGATGCAACAGAAATTTATGTAAGCTGAATCTTATTTAACATCTTCAATAATGATCTGAAAGAGGCGGGAGGTAAAACATTTATGAAATACATTGACACAACTGAATCCTGAGGACTACCAAAAGCCAGGCAAGAATGTGGAGGAAAATGAGAGATCATCAAGACAAAATGCTCTCCATACAGTGCTACGTAAGCGTATGGTAGGAGAGCAATGTACACTTAAGAAGAAATTCAGCAAATAATTGTATATTTAAAGAAATTGGTCAAATTGGATGAGTCCAAATCCACAGTATAGTCAGCAACATCACACTGCAAGACAGTAAAATTATTTTCTTTATGTTTGTTGGACAATAACATAGGATTATATTTGAGCTCAGTCTCTCTATGGAAATACGTGGTCCATTCTTGGTTCTTGTTGAGTTCTTGGCCCCAAGGATACTTTTTGTGTCACCAAAAAAAAATAGAAATCAACTGTTCTATTAATACATCCAAGCAAATCTCTAAAGAACGTATCTCCCATCCCAATAACCACAGTGTCAGACATTTTGGCAGGAAAGTGAAACAAACATACAATCTCTCTTTATCTCAAACTCCTGCTATGATTGTCGTTGAAAATAGAGCATTTCTAGATTATATATTAAATATCCTGACATTTCCTACCTTGAAATCTCAGAGAAATTATGTCAAACTGAACATTCAAATCAGGTGGTGATGATATAAAAAACAAATTCTCTAGAGCTAAATGGGGCAGAGCTGGTGGAGAGGTAGTCCCCTTCTGAATTAGACTCATGCTCCAAATCATTCTCTGCAGTCTAGATCTTCACAGAACTTGAAGGCTTACCTTGCCCCATCCCTTCTCTCTGTCTCAAGGACTGAGAACCGCCTTTGCTGAGCCCATGCCCCTGAAATAATGTTTTAAAATTTCTATTATCCTCCTTTCCTCACTTTTAAAAGTGGCAATGACTCACAAATTGCATGATGGGTACAAACGTATGTTCAGCATTAAAGGAAAATTTAAGTGTTGAAAAGCCCATGTAGGCACTCAGGCTATTTTTGGCAAAAAATAATTAGCCATCAAGTTATTTTGCATTGAGTAGCTGGTAACAATAATACATATTTCTAAGAAAGTTCTTGTAAAAACCATATATCTGAAAAAATTATCAGAAATTACTAAGTGCATTTTCTGCTTATAACTTCACAAACTAAACAATCCAAGCAAATGAACTGTGGTCTTTTAGACAAAACTAATGCCTTATGTACTACTGAGCCACAAATGTACTAGAATTTGAGATTTTGAGATTTATGAGCTACTCATGTTTAGATGGATCAGTCAACATTTCTTTGATCAGTCTATATATGTGTATCTTCAATTATATCTATTTTTTTAACCTATATAGCATTGTACTATTGATGGTATCATATATTATTTGTTCTGCATATTGCATTTTACCTCACAATCCCTATTGGAAATTTCTGATGTCGGAACGGTGCTGTCTCCACACTGAAATGTCCATTTTGTTACACATAGAGCTTGTATTTATGGTTATATCTCCAAGGTAGTATTTTTTTCCCAATTTCTTACCTGTTTATTTAATTGTTATATAGCAATGAAATGGGTGAGTTGTTAATGTACTGATTCAATTAGAAGCTCTGACGTGTGTGTGTGAGTGTGTGTCTCTCTCCCACTCAAATAGTAAAACGGACTGATTTTCATATATGGTTTATATTGGCTCTGAAGACTTTAAATACATTTACTGGCAAGCTACTGTAGTAGACACATGGTGGGGGGTGTCAGCTTTTAATTGTAACTGTCTTGCAGAGTGGTGTTGTTTTAATATCCTGTATAGATTTTTATGTAATACACTTACTTGCAGGCAGCCTGAAGCAAGAATCAATTCTGTGAAGGATTCTTCTTTTGTTAAAAGCCAATCTTGTTTTAATGATGCATGAAGAAATATTCGAGCATTGACATTTTTCTGTCAGGTTTCTTTTGAAAAATCAATTAAGATAATACTGCTTTGACCTAGTTATCTAGTTAATGCTTATTAGGAATGTAATATGATTTACTGTCAGCATAATAATTTTTGTATCTTATCCCATTAGCTTGTGCATATTTCAAAGTGTATTACACAATGGTCACTTCTTAAAATGTAATGTAGCAGAATACATTAATTAGATTGACTGGGATCATTAGACAGAAACTCTCCCATTGGCTCTTTGTATCAAATTTGTATATCATCCCAATCAAGTTAATTCACTGTTTACTTGTCTGAAAAGTGTTTCTGAGTAAATGTGATACACAAAAAGTTTTTTAATTGGACAAAATCTCTTTGTTTCATGTCTGTTTTTTTTTTTATTTTATGAATCAATTTCTAGCTCTTCCTGGCTTAAGCATGCTTGTTACACATGATCACAAAATAAATGAATAAATATTAAGGAAGTTTTTAAAAATATGATAGGGCATAAAAGAACGCAGATAGATACATGAGAGGACTGGCAGAAGACACCGAAAGTCCAGTAAGGCAGTTGATTTGGTAGGTGTTAAAAAATTAAAATGATTAGTCTACTTTTTTAACTTTTTTTGTTTTGCATTTCAGCTGCTTAGTGTTAATGGAAAGGTCAATAAAGGAGTTGGCTTACTGTGGCATTAGAGAGAACTATTGATTCCTACTCATTTAGTGGTCAATGTTAACCAAGAACCGAACTCTTTTAACCTTGTTAAGCAGAACGGAAATTAAATCTTCCCATCACTTTCAGAGCAGTGGTCTATCTCAGAACAATACTGCAGTTAGACATTTTTGCAAAGTTTATCCAATTCCATCATGCTAATGGTCTGTGTGAAGTTAAGAGAGAGACAAGAAAGGGTGACTGACGGTTTTGTGGATCTTAGTGAAAGAAATACCTTCATGTGGTAAGAGCCAGTTATGATGTTTCTCATGTCATGAAAGGGTCTTTCTTTTAGTCAAAAGTAAGCATTTATTTGTCAGGTAAATTTAAGTGAAGAACATTAATGATCTATACACCTGCATTATAATCATTATGTTTTACTTCTGGCAAAGATTCAGCTTCAATTTCTTGTGATTGGCTGAGTTTTAATTTGATTTTCCTGCTAGCAACACATGGCATAGTAATGAAAGCACTATCTATGTCAAGAAAGACAGAAAACAATAGATATTTATTTTCTTAAAACATTGTTTCTGCAGACAGTACATGCATTCAAAGAAAAAAGCCCCAAATTTTTACACATATATATATATATATATACAACTATATCTATTTTAATGCCAGAGAGCTATTTCAAAACAGTTAACCAAAAGAATAATAGACTGGCCATACGTTATTATCACTGGGAAGAAAATGGAATCATAAAGTGTACTTTCTTTCTTCTTTCCTTAAAATAAAATTGAAAAAAAAAATCCCAAGCCAAAACTCACCTACACTTTTGGCCTCTTATTGATTTCCTGAATTCCATATTATTTCTGTACATTCTCTTCCCACTGAGTCAGAATAGCCGAGGCCACCGTATTGCTGTCATACATCATTTGAAATGCACCACTGTAACATTTGCACTCTAACAAAAGCCACGATGTTGCATAGATTAACATGATGAATATGTGCTGAAAGTTTCTAGAAGAATTTGATCTCCTTTCTTTGAACATTTACATAAAATAGAAAAGAATGCAAATGAAGAAATGCTTTCTCCATATGAAGAATTCCCTAATTTAACTTAGACTTGTATGCATTTAAGGTAGTTGTAGATATCAGCAAATCTTTTTTCTACATGTCATTAGAAATGTTAACAGTCTAGAAGATTTTAGACAGCTTAATATACATAATTTATCTTAAGCCTATGAATATATTTCTGTGAACAAGATGGCATCTTGAAATCTGTAAGCAATGGTGATAATGGTAAGATGGGTCCTGACTTTCCTTGGATAAATGGAGTGCATGCAAGAAATAAATAAAGAAATAAGAAATGAGTCAGGATACAGGATTTCAAGATTGGCATTGTTTACAATCAACAAAGAAAGCAGGGAGAAAAGAACATCCTGATGCTATCAGTTATTCTTATTTGCATGTAAACTCTGATATTAGGATTCATTTTTGAGCATGTCACTTTTTAGCTCCTAATTAATTGCAATGACAGCGCTGTGTGCGTCTGTTTATAGGAAAGATGCTGTTGTGGCTGAGATTTTAATTATATTAAATATTAATCATGGATTGAAATTGGAAACCTTAAATTATTGTTTAATGATCAATGATCAAACGCATAATCAAGATAAAGAAAATTAGGATGGCAGACAGCAACATCACAATTTGAATTTTACATTATTAGTCTTCTGCCTAACTAGGCACTTTTCTTGAGTATCTGAACTGTTTTGCCTTTTAACTGTGCTTGCAGTTGCTATAGTGATGGCATAATTTCGTAATGGTCTAAAAATGACACTGGCATAGATACTGACAGATAGGAATTAATTCACTAACAAGTAATTATGTAGCGAAATGTTGACTGCCATGCAGAAGGTGCACTGTGACACATTTACTGTTTTTCAGGGATGGCAGTAACATTAGCGTTGGTCATTAGTGGTAGACATCTCCGTACAGTGTTGGATACAGACTTATATGCAGACCTATTTAGTTACCTGTGTGACAGCCTTGTTCAGGACACCAGAAACAGCTGTCCTAGCCTGTATGAGCCAAAATAATTAGGCCTGTCATCTTCTCGCTCTGATTTCCCCTTCAACCTGCTCCACAAAATGCAAATATTTTGCTTTCATTGTCACATTCACCTTGACATGGATATTGCTTTGGCGCATAACTGGATGAGATGACTCAGAATTTGCATTGTTCATTCTAATAAATTTGCTTCCCCTCTACTGCATGGCAGGACCCATCAGATAAAGTCTCCCAGAGTGTCATCAATCAACATCGCTGACAGACGGCTTTTGCCTTCATTTGTTACATAGGAGAACATGCTTAATTATTTGTCCTGTAATTAGTTGGGAAAATGTCAGGAAATGTCAACTCTCTGTTCACTCTGGAAGGGCTCTGCTTGAAAGCCACAATGACTGAAGTGTCATTAATGCTGCCTAACAAGACGAGGATCAGCTGGGGAAAAGTGAAAGCTTCTAAAAAAGTAATCATGGCGAGTTAAGGAAAACTGCAAATCAGCACCAATAATAAGATGTGAATCCTATTAGCAAACACTTGTATTTTTCATCTGTTACTCCTCACAATAAATATACGGGAGAAAAAACTCAAGGAACAAATGCAGTGGGCTCATAATTTCTGTCATATATCTGTTGGCATTTACTTCATTGATCATGCTTAATACATTACTGTAGGAAGTATCTAATTTTTAGTTTTCATATTTGAGACACATTTTTACATTCATGCAGCAGTATAATATGCATTGGATATGTGAAGGTAAATATTTTTACATTAATCAAAGAGCGTAAGATTAATCAAATGTGGAAATTTCTTTTCTGAATTTAAAGCTAATAAGGAGAGTTGGCATTAGCTTTAATTTTAGGAATAGAAGTAAAAATAAATGAGCACAATCTGTTTATCAAGTATTTATGGTTGCATGCAGTAGGCAGCTAAACAGATTTCTTGAAATTACCTGAACTTCTAGGAAGGATCTGCTCTCCCTTCTGTGGTGGAATACAAGGACAACCCGCTGTATTTCATATTACAAAATAAAAATAAAAAGGAAGGAACTATCAGTGAGAATAAATAACTACAGTGCTTTCCCCTTATCTGTATTTTGGAAAAGGAGAAGCATTTGGTTTAATTTTGCAGTGGAAGGTTATAGAACTACAGAACTGAAAGAGACTAGGATTAGAGAAATGATGCAGATAAAAATTGTTTTTATGTTTATTAGGGCCATTTGATATTTTAGGAGTTATTTGTAATCAGAACTTGTTTTCTGTGTTCATATTTTCTATATGAAACCTTATGGTATACATCTTTCATGCCTCATCTTCTTCCTTTTTTTTTCCTTACATTATTACAAAAGGGTATAATCATGTGGGAATACTTTCTTACTTAATTACTTACATTATTTCATCCCTCGTTGCGATTAAGCAAATTATTGCTTGGTCTCTTTAGAAAGGATAATTAAG
>WBMZ01009313.1:55000-242500 GCA_013400975.1 Atrichornis clamosus | reverse complement strand
CAGCATAAGAGAACACTATCACAAAGGCTTCACCATCTATTTGAGAATTCCTTTTCTATATGAAGGTTTTTCTACCAAAAAATATAATAGCTGCACTAGATATTATGTGGTTTAAGCACAGAGAAAAGAAGACAGAAGCATGACCAAGTACCACTTTGTACCACACATGGAATGATTATTTCCCAAGGGAACCCTTTTCCTCGCTTTCTTTCTGTAGCAATTAACATAAGTTTAGCTTAGTTGACAATAGTGTTAAATGTTAGTGTTAAGGTCAATATGCATGACCTTAAGTTAACCCTATAGTATAAGGGAATACTCTAGTTATAAGAATAAGGAAATAACTTCAGCATAAACAACCTGTCAATCACTGGGAAAGTTGTGAGCATGGAGGCTCTTCAAGAGGAGCAGACTCTGAGCATCACTGGCAGCAAGAGCTGTTTTTTAGCCACTGAGTATAAAGAAAAAACAATGAAAAATCAGATCTTTTTCAATCAGCCTGTACACTTTAGAGATCAGAGTAATTTGGGAAGAGGATCTGGAGGACCTCCCTAAGAGAACAAGGGTGCTTGTAGCTGTAGGGGATGCATGACACTGGGTGAAGTCACACAGTTTCTTCTGCACTGGGCTGTTTCTCCCACAGAACAGGGAAGCTGTGTAATTCCTAAAATTGCATATATTTGTGTTTAAAATGGTTTGATATGCAAACACATTTAGTATTCACATTCCATTTTAAATCAAGACATCTTCATTTCAGCATTTTTTTTTATCTACCACCAAACAGCCACCATACTCATAAAAGTTTGGTGATTCCATGTTATATGAATGCATGCATTTAATACTTATATGACTTTGTGCCTTCTAAGAGGAGTATACACCCTTTACTACCAGAGCAGGAGACTGAAAAGAAATGGTGGAAAAAAATCCCAGAGTATTAACTCCCAATTATGACAATAAGGTAAGAAATAAAAAGTCAGTTCTCATAGGGGTAAGAAAATAGAACAAAAACCAGTTTGCCTTTTATTCCTAGGACTAGCTACCACTATGACATATGGAAAAGAGGAGGAAGTGTAATCAGAACATAGTGAAGAGCAACAATTCAACAACTTCCATCCTACCAACTTCTCCATTTTCAGAAGTGTTCTTCTACTTACCGACCCCTCCTGCATCGTAAATGATAAGATTGTGTCATAATTTCATATGATATTTTTGTCCATGCAATTTCACAGAGATGTTTTCCTTTACCTTTCCATTTATGTTGTGGAAAACTCACATTCTGCAGGACTGAATAAGCTATTGACTACTACTATACAGGGCTCTCTGCAAAACTCTTGAAAAATGTTTTTGCTTGACTTCTACAGATTTTACCTGAAGTTTTTAATCACTCAGGCATCCTCAGTGTGATTCAAATATCCTAACCAGAGAAAGAATGTGTTTTCATACTTCCCTATTCTTAGTGGAAGTGACTTGTGTGTTGAAAATGGCTATAGTAATATATGAAAATTACCCAAGAAAGTATTTACATATTTAAACTTTTCAAGTGATTAATATCATTCCTTTTTTTTGTTGTTGTTCAATCACTCCTTTCATATTTATGAAATTTAAAGGGGGAAAAATAGGAGAAAAATATTTTCTGTTCTATCAGATATATTTCATACATAAGCTTCAGATACATACAACACATACTAGTACATATTTGTTTAAATCACTGTTGCTTGCGTCTATATATTTAGAATAAAATATTGCTGAGTTTCAGCTGAACTAGAGAAGTTGAAATCATATACTTTAGGATCTCTGGTAAATACCTGTATAACAACAGACAGGACAACTACACAGTTTGTCCCTCTATTAACCATAGGCTGGATAAAGCTCAGCCAAGTCCAGGAAAGATTCTTATTGAATACACAAGGAGTTAGCCTGGAGCTTTTGACTGGATATCTTCACAAATTTCATACAGTGGCTACAAGGGTGCTTTAAAAATACTTTTCATGGCCCTCCTCAAGTAAGCATTTTCTGGCTGTCCCCTTGAAATATTTATTCACTAAAATTCCTGGAGCTTGGTAAGCAAGAATACATGGTATTAAAAGTAGAAACTTTAATTTTCATCTTATTAAAAAAACCCCTTATTTGAATAATAATTATATAAAATAAAATAAAATAAAAGTTGTTTTTCACAATCAAGTTAAGCCATACATATAAAAACTGAAACTGTTTGTTTAACAGATAAGTGTTAAACATTTATTAGCTATTGGCTTTATGGAATTGAGTTACCTTAAAAAAAAAAAAAAGAAGAAAAAGAGGAAGGAGTAAAAAAAGAGAAAATTAAGTTTTACTTCATTGTACATATATGAAATAAAATAATGCATAAAGATGTTCGCCTTCCCCTAAAGTCATGAAGGTGTGCAGTCACAGATTCTCTTTAAATGACAGGTGATGGTCTTCAGGAAATACAATGCTTCCTCTTAAATAAGATAACCCAAACATAGTGAAGAGTAGGCACTTTAGAAAGCCATTTGTTTTATTCTGGTGTTATCTTTCCATCTCACTATATGTTGTGATTGCTCAAATATGTTGGATATTCCTCAAGGCAAACACTAACATCTGCTCTTGCAATCCTTTCCCAGGCAGAGATATTAGTGATTTCAGTGGAGATCTTCCCTGGGGAATGACTTCACACTTGGGGCCAGGATGAAGTTAGATAATTTAGGGCCTGATCTACAATGTGTGGAAATCCAGCACAAATGAGAAAGGTTCAGCAACACTTCACAACTGGTCTCATCTTGCATCATGCAGAGTTACAAGAGTTTTTATTGCTGACTTTAATCAGAGCAACATCTGGGCTGGCACAAAGTTAAACCCGAATGGGATTTCCCTCACCCACAGGAGCACCTATCCTGGCTTCAGTGAGATTATGTTCATGATAAGGACAAGAAGAGCAGGCCTTTAGAAGACAAATTTTTAAACCTTAAAATCAATATTGTTAAATTAGACGCATGAATTTCACCTTCTCCTTTTAAAAGCTTCCTGGCTGCAAATTCAAGCTTGGAAATAATCTCAATTTTTGGGGAAACAAGCAGAAATGGCTGATCTTTTTTTACCTCATTTCTCTAGTACCATTGAAGTTATCGGCTCAACAAAATGTCCTTTGCTGCAACATAAACCAATTTTTTTCTCTTTGCATTACACTTCACTGTCAATATGATGCATTAAGGATAAAGACTCAAAATATTAAAACCACTTAGTAAGGATGAGAACTTCTATTTATTGCAACAGTCATGACTGTGGCATGTGCTGTATTTTTCATCTCTTTTATTAGTACCTAGGCATTACTTAACTCCCCTAAATGAAAAATACCATGCTGATTCTTATCACTTGGAAAGCAGGGTATTTAGCTTTTAACCACACTGATGTCTCTAAAAAGGTCTTTCTCTCACACAAGTAGCCCAATCAACACAGCTATTTATCAGCTTGTCTTTAAAGTTCTAGCTCTCTAAGATCCTTCTCATACAGCTGTTGGCAAACATGCATCTTAATGTACATACAGAAAGAAATCACTGAATCATAGTTGATATGCTATTATCTCTTTTCCCTTCTGACTGAAAGACTGGAAGTCTGCATTCAGAATAGTTTGCTTTACTGATTTTTTTAGTACTCAGTGGTATCTACAGGTTATATAGTTCACCTGACGATATAGACTATTATTTGTGCCTCTTAGGTCAAAAAATAGTGCATGCTGATTAGAGATTGCAATTTTTCAAAGGTACAGAATTATTTAGATATAGTATGGACCTGGAGATAAGCCAGTCATTAATTTGGCCAAATTCTGACTGCTGATATTACTTTGGGATGTCATTGGCATACTGTCATTTCTCATTTTGGTTGTCAGTAAAACTAGCAACAATGTCACCAGTCACAATAAATGGAGTAGATTGAAAAATAACAATACCAAAAAAGTTCTGCAAGAGCTCTGCATATGCCTGGGTTAGTTAAACAGATGATTTCATCATAAGTTGGTGTTTGACAAGAAATGCTGGTTTAAACTGTATGAAGCTGCTGCTGTTGGTGAAGGCCCAGAGGGAAGTGACTGTCATGTTCCCAGCAGAGGAAAATAGCTGTGAAAGCTCACATCACCTCATGTGATTCTGCTTTCCTTGAAAGACTGCAGGCTGGAACCACAGGCTGAGGTTTTGCCCTACCGTCTGAGCAGATATGAGCAGAATAGAGCCAGTCGAACCGAAAATCATTAGGATCTAGGCTGCATTCATGGCACTGCTTCTCCAACTTTTCCTCTGTGCCTCGGTCTTCTGCTCTGTGAAGTACAGCTGCAATTCTCACTATTTCAACAGACCATAGACAAAGTATAGAAAAAGTAGAATTTTCACCACTTAAAAAAATTAAGGGACCAATCTGGCTGCTGATTCCCTCTCTGTGGTGAGAAAGTGATTTGTCTTGTCTAATGAGAGAAGTGTAATTTGACTGGTTTGAACGCACCTCCCTTTTAAATCTGTCTGTCTCCACCGATTACAGAAAGAAGCCAAATTATTGCCTTGCACAATTCATCTTATTTGTAGCAAGAAGAGGTGAATTCTATTCAATCCATTTCTGCAAAATGATAGAAGAGTTTTAGAAAGAAAGCCATCCCTTGTATGCCTTTGAGAAACATGTAGCTTCATTAGAAAAATAATATTTTCTTCCAGCAAAGAGATGTGGTTATAAAAGAAATGGGTAGGTATTTCTATTTCATGAGAATTTATTTACATAGCTCTTCTAAAAATGAGACAAATTAAGTCTAATACATTTCAAATGAAAACATCATAGAGATCCTGAAGTGGGTAGTTTCCATCTAGCATGTGGTAATTTTCCTCTTATTACAATAAGTAATGGGATATATTTCAAAAAATCACACATGCAAACCTATAAATCCTATCAGTATCATTGACAAGATGCCAAGCACACAGT
Source organism: Atrichornis clamosus (assembly GCA_013400975.1). NCBI lineage: Eukaryota > Metazoa > Chordata > Aves > Passeriformes > Menuridae > Atrichornis > Atrichornis clamosus. The sequence continues at coordinate 237,544 of WBMZ01009313.1, read as the reverse complement.
GTGTTCCTCTCTCTCTCTCTTTCTTCCAAATACCTGCACAGACACAAGCACAGGCACAGAGCAACAATATTGCTGCCTCCACCTTTACTAAATTAATTCTTCCCAGGCCCAGTCTTGGCACTCAGCCACAAGGCACTAATCTAGCAAGGATAGCACAACAAATGTGCTCATGGTGTTTTCTCACACAATACTTGTGAAAGGCACCTCAGAAAATAAACTTATAAGGTATCAGACAGACGTGGAAAGGGTCTGCACACTCAGAGCTCAAAGCACTTGCTCTTAGCCGCATAATGGACAGACAAGCTGGTAAAAAGGCACATCCCCCATGCAGATTTGGAAAATCCCTTATAGGGAATTGGAAACCAATTGAACACCACTAAACTAATAAAATGCCACACAAGTTAGCCATTCTCTTCGTCCACCTTGCAGGGAGTTGGCTGAAGGAGAAATAAATCATGAGCTGCATATTTTCATGATGTTCATATCTAGCTGCTGTGAGGCAGGCAGTGACATATACCTTTAGTTTTGTTAGTTGTTCTGACTGTACTGAAATTAGAAGACTGTTCTGTGTGTGTGTGTGTATTTTTTCCTGTAGTCTTGTGCTGTAGCATGATTGAATCTGGGTTTTTTTGGTTTTCTTTATGTAGCTTGAAAATATTTTTATGTCATAAAAATTATCTTTGATGTTTTTGAAATCTTTGTTCAGCCCTATAAGGCCTTTATAAGTTATTGTTTTCTTAAAAGGATTCTAAACGAAAGTCTTACAAAAGCATGTGTTGGAGGTGGAATAACAGTAAAATGTAAAAAGTTACAAAATGCATCAAACAGCACAAGTGAATAATTTCATCTACAACTGCACACTTTTATGGCTTATGCAATCACCTCTGATTATCACAGTGCCTCATTTCTACAGTTTCTCTCAAGTCCGATGACACAAAAGCTGCACTGCTCAGTTCTGGGCTTGGGTGCTCGCAGCAAGCCTCAGTGACAGGCCATTCTCAGCTGCTCCTGGTCCCCAATAATTAGCCCGCTATGGCAGCTACCTCTTGTGGTTTTGCCTGTGAGAGACATTTGACACAGCAGACATCAGAGGGATTTTTCAGGAGGCTCTTGTGGCGTCCGAATGGCTCTTAATTAACCACTTAGGTATCCTCGTTCACTCTCCTGCTTGGCACTTTCCAAATGGTAGGGGTTGCACTGTGGATCTAAACACCGGGGAAGCATGCTATCAAAAGATCTTGTAAATGAAGGCTTGTGTAAATTATTTTTAATGATTCCCTCCTGGCACATCATTATGTTTGTAGTTACACACAGGCACTTCAGAGATGGCTCATCTTCCGTAAGGTCAGCTGCAGGACCACCATAACTAGCTGCAGTCAGTAAATGGCTTATTAATTAGCACAGTGATTTTACATTGCTAAGAGCTCTGATGTATGGAGCTAGAATTGTAATTGTGTAGGATCGAAATAATAAGCCATCTCAGGGCTCCTTATGCAAATTGCCATATTATAAAATCATTACCTATCTAAACACTGAGTTTTAATAAGAATTACAATGATGAATTTTATGATAATTGACACTCAAATTTTAATCTCTTGGATTTTTATCATTTTGGTGGTTAAAGTGTGTTTCTAATTAAATGTTGCTTAAAATGCAAAGGATTGTTTAACAATTCTATTCAGTTCTAGTTCAAATCAGGTTATTCTCTTTGGTCATAGAAGATGGGCCTTCTTAGTAATAGGTATATGACATTATGTATTACTTGTATAGTAAGATGTTTAATCTTTCTTTTTTTTAACAATTATGATTTTGATGGCACTGTATTGTCAACTGTGAGATAGAGCATAGTGCGTGTCATTGGGTCTGACTTCCGCAGGAAAAATGACTCAAGATGAGGAATTAAAATCTAGGGAAGATTTTGAATGCTTATGACATTTAATAGATTTTTTCTTCTCTATTTGTTTTTCCAAAGGGTTTAAACAGAGGTTTAATAGTTTTAATCTTAGAAATGCAAGCAAAGCTAAAAATTTCAAATTACCATATATAGCATAGTACAAAATACCTAAAACTGATAGATAGATCATTAAAATTTCACAATTGTATTTGCAGATAGATTTTATTTACATATTATAGTGTTCGTTTTACAACATTTTTCTTCTGCAAAAAAATTACTCCAAAGTAGAGGCATCAGCAACAAATCTGGAGAAAGGTATTATGAGTAGAGGCACAAAACACCAATCTGAATACGCTTCATCTCAGTGCCTCTCATAAGATCTTGCAAAGCTTGGAAATTCTCTAATGAACATCAAATCATACATGTTAACAAAATGAAGAAAAAATTCTGGGAAGTGAAAAAGTTTTTCCCTATGAATTGACCATTCCAATGCAGACAAGGGTATGACACTGAGGAAGTAGTCTAGGTCAAATGAAAAGCAGAGAATTGTGTAAAGAATGGCTGTACCAAATGAGACTAGAAGACCATCCGAAGGACAGTTCTTCCTCCAGGAAGGACCAAAAATGAGTGTCTTCACATCAGTAGAAACAGAGGGGGGAAAAAAGAAAGGAATGTTGTTTCATATGAATAGACTTTAAGCTCCTGACAGCTCAGGAACAATCCTGAGTTGAGTATGATTTATTTCTGTTAGCAATCCTCAACACATTTATTTCATGAGATTAACCTGCTGTCCTTGGAATCTCGTAAGCCTTCAGTACCCACAATGTCCTTAGGCAAGAAGTTCCACAGATCTGTTATTACACCTACCCTTGTGCGTTTTGAACACGGCTCCTCTACAGTACTTTGGACAGATTTCTACACTAGTATTGAAAAAGCAAATGAACACAAATTCCTATCCAGTTCCTCCATGTTGACAAGGATTGTGCAGGTAATAAAAAAATATGGTGATCATAATACAAGCTAAGACTGCAAATGGAAAAACCATGCACAAAGTCCCTTAATCACTGTTCAGATCTTGATAAAAATTGCAACAATCTTTCTGGTTTTACAAACAATCATTTTATGATGGATGAGTGCAACTTGAAGGTACTTGAAATAACTAAAATACCTCACGAAATATCTATGATATTCCCAAAGTATGGAAAGAATATAATGGGACCCAAAATGCTCACCTATTTCTATAACTTTTGGCTGCTATTTCAGATAAATAGCAATACCATAATATCGTATCTTGCAACTTCCCACAAAATTGTTTCACTGGGGACATTGGGAGATTCAAATTGACATCTGAAATTAAAATGTATAGATCAAAAGTGATTATTTAAGTTTTTCTGTGATTCAGATATTTCTTGCAAAAAGCCTAAAAAAAAGGGGAAAATTATAATTAAAGTAAGTCTCTACTGTTAATAACTATCTAGTGATCTTCTAATAGTTAACACTTTGAGAAATTCCCTTCATGCTGATCTACCATTGAAAACAGGTACAAGAATTAATGGAGGTGGACAATCACCATGTTGCTTCCATGCTTTTGTTTTAAATCATGTCACAAAACTGGCAAATAGGCCATTTGCAATGCCACTGATGGACTTCTCTGCTTAGTGTCTTTTTTCCACCATAAGCCAAGCCTACAATAGCCACGGCCACAAAAAAGAAAAAAAAAAAAGATTGGAACAAGGGAAAATTTAAATTTGGCTGTTAACACCTCTGCACCCACCCTGCTATGGGCTGCAATTCACTATGAGACAGGCATTGTGATGAAATCAACATCACAGATACAGATTCTTTATTCTACATTGCAGTAATTTGTACATTTTTTTCTTAGATATCCTGTATTTCCACTCAAGTACATGCAAATTCAAAATAACACGTGCATCTACAAAGCAATCTTTGATACATATATTAGCTCATGACTATCTGCTTGAATTGGACTACATTTCCAAATCCATTTTTAAATGAATCTCTAGCAGATAATGTTTATATAGATGTGCCTCTTATATGATCAGGAAGAGGCTAAGCAGTAAAGAGAAAGCTTATACCCAGATCTTGTCAATTTGTTAACGAAAACAGCGAACACACCCATTAGTTTTGTCACTAAATCTGTCTTTGGCCAAGGACGAAAGTTACTGCACACTGCCACATACAGAAACAAAGAATTTTAAAAGTCAGTGAAGGCTGAAAGAATGCTAAAATTGACAAATTCATAGGCTCCTGAAAATGCTACCTGGCCGGAAAAAGGGTTAAAGTGGATTTCAACACAGACTGCACACACACGCCTTTCTTTTTACAAAGTAAATCTAGCTTTTACATCTGAATATATAAAGAAGCAGTTCTAATAAGAAGCTGCACTTCACTTTGTGTGGATATATGTATTACGTATAAAAGCTTGTTCCAACTTGTAACTGAGGAAGGCCAAATCTTGGTGCTTTTATATGTTATATTGGATAATTTATAGAATTCTGAATGGCACTGAACAACAAAGTTTCATTCATACTTTTTTTTTCTAAGTTTGTCTTGAGGTTTTATTTTAAGAAGAGTCTGCCACAACCTTATGTTTTGACAGCTATAAAGTATTGCTTAGGAAGGGGCAGAAAAAGCATACAATTGTTGTTACACTTTCATGACTGCATTTGGCAGAGAGGAATGATTAAACCAAAGCCAGACAACTACCAAACTGTCTTTCCTGTGGTTTTGCTACTTTAACTCTGCTTTACAGGCATCCAATAGTACAGTGTCTTTACAAACTTTTAAACATTCCTCTGTGATTTTTGGTATGCTGTGCACACTAGAATGCAATCAACATCTGCTAATTTCTGTCCATTAAATGTATTATCATAACACACAAGCATGATGTTTTATTTGTATGGCTGAAATGAGACTTATGACCCATAATCCATCATCTTCCTGTCATATTTTTATATGTTGTCTATTCAATCCCCAGTACAGTTTAAAAAGCGTAAAGCAAAACTCTCCTTAAGTTATAGACCAGCTGCTGAAGTGTCCAGCTGAACAGGTCATTGTGCTTTATTTTTGCTGAATCTAGCAGGAGTTGCTCATTCTAAGCCAAACATAATACAACGTGGATGTCCCCAGAAGTTTACAGTTGAACTACCATGTCTGAACTTTCTAGCAGGCATTTTTCTGAAAATATCATATCGCAACAGACAATGCTTAGAAAACATGAATTCAGTTTTTTAAAAAAAAGTAAAACGTCAACAAATGTTGGAACATTTTTTGTGTATGATTGAAAAGAAATCCTCACTAATAGTACATGGGTAAAAATAAGAAAAAATATTTTCAGGAGTAGTGGTTTTTTTAACATGGAATATAATTTAAGTATAAATCACTGGCTTATTTAATAGTATATTATTCTTTTCATTTTAAAATTCAGTTATATGGAGCTTAACATTATTTTTAAAGCTTTGGCAAAATGTATGACTGCTCAAGAATTGGCTGTATTTTATTGTGTTTTCATAAAAGTCTGCCAGTTTTAGTCTGCCATTAGGGATCAATAAAGCATTTAGCAGTCCGAACTCGGCTGTTATTATTTTACCTGACAGTAGTGCAATTCCATACTGGAAGGTAGTCTAATACAAGATATAGGCAGCAATACCTACATGCATTTTGCAAATTGAGGGTGGAGATTCAGAGCTGATTTTGAGTTTTGTATCATTTAGAAAAATAAACAAACATCATCATGCAACCTTGTATCTATTTTCAGTATTACCAATATATAATCATGGTAGATATTCATACACTAGAGAATAGATCTCACCTTTTAAATAAAATTTGGAAATTAAACAATACAAGAGAAATGGAAGAATACTGATAAGAAAAGAATATAATTTTAACTTCATGTAACACACAAGTGCCCAGTCAGCATGAACTGTAAACAAACTCTCACAAAGTAGTAAATAAATATGAATAGAGTCCATAGCTTGGAAATTGAGAGATGTATACAGTAACTCAGTCCTGTTCATTTATCTTACATTTCTTACTCAAAAGAGAGAGAAAGAATCCATCTTTTGAAACACAAGTAGTACAAAAGAAGTAATTGCAAAAAGTGTTGCAGATATGAAGGGAAGAAGGGGAGAGCTGAGTTGCAAACTTTGTGAAGTGTTAGAAGCAACCAAAGAAATTTTTGGCTAGTTAGAATAATCTAGTTAGTTAGTTAGCTTTTTTTTTTTAAGTAGGGAAAAATATTGGTTTATTCCTTAGTTTTGATCCTTGTGACTCTTTCCTGCATCTCTCTCATTTGCATAGCTAGAATGACTTGGAGAGATTCCTTATTCCAGGCAAACACCAGTAGCAGTGTGGGAGAAATTCTGTTGATCATTCATTTTTCCACTATGATACAGTCATCATCTTATTGAAAAAGATGAATTTTTAATGTTTTCTGACTTTGTCTGATAACTAATTTCCTGAAACAAGGAAAAGGCATTTCTCTTACCAAAGTCTGACAATAAAACACAAAGGTACCCAACCTACTAAAAGAAGTCTCAATAAATCTTCAAAATAGGAAGTATTAGCAAGGCAAATGCAGAATTTGTCACCAGCAGCCCTAGCAAGCCTATAATAAGTGCTAGTGACTATTAAAAACATGGGGATCATATATGACAGCAGTTGAGAACTGTAATATCATGTTCATGTAAGTGACTGACCTGTAGTGAAAAAAAGTCTTTCTTGTTTGGGTAAAAAATAAAGAAAGGAAAACCTTCAGTGATCTTCAGGGAATCTGTGTTTATTTTCATACAAGGTTAGTTTTTCTATCTAAATTTCTAAGAGGTTGAAAAATAGATTTCACTGCAGGAACTGGCTGCACACTTAATTATGCAGTCTAACTACTTGATTCCTGATGAATGAATCTTTCTTACAAGTCAGTTCTTCTTTTCTATTTTTGCTGCTGTTTTCTGCATTCCCTCTGATTTGTCAATATCTTCATGGTATGGTGGTACCCAGGGCTCTATGTAGTATGCCAAAAAACTCAAAGTAAATGTTAACCCTTAATAGGATATTTCTTATTCTTCAGTTATAAGTCATTGTTGGTTTTACATGTAACTGACAATTCACATTCATTTATATAATTATTCAACACCATTCATGCTTTAAGCTTCTCTCCTGTCTCTTTCTAGGTTGTTTCCTAGTGTTTCAAACCATTGCTGTATATTTATCTTTACTTTCTAGTTTTGCTGAATTTTGCTTGCCTTAAAAAATAATAGTTACTAGGACCCTACATTTACTATTGCTATTAAACTTTAAAAGGTCTTGAATTGAAATCACTCTAATTTTTTACCTATATACAGCAGATCTGTAAGTTCTGACATTATAACTTTTAACAACTCTGTTTTTTTCTTTAAAATAGATTTGAAGGAGAAGTAGTTACAGGAATTAATGACCTGAGGTATTACTCTTATCCCCTTTCTTCAGTATAATCTCTATTGAGAAAATTGTCACCGTAATGAACAGGTATGGTTTTTAGTCAGCAAATGTTGAGTCTTAGAAGAAATGTTTCACTATTTGTTGTTGGATTGGTGTTGATACACTTTCTTGGGAGAGGAGTTTTGGCAAAAGCCACTTTTATACAAGCACCCCTAGTAAAATTCTTCTGGGAGTGGTTTCACAGGATTTGAGCAGAAGAGATTGCTGATGTGACCAACCTTCTCTAAAGACCAGTGAGTTGACACTCCTGCTTTTAGGAGGAAGGTTGCAAAGGTGTGTGAGGGAAAGATTAAGTCAAGGTAATACATCTGTGTAAATGACGGCGCTGACCCATCTGCCTTCCATGTCAAAATCTGTAGTATTTCTGTACACATTCGTTGCTGCTGTCAACATGTCTTGCTTTGTTTGCCATTCCTAACAAAGCAAACACCATTTTTATTCACAGAGATCTGTGTCTATTCTCTCTTTGGCATCTCAGCCTATTAGAAGAAAAAGATCTAAGGAGGGAGCCAATGGGTTGAACTCAGTCAGGCATTTCCTTTTGGATGACCATAGCAGGTTTACCGGAGCAAGTATAGAAGCACTGAAAAAATGTTCCTCTGCTCACAATCCCATTTATCCTAGAGCTATATGAGTGTTTATATAGCCTTTTCTGAGCTGTGTCTGGCCCAGTAAAGATGGTTTAATTACGAGAATCACTCTATGTTATCATTATTCCAAATTCTGCAATGTATTTTCATCTTTTCAGATTATGATAGTACTTCACTTGGAATTCAATATTAAGAAATTTCTGGTGGAATTTTTTATTTGGCCATGCACATACACACTGTTGTCATTTCCAACATCATGTGCATAAAGCCTTTGCATGGATTTCACTTTGCAAATAATGTCATTCCATGATGGCTTCACACTTGCTCCTTAAATTCATAACTGCCACGCCATCCTCCTGCTTTCCCATCAATGCTAAATTTGATCAGTCAAAACAATTCCACAGTAAAAATGTCTTTGAAACACTGGAACGCTTTAATTTTTCTCTTTTGACTGGGCAGTAAGGATATCTAATAGAGGTATATGTTTATGTATTTTTGCATATATACCAAATAACACTAAGAAAATAGCCAAGCTTCATGCTTTTAATTCTTCTATTGAAAAATGGATCCACAGAACCGTTTTTCAGAAATAAAGCCATTCTGATGTTATATATTTAACAAGTCTTAATTAAGCTTTATTTGAAGAGTAGAATCTTCCTGATTTTTTTTCAAATTTCCCTTGTAGTATTGAATTATTTCTGTAGACACTTACATGCAATAATTCATTAGATGGTGTACTACTGGCATTCAGTGGGTAATAATAACAGCTAATCTTAAAGATAAAATGATGTCTTAAGATACTCTTATTCGAGTGTTTTCAGGACTTCCATTTCTAGTATTAAGTGTTTGCAATTTCTAACAGAAACTTTTGCTTTAGTTATTTGATTGTTCAGTGCCAAACTTGTTATAAGCATTGTGAAGCATCAACAAAGCAGTTGTTGATGTGTAGCACAAGAACAGCAAATCCATTGGCATGGACTTAGGAGCACTGCTTGATTTGTGATATATCCTGTGATAACTTCCCTTCACACAGTCAAAATAATTCCTTCTTCCGGATTCTTCTATTGCCTTTTCTAGCTTTTATAATGCCTAATAGAGCTCATGTTTTATCCTCCTAGCAGTGACTAATCTGTGGAACATGGATTGGTCTTACTCATATGTATGTATCTGTGGATGTACAAATACCCAGCTGCATCTGGGTTGCCCAAATCACCTCATGATGTTGTGCCAGATAAGTTACCATAAGCCAAGAGAATTGGTTAAGGACCTGTTTAAATCTTATTCTTTCCTATTTTTGTGGTTGTCTTTAGCCAAAAGTTTTCTATTTTCTTATCTCTCTGAATAATTATTTCTGCATTCTTTTGCCTAACTAAACCTTGCTGGTGTTATGTATTTCCTGGCATGATTTCCTTCTATAATCCTTTTGCTTACAGTTTTGACCACTGCAAATGTTTCCTGCTTCCATCCCTTGTAAATGTTTTTGAACTGTACTTAGTTTACTTATTTATTTATCTATTTCTCACTGGCTGGAAGAAGGGATAAAATATACTGAGAATAGAACATAGATGCAAAAGAGTTGTCTTGTTGCCAAGACATGTTACTGTGTGTTCTAGCCAACTACAGATTTGCAATTAATAGTAAAGTATACAGCAATTTCCCTTGACCATCCCTAGCAGGATAGCAGTAGGGAGTTATTTAAATTAAATCAGAATAATTATTTTAAAATAGGTTTCATTAGATATATAAATATAAATCATACCACCACAGATTGTTTTAAAGTGGTGGTCCCAGGGGCTTCAGAAAGATTGAATGATGAAAAAGGAAAAAGAAAAAGGGCTTGGAATGAGTCCCAAGAGAGCACTTTTGAGTCGTTTCAGTTTTGCATTATCACATTATATTAAACATATTGAAGAAATTATAAAGACTCATGAGCTTGTGACAACAGTGAGGTGACAGGATCTTGCATTATTTTTCAATTTTTTTCAGTAGTTGAAAACGACTTTGTGAGATTTTTAATATTTTCATAACATTTTATGTTGTACAGTTTTATATAATAAAGCATACTGGCTATACCTTATACAAAATCTTAGTAGGTATTTATCTACAGGTTAGATTGTGCTAATTACAGGCGATAGAAAGAATTGCTTACTTCCTTTCATTATGAATTCAAATGAAGGTAGTATTCAATAAAATATTGTTTATCCTGAGACACCTATTTTCTAAAGGAATTGCAACTTCTGCTATAGTCATCCTTCTTTATATATTTACTTACTTTCTTATAAACTTTTCTGTAGTATATATTGTAAGAACGTGAAAACACAGCACGTGCAGAGGAGTTTAATCTCATAATAAGATTGAGGACTGAAACCTGACATACAAATTTTGGCTGGCTCAAATGAGAAGGTATCAACTATAAGCAAGGATAAAGAAAAATATATAAAGAAATTTTATGATAGTGTGAGAGTTTAAGTTCTATTACTTACAAAAACAAATAATAAAATATAACTCTTCAGCTAAGTCCCACATTTTTGTATCTTTTATCTGATAGACTTAGATAATATTAACCAAAAATGATCATGCCATCCTTATGAAAATATTATCTAAAAAACCTGAACATGACAATAATATTGCCATTAGATAGCAATAAAAAGTCATTTTTTCAGAATAAAAAATTAAATGAATGGCACAGTTGCATCTACCTTACAATGATCTTTTTCAATATCAAAGAAATAATGTCTTTATATTTTTTTATGCATGGCTAATTTTTCCTGTTAGGAATTTAGAAAGAATAGCTCAGAGCGGTTTCTTGGGATGTAATATTTAAGAACACCATTATTAACGTAATATAAATTTATACTAAGAATGTTTAACATTGTCATAGGCAGGAATGAACAGGAAATATGCATGAAACTGCCAGAAGTTTTAGTGTGTCCCAGCACTGCCCATTTTGTAAAGGAGATATCTACAGCTGTCAATAAATCGTGCCAATCTGCATGAAACCTCATCAACCTGCATGGAAACCAAAGCAAAAAAGTCATGCTATAAATGGAAGATACAACTGTAATCTATAAAACAGGAGGAAAGGGATTTCCTTCTTCCTTTCTGAAATGGACATTCTAGTAGCAGGGTAGTCCATCAGCATATTTTCCTGAAGTATTGTTGAAGCAAAAATGTGAACACTCAGAGAAAATATATCACTTTAAAAATATTCTTACTAAGCAATAGCGAGCAAGACAAGCTAGTGATTCAGGCACTGAGCTAGAAAATAAGGAAAAATGATAAAGGTTTTAGTCCCTAAATTAAACCTAACTCCAAAAATTGTCCACATTTCAAACTGCTCCTGTATCCCTCCTAAATCCAAGAGATTGGGCTATCTTTCCAGAGATCTCACTCCATGGAAGTAGAACAAAATTATAACAATCAAAACACAAAAAGCATCTGGCACTTAACAGTCAGGAAATTTTTAAGTAATCTGCTATTCTTTCTATATTAATTTATTTTCCAAAGACGTTCCATAAAAATATTGACATAGCATTTAATATTCTGCATTTTGTTTATTTTCATTTCAAGGATATCTAAAAGAAATAAGTGTTTAAACTTCATGTTAATATGAACTTGGTAAGGCAATACTAACACAGTGCCTCTATTGTTTTTCCATAATAAGAAATAAGCATAAAATATGTTTTATTCAACTGAAACAGTTTTCTCCCACATGCCAAGTAGGGATGATACGTCACTATCACATAATAAAACTTTTTGTGCTTTCTCTCTGGATCTTATTTCATCACTCCACCACTAAGGAGCCTCAATTACAACATTTCCTGATTATAATTATTTGCTTTAGCAACAATAATATTTTTTTTATATCATTTTGGTCTGAATTTTATCTTATCCTTTTTAATGTTTGACAGCAAGAAATATTTGGTCATGACACCTTTCTATATGCAGATGTAAACAGCTTCATTTAGCATGATATAGATATAATTGGAAATCTTCAGAAAAGAAAAAAAATTAACCAATGTTTTTATTGATACAATGTATGGGCCTGGGGAAGCAAAGAAATATCCATTATGCTGAAAGCAGTGATATTAATCTCTACTGTATGTGGTGTGTTTTACGATGGTATTTGTGAAATTGACCATGAGAATACATAGTATTTTATGCATTCCACTTATTTCCTACTTAGGTGAGAGCAAAGATGCACACAGGGTTTCTTCCCTCCTGGTTAAGAAGGTGACTGTACTGCCCTCAGCATCATTTAGTTTTCTCACTGCAGAACTGAGGGGCAAAGAACAAGCAGAATAACAGCCTTGGCGAGGAAATAGTTAATCAGTTATCAACATACCTGTGCGGGATTAAGACCTGTTTTTATTAGGACCATTTTTACTGTCAGGGACTACTGAGGAAATAATTTAGGGTGAATTTTCTGATAAAAATCTGCAAAAAAAACTGGCACAAAAATGCATGTTCATTGTGTGAAAAGGTGAGAAAGCAAAGAGAAACAATCAGATCAAGGAGAAAAGGTTGTTGCTTTGGTTGTTTGGGCTTTTTTCCCTTAAACAGGAAATTTCAAAATCATCCCTCATATACTTAGCTGTTATCTAAACTATCCAGACTATGATTTTCCAACTCTTGGGTAGGATAGGCACCAATAGACAAGCTGAAGCAATGTTCTCACAATATCTCCACCTCAAAATCTCTTCTAGGGTATATACCTTAAAATTTCTACTCTTGCTAGAATAACAGCCCAGATAATGGGCTGAGATCAAAGCCTCCTAAATCAAATCCAGTGCTTTCCTAAAATACAAACAAAAAACAAAACTCTCCTGATCTGTTTGCTCTGATTTCTGATTTAAAAAGCCCATGAGTGTCTCTGCTCCCCAGTCATTTGCAGCTGGTTTATACTCAGAAGCAATTGTCAATTAGGAAATGTCCTCTTCACTTTAATATGTCATTCTCTACAGGCCCACAAAAAAATATCCCTTACTGCATTAGACATAGTTTAGATTTCTGGCAACAGAATATGGAAATAATATACCCAGAAGATAGCAAATATATCCTAAAAAAGAAATCAAAGTTTATTAAAAATGCTATTCCCTCAAGGGTGCCCCAACTTTTTCCTTCATCAGTCTCACAGTTCCTCATTAACTTATTCAACTTTGTTCCCACGAAGATACTAAAATCTACTAGGAACCCCTAAGATTGTTTTCTGAAGTCTGAAGCAGGTAACTTGAACATTCTCTATTTGAACAAGGTTTGTTCAGTAGTATTTTTTTGTTCTGAAGCCCCATGTTCAGCTTCCTTCCAAATGACCTAACTGATCTAAAGGTCTATATTGGGCTTTATGCTAATACATTGTCATCAGTAAGAACTTTCCCAGGAAGCAGGAAAGGGAGGTTGTAGCTAGTAACACTTCTTATATCTATATATTTTTAAATTGTAATACATAATTATATGCAAAAATTCAGGCTTAATAAACTTTGCATGTGTGCACAATTATATTTTAAAATAAAATAGGGTAAGCATTTTGCTCTTTCAGTTTTCTCTACTTTCGTATTCTTTCATTTGTCTCTACTCCTTCCTGAAACCCTAAGAAGGAGCTGAAACCAAAGAATGTCCAATATAGCCCAACTTCTTTTCCTCATGTATGCTATACATACGTATGCATAGTACACGTCATGTGTATGTTATATGCACATATATATTTATATCTATATATCTACCCATATACCTGTATGTATATATGTGTATATATGTGTGTACGTATATATGTATATATATATATATATATTCCAATCCCAAACCTCACAGCTGTCTTTTATATGGCCACCTCTCAGGAGCATGGAGGGGGTTGGAAACCTCACCCATCGTGCACCTGGTCCGAGTCTGATGTTTGTAGCGTCTGGAGAAGGTAAACAAAAATATTCTTGAACACCTGTAGGAAAACTGCTCTGTCCCTCTTCTGGGAATGAGGCTACTGTATGGAAATAATATGAGATTTATGGGGATCTTGTCTTTGTTTAGGTTCTTTTCAATTGCATGTGCAGAGAAAAGGTATTAAGCAACAAGTTTAAGTTGGATAGTTTGGGTGGGGTGGAGGGTAAGTAAAGGAAGTAATTTGTGTCTGCCTCTGTAGCAGCAAGCCTCTATTAATATCTCATTATTCATGACTAATCAGCACCCAGAAATAAGTGTTGGCTTTTTTTTTTCTTTTGTTGTGGGTTTTTTTTTTTCTATTTTCACTGGTTGAAGTCTCATAGATGAGAGTAACTGCATGATCTTTACCACAGACAAAAGCCTGTCAGCCCCCAGTGTTTTAATCAAAACAGTAGGGACCTTTAGCAATGAGTCCCATTTAGCTGCATTTTCTATATTAACTGCTGAATTTCTCCTGGGGGAAAGCAGTTCTGTTGCCTCCCAGAACTGCCTATCACAGAGGAAGTGCTCAAGCACGACAGTCCCTGTGATTTGGAGATGTAAAGAGTAAAGTTGCATCTGATCATTTCTCTGGGCTTTTTTTTGGTCTTCTCACAAAGAGACTTTTTGTGCCCTTCTAAACCCTTCATATTTGTTTTCTTTTGAGACAGTGGACAGCAAGGATATTGAAAGTGTCAGAACTGTTCAGTATAGAAAAAGGAAACCAAGGGGAGATATGATATACTTCAACTATGTTGAAGTATAGAGATGAAAAGAATAAACTGTTCTCCTTGTGTCTCATAGATAAGACACGCAGCAATGAAAATACATTATGGCAACGCAGGTTTAGGTTAGGCATCAGGAAGACACTCCATACTCTTAGGGCACTGGAATAGATCTCTGGAGGGTTCTCACTATTGGTATGCAAACACCTGCAAGGAATAACACAGATATAATTTCCTCTGCTTTCATACAAATGTGTGAATCCTCAGAGCCTCACCAGTCCTGTTTTCATAACACTATGGCAATGAATACTGTGTAGTCATAGAAAACTGTCCTCAAATTCACACATGGCATATTGCATTCTATAGTCTATTTTTTATATTCTGGATTTATGTTCTATATTCTGTTCTATATTTTGGATTTTATTGTTAAGAAAATTATCTATTTCCTATACTATCAAACTTAAAATGTGATACTTGTTTGAATAAGTCACTCAGCACCTTAGTATAATAGCCTTATATACAGCAGAAATTTAAATTCTAAATGGCTATGCTTATATAAATAGGAATACCTTTACAAACCTTGCAAACAAATTTGAAGTTCATCGTTTTGATGCAGTTGTCCTTGCTGCTCTAATTAAGTCATCTTACTTCAATTTGTGATATGTTTTATTCTATGCCATGACCAAAGATGTTTTTTGTTTCATACTTTCCTTGAAGAGTGGTCAGTAGCACATTCTTAAAGATCAGAAGGTACGGGGCAAATATACTGCATTTTCCTGGCATACCTTTCAAGCTAGAAAAATTGCTTAAGTGTTAATTTTTTAGACCTGGAGTCTCTACATAGACTGTCCGGCTTTGTAGTGGAGATGGACCTGAACCTTAGCAGTGTGCCTGGTCTTTCAGACACCATTTATACACTTGGCCTCCTGTGACTAGTGATTCCTCTGTACCATTGCATGTGGCACACAAAAACCCTTCTTCACTTTGTTTTCTGCTAATTTCACCAGCAGCTCGATCATGGCCAAGTCTTGTGCTTATCAGAGCTAGGGAATAACTTATTCATTATCTCTATGGCTTTCAGGATTATAACATTCTTACATCTAAATTTAGCCATCTTAGCCCTACTTTATTCTATTTTGTTATAGGAATTATGGTACTTCTGTGTGCTCTGTGGCTTCTCTAGTTTTCTTGTGACTCTATTGAAACTGGATGACTGGAGCTATGTGAAATGCTTGAGACATGGTTTGAGAATGTATTTGCTTGGTGTTGTGTTTATGATCCCTCTGGTTTCACTTTCTGTCCTAATAATTAAATTTGTATTTTTAACTGCTGCTGAATGTTTAGATTGTAGTTTTAGAGACTGATATGTATGCTCCTTTCTAGAGTGACAATAACTGGTTTAGAGCCTGGAAGAATGCAGGTATAAATAAAATAAAATTTTCATTCAGCCACATTACTGTACATTTATTGACCCTGAGTTTTGTTCAATAGTGTAAGAATCTTCTGTATTTCTTCAACCACTGCTCTGAGTAATTATTCATAATAAGCACGGGAAGAAGAATTAGTACAGAAATCAAAAATATTGCAGTCCTTGGCTAATAGAGTGGACACTAGAAACGCAGATAAATTCAAGCAGCTATTTGGGAGATTTGCTTTCTCTTTCAGTCATATTTGAACAAATTCTGCCCCAGGATCAGGAGAAAAATAGTTTAGACCTACCTCTTTATCCTTTATTCTCATGTTCTATGCTAGACACAGCTTGAACAAGGACTAATCTAGATAAATAACAAGAGTTCATTTTTTAGGGATATATATTTAACATTTTATAGATTTATTACTGTTGCTTAAGTATTACTCTTGCAATAGAGGACTAAGATGATAACCTATTATGAAACGAATAACTCTTAATTAGCTGCATTTTACCATTTCCCAACATCTGACCTTGCCTTTACAGCTTTGCTATTCCTTCAGTAAAAGTAGTGTTGTTTGTTCCTGTGATTATATGTTTATGAATACACATAAGATATCAAAAACGGTATTTGTGTAACTGAGCGGACACAAACATTAGTTTTCTTTGTAACTCTTCTTAGAGTCCAAGAGGAACTAGACATTAACAGAATAATTATCAATAAAGCAGAAAACAGAACAAAAATCCTTATATGTTTATGAGAATGAACTTATTCCTGGGTAATACAGAGGAGTCTGAATCCCATTCAATGGTGGGGTGGGAAGGTAGCTTAAATGTGTTGCAGAAAAAGTGAACTGGTATAAACTGGAGTGTGATAGATCTGTTCTGAGGATTACAGTTAGGACAGAAATTTCAAAGGGAAAAAAAAAAAGGAAGACAAAAATTGTTCTACCAGTGGTTCCAGAATTTCCATCAGACAAAGACTAGGCCTGTGTGCTATGTTAGGACACTGCATACACATTGTATTTCATGAAAGAATCTTAAAGAAGCCACAACTTTTACTGGCACCTGGTAGTAACCTGAGGCATTCTCAAAACAAAGGACAATGGGCAAATAACTTCATGAAGACTGAGCCTTATTCACACTTCTATGCTAAATCTTTCTAAGGAAGTGTTGAGGCATATCCCCTAAGCAATCGAGCTATTAACAAAGCTGTACTTGCTCCACCAACAGCAGTAGTAAAGAGGAAAGAAAGACAGCACCTCAAATTAAAGAAACATTATTGGGACTTGCTTGTTTTGCTTATTTGCTTCAAAGTTTCACAAGTCGGTATGTTAAGTCTAGTTTCTGCCTCAGGGATTTAGGGGATAGAGGTTGCTTGGGAAGCAGCAATGCACATTAGTACCCAGTGTGTTGCTGTTTTACCAGATGAGCTTGGAAGACAAGGAAGACATGGGTAATTATTTTCCATTATTTCAATTTTCTTATGCAGCTATCAAACAGAACTGAAGCACAGACTTCTCCATTTCACAGCTTTGAATCTTTCAAAGGTGTGTTTTTTCCCTGTTCCCTGGAAAGCAAACTGAATTCCTCAAACATCTGTGAGATGTTAATGTTGAATTGTTCACTTTTATACTCAAGTTTATGTGTGTGTCATGAAAGCAGGCTCAAGATACTGCTCAGCCTTTCTGAGGGCTTTAGTTTTAGTCATATTTGATTAGTCTCCAAACATATTATGAGGCAGTTTAACAGTCATTCCAACAATATTTTATTTGAAATGTGTATTTCAGTTTGGATAAATATCGGTTGATGTTGAGCATTACTGCTTATTCCTTAATTGAGTATGTACAGCAGATATTAAAGAAACTAATGTTCACCCACACAATATCTGCAGTCAAAATAGTGTTACTTTATAATTGTATAAAGATTTAAGCCTACAATAGGTACAGATTGTTTTGTCTATGTGTGAATACACATGAATAACTTTTCCATATACTAATTTAGATTTGAAAAATACTCCCTTGTTCCAAGACTATTCTGAAAGCTGAATAACTTATATTTACATAGTACCCATGAAACATCTTCAAATAGACAAAATGTATTTCGATCCACTATTTTTACGCCACATGATGAATAGTTAGATGTTATGAATTGTGCTTGAGGGCTAGAAATATTGGTGTATCTTATAATACTGTAATTTATGCAATTAACTATAAATTGAAATGTATTTCTGTTGTGATAGTTCTTATCAACATATAACTGACATTAATTCATATACCTATTACCTTTTTTGTCTTTAATAGATATGCAGTTATAATCCTGCTATATTTACTAGATTACATTTATAGTATTATTTTTTATTGTATATTGAAATTAGTAGTAGCTACGGGCATCAAGAAGAGCATTACAACATAAAGGCATGGTAGGCCGGACTAATAGTACCTTCATAACAATACTGTCACTATAAAGCATGATCACACGGCCATCCTGCTTTCCTAAAGAATTACTAGCTATTCAGTCATACTTTTGGTTTGTCAGCTGTGAATCCACCCCTATGTCCAATAACTCTGGAACATGTTTCCCAATCATCTCAGCCATGCTAAAAAGACAATTTCAAATATATATTCTCAAATATATATTTCAAATATTTGAATATGTCCATACCCTTCATGAAAGTCCATGCTTACATGGAAAAGAGCTCTGAACAGAGTGTTGGTAGGGGAAAATTTAAGCCATTATATACTTGCCAACCTGGACACCTGCCACTCAGTATGCATTAAGTTCTAATCCATTGATGGTGCCATTAAACATGCCAAAGGCAGGAGCTGAGCCTATTACAAGAACAAGGGATGCAAGGGAAGAGATGTTCAAAGAACAAAAGTTTGATACATAACAGGTTCAGGCAAGGCAATATAAAGTTTTAAATTTGTTTTTAGTTTTCTATTTAGAAATTATGTTGTCTGGCTGCAGTGTAGATACATTCTTTCCTTGCTTTACAACTTATTCTTTGATCTTGCAAAGTTCTTATTCCGAATTTCTTCACCATTAAATCACTTTGCAAATTTTACTTAACTGACAATAATATTAATGTCTAGATGGTACTTGGAGAGGCAGAAATGGTATAAATGCAAAATTACAATTTTTTGTCTTTATTTGTTAAGCCTCAGGTGAGTGAAGGAACATTTTGGATTGGTGAAAGTTTTGCTCCTTGTTTCTACCACTTTGTGCAGCTAATAGCCTTATTGAACATACACGAGGGAACTCAGATTACTGGATCATTCAGACAGAGCTTACACAGATGGACAATTCTAGCATGTTGTAAGGGTCCACTTTCAGAAAATTGCTTTGTCCCATGTGTTGCGGTGTCTCAAAACCACAGTGGAATGGCTGGGTGTGGAACAGATAATGATTATCATAGAATAGGAAAGAAAATTATGAAGAGTTACATGGCATTCAAAAACGAGTTTTCTCTAATCTTTCTTAACCTTTGCTCTTTCTGTAAGTAGGGTCCTCAGAGGAGCATTCCCCAATTCCAGAGCAAAAAAAGGATACTGCAGTGTAATGGTTCTAATTTTTCAGTAAAATCTAAGTTATTATGATTCATTTGGAGTTTGATCCTGTGATATTTTATCTCAACATTATATGACATCATTAAAGACATCTTATATTGTTTTTGCCTATGGTTAGAAATTATGTCTGCTTAATCAATTCCATTATGCATTCAACCATCCATGACACATCAAAGGCTAATAAGATTTTTTTTAAAACTTTGCTTGCTTAAAATGATTTCCCTCCAGATCAAGATGCAGAGCACAAAATATTAATCAGTTTAAATAAATATCAAGACTACCCAAATAATATGAATAATTGGCACAGTGCAGTGCCTACTGCCCAGTTCCCAACAGCTGGTCACACTGGCACATGGCACCATCTCAACAGTCTTTGAGATAATGACTTTGGCATCTGCCGATGAGCGTTTGCTACTGCCCACAGAATTTACAACTCACAAGTGGGAAACAGAGGCTCCAACAGAACTTTTTTATGCAAGGTCTTTGAAATTTATTAATGTAATGCAAACACAAGCCTTCCAACCCATTAAATTGTTGATGTTATGCGAATCCACTCTGGAATTGCAGATCCTCATTAACATTATTTGCATGTTAATCTGCATCTTTTTAATTAGTGATATTATTTATGCACATAATTTTCGCCTACTGGTGCCAAGGCTGAAGCGCATTAATTAATCTACTGAGATGCCAAACTGTTTATTTTCTCCCGTACTTTTATTTGTTTACATGGTGTTTTGGATTCAGGGAAAATAAAAAAGAGCCTCAAGAATAAAAGCAGAAAGACAAGATTAACTAAAAGCTCTTTTTGTTTTCATAATTTAAATTGTAATATTAGCCAAATGTTGTGTTTCTTCCCTCAGAGATCGGTTATTCAGTTACATTACCTTGATGTATTATTAAAATTTATAATGGACTCTGGAGGCTTCTTTTAGTTCTCTCCTTCATTTACAGAATATACTCAATGTTATTTTAATCTTCCTACAACGCTTCCATGCATAGGCAATGATCAGTTCTCCCTTGCGAATCTCCAGTGCTGCTCCACTTTGCACAACTGATAAACATTTAAATAAGCCTTTTCAAAAAAGAATAGCATACTAAAATTATTAACCCATTAATGGAGTTAGGAATTGCCTGACAATTCGTCTTTCCTCTAACTAGGTCAATTGTAACATTTATCTGATCAACAGCACCGAACTAGTCTTGTCTCTGAAATACTGCATGCCTTACATAGACAAGCTTAGGAAACATTGACTTCAGCATTACCTTTACCTTTTTTACATATTTATCTATTACATTTACTGGCATTCCTTCCTTTCTCCTTTTCTCTCTTCCTTCCTCCCTTCCTCTCTTCCTTCCTCTCTTCCTTCCTTTCTTCCTAATTTCCTTCCTAATTCTTTCTTTTTTTTTTCTTTCTTTCTTTCTTTCTTGCTTTCTTTCTTTCTTTCTCTCTTTCTGTCTTTCTCTCTTTCTCTCTCTTTCTTTCTTTTTCTTTCTTTCTTTCTTTCTTTCTTTCTTTCTTTTTCTTTCTTTCTTTTTTCTTTCTTTTCTTTCGTTTCTTTCTTTCTCTTTCTTTCTCTTTTTCCTTTCTCTCATACTCATGCAATGATTCACTTCCAAAATGAGTTTTCTCCACTGAAAAGCAGCATTGCAATATTCTCTCCTTTGCTGTATCCTTTCAGAGAAAGAAGTGAGTTCCAGTTGCCTGTAGGAAGGTTGAAATGTTTTCTCCTTACCTGTAAAAAACTCTTGTTAGTAACCCCAGAAGAAGTGTGTGACATTCAGATTGTAAAACTGCACTGCGTACATGCACAGGAAAACTTTTACTGGGTCGTGGTTGAAACCTTGCCCAGGATGGACTTCAGACCAGTATAATATTGGAAGAAAATGTCAGATTTAAAAGTATAGAAGGATTATTTGTGTAACAGGTTGAAAAGTGAAAGATGGTAGCAGTTAGAATCTCCATGTAGGCTTGAAACATGGGAATAAATCCTTGGAGATGTGGATTAGTGGAAGAGGACAAAAGAAGCACTCAGACATGGAAAATATATTAAATTCATCACAGAGCAATTGTTTTCGCATATGCAACTTAGGTTTAGATGCATAAATGTTGCATGTAGCTTCATGTATGCATATTCTGTGGCTAAAATGTATCCTCTTCATTTTCTCTGGTCTTTTTCATTCTCAGCTGCTTTTTCTTTTTGTGATGATTCACACTCCTTCCTCTTCTAGGAAGGGAGGACTGGACAGAACCTGTGTGACTACCTGAACATGGTTTATTAGATGAGCACACATCATGATTTAAAGATCTTCAACCTTTCCCCCATGCCACAGCTGTGTCAGGAGAGTCAGGTCAATACACAACTGGTTATACTGACTCTACTTGCTCATGAGTGTCACTGAGCAGTTTCTAAATTATTTTACACTGTCAGTGGGGTATGAAACACATAGAGTAGAATCAGAACAGCCAATGTTTATCAAGACTGTTTTCTCAACATGTCTTCTAATCATTTAGACTAATGCCATCTAACTCTTGACAACAAACAATCTTGACTTCCTTAGACTAAGTTGGGGAGAAAACTTCTATGTAATTGCAGAAATCAATAAATTAGGCTAGCAAAAATATTTCTGCACTTTTGCATTTAATCTGTGGCATATTTTGAAACTACAGTTTAAGTGGTTGCTTGTATTAAGCACTGCATAGTTCTCTACACTTGCTTCAGCAGAAAAAAGGATATGTTTTGATATTTTATTCTTGAGAAATACAAGATGACCTTGAAATTAAAGTCCCTCATAACTCGTTGAAAAAATGGGGCAGAATTAAGACTGCATAGGCAACTTTTTCTTTTCCCAGTATCAGTTAAATATTTATGTTTTCTCAACATACTTTTCTTAATGAAATTTCAATATATATTTACATATCTTTGTATGGATATGCATATGCATTGCATAGAGCAAAAAACAATATTATGACAGAGGGGATAAGGAAGTAGACAACTTGCAGAGACAGCAGTGTTTATGATGTCTTTTTAAGCAAACAGTGATGAATTGACTAGTGAATTGTGCAACATATCCCACTAACATAACGAGAAAACCTTTATTTTTGTGTATTGCTTTTGGCATAAGTTACAGAAGCCTGTTTCATTAATATTTTAGATTTGCTGTAATATTTTAATGTTATACAGTTTGGTTTTTTGCTGCATGTTTTTAATTTTCAAATTCATATTTAAAAAAAATTCAACTGCAAAAGTAAAAATAGTTTACAAACACTCGTTAAGGAAACTAGTCACCCTGAGAAGTTACAAAAGAGTAGTATCACTAATTAAGTTAAGGAACGGCACAATAGAGATATTTATAGTCAGCACTTATAAATCTAAATTCATCCCAGGTCACACAAGAAGCCTGAGTAGAGTCAAAAATAGAATTCACGTCTCTAGGTTTGCACCTTTGCTCTTTAATGATGTTTATGTCTGTTTGGCATTAGGTATGGTTATAAAGTTATCAAATTCTTTGGCTATTTAACACTATTCAAATGAAGAAAATGAACTGGATTGCTAGTCTTTTTCAAATAAAAGGAACATAATATGAAACTTGTCATTATTCATTATTGGTTAAAGAAATATAAATACTTCATAGAGCTTATTATTCACCATGTATTCATTTAAGGCCAAATTTTAAGCCCAAGGGATCACTCACAGATTTCCCTGTTTGTCTGCACACCAAGATTAGCACAGAGAAATGGGGTAATTGTGTACGGAAACTGGTAGCTGGACATGCAGTAATCTGACCCACACACATTCAGGCCTGGTTTTGCATTTTCTACAGGAGCATATTAGTGAAATATATGTATATTACAATATACAGACAACTTAGTAGATGTCTACCGGAAATAAAATACAGCACAGAGAAAAAAGTCAAGGAGGTTCCTGGAGTGTGTGGGAGATAACTTCCTCACACAGATGGTGAGAGAGTCAACTAGTCAAGGTGCCCCGCTAGACCTGTTTGTGAGCAGAAAAGGACTTGTGGGTGACAAGATAGTTGGAGCCTGTCCTGGGCAGAGTAATCATGAAATGATAGAGTTTGGAGAAGTAAGAAGTGCAGTCAAAATTCTCACCTTGGGCTTCCAGAGCGTAGACTGTGGTCTATTTGGAACACTGGTTCAGAGGGTCCCTTGAGAGACAGTCTTGAAGGTCAAGAGTCCTGGAAGTTCGGGCATTCTTCAAGAAGGAACTCTTAAAGGTGCAGGAGCAGGCTGTCCCCATGTGCCGAAAGACAAGCCAGGGGGTAAGAAGACCAGCCTGGCTGAACAGAGGGCTTTGACTAGAACACAGGGGAAAAAAAATAGAGAGTTTATCACATTTGGAAGAAGGGCAGGCAGCTCAGGAGGACTACAAGGATGTTGTGTGGTTATGTAGGGAGAAAATTAGAAGGGCCAAATCCCACCTAGAATTTATTCTGCCTACTGCTGTAAGAGACACTAAAAATGTTTCTATAAATAAATTAGCATGAAAAGCAGAGCTAAGGGGAATCTTCATCCCTATTGGATGTGTCGTGGCAGGGGAGGCTGGGTTAGATTGAGGAAAAATCTCTTTAACAAAAGGGTTGTCAAGAAATGGAACAGGCTGCCCAGAGAAGTTGTTGAGTCACTATCCCTGGAGGTATTTAAAAACCATGTGAGGTGGCACTGAGGGACACAGTTTAGTGGTGGACTTGGCTGTGCTAGGTTAGTGGTTGGACTTGATGATCTGACAGGTCTTTTCCAATCAAAATGATTCAATGAAATTTTCTGAAATTTTGCTCCAGCTTTTCTCAGTGATATAATGGATATTAACATTTAAGAAGGAATATAAATCAGATATTTACTGAAATCTCCTTTTAGTGTAGAAGGATAAGTGTAGATGCTAAATGATCTTCTTGTCATCTCATCTGTAAGTGCATTCTATGAATATTAAGTGTTGCCTAAGGAATGATACTATCTATCAAAAATTTAACAATATTACTTTAAAAATGATTGCACTTTTCAAAATATTAAATAGTCCACATTTTTTAATTGCATCATTTTTGTTAGAACTCTTTCTCTAACAAATCACTGTATTCACATTTTTAATTCTTTTTCAGCACCGAAATGAGAGTATTTTATTTCATGTATGGACCTAAACCTTTAATTTCTATTGTAGACAAGAGCCACAGATTTATTTTATTATTTTATTTATTTATCTATTTTTAATTTTTAAGTTATTATTATTTTTATTTAACTCCTCAACTGGCTGAATCTGTAAATCATCTTCAGATATTCATAGTCACAACTGTGGAAGTTAATTTTCTGAAGATATCTACCAATACATAGAATATTCTGCATCCAGGCTTTGCTGGTATAGTGTGAGAGCATACCATGTTAAATGTGATTTCTTTTCCTTGCCATAACACAGAAGCACAAAAGAATCTTGATTTTAATTTGGTTGAGAAAAGAGAAGTTTATATTTTATGATAAAAATCCATTATTTATCAGAGATAATGAATTCTTTTTGAGGCAAATACTAAAAAAACTTAAGGAAAAATAGAAATAAATGGAAATATACCTTGAACTGACTTTACTTCTCACAATAATTCTCTTGTTTTTCCTGCAAAATGCACTATAGTTTTATGTGCTTTGTTAGTTTTAAATTAAGTTGTTAAAACAATAAATGCTTTCAATTAAGCCATGCAGTTTTAATGATACTATAAAATGTCAGCAGAAAAGGGTTAAACCTTGTACTTCTAACTTACACATATATGAAATAGAAAAACAGGAATCTGCCTTTGAAATAACCCAGTGATAAAGGTCTTGGTAGGTTTAGTTCAAGTAGCCTTTCCCTGAAAATTTGTGCAAATTCGCACCTAAATCTAAAGTGTATTCTGCTAGGATCATCCATTCTTAAGCCTGTCCCTCCTGGAAACGTGCTTTCTCCACTGGCTATCCCATCTCTGTTTAGGAGTAAATTCATACCTCAGCAGCACAAGATGCTGGATAAAGCTGCAGTGATGTATGACTATAATTCCTTTTCTTTTTAAACACATTCTTACTCATTAGAGTGTATAAAGAAGTTAGGCCCAAGAACCCTAAAGAAAGTACGCTTTCTCATCTTTCTCAACCTCATCACTTTTAATCTATTGAAGTTGTTTACTCTCATCCAACGCACGATGTTAAGTGCATTTAGAGAAGTATTTTATGCACGGCACTTTGTGACGAATGCGATAGACATCACTTTCTACTATTTAAAATTACAAAGTTGTTTATTAAAGATTTTGGGTGTATCCTTTACCAAGCTCTCATATTTCACTGAGTCATTCTTGTTAAATTTGTTCTGATTTTGTAAGTTAAGGAAAGCAGAGGTGTGCAGTGACATTTGCACTCTGTGTGCTGGTTTACAACCTCTTTAATTATAACTGGTCTCTAAAGCACTTTCACATACCCTTAAATACAGCTGATCCTTTTTATATAATTTCATTTGGCTGTTAGAGTTTGGAGGATATCCAGTAAGGCACTTCCGCAAATTCAATAAAGTATATACTATAATTAATATAAAATTCAATAATGATGGTAAACTGGTCTTCCTAGAGAATGGCCAATAAGACATCACAATTTGGTTATTGGCATAAATATTTTTAGTGACTTGCATAACAACGGTATCTTAGAATTCATCCTGACTTAAAATATGGGGTTTAAATACTGTGTTGTGTATGCAAATCATATTAAGGATACCTTACCTTAAATGCGTGAGTAAGCATATTGCAAATTTCTATTACTACTTGTCCTCAGCTACAGCTGCAGAGGATGAATTAACATGTAGTTTCACCTCAAGGTTTAGCTTTACATTTACTTCAATTGCAAAAATGCCAGAGAGATGCACTGAGCTGCATTGTTATTCAAATATTTGTTCCAGTATTTATATTCATATGTGACTGTGCATAGAGGAAAAAGAAATGGTATCTTTCATCAACAGCCATTAAGTAAAATCAAGCAGTTAAGGCAATTTCACTTTCTGACATATATATCCACTTAAAATATCTATTCTATATGTCAAACCAGATATTGTAAAAGTGGATTTTAATGGGAATAATGTATCTGACTTTATTTTAAGTGTACCTATCATTCTGCATTTGACAGGCAGCATCACAAGGCTTTCTAACATGCAATAATTTTGGCATTCTTCTCTGTAATGACCTGTCCA
Source organism: Atrichornis clamosus (assembly GCA_013400975.1). NCBI lineage: Eukaryota > Metazoa > Chordata > Aves > Passeriformes > Menuridae > Atrichornis > Atrichornis clamosus. Next base: position 210,738 of record WBMZ01009313.1, on the reverse strand, counting down.
CCCAGAAGTATCTCTAAACTAGAAGAATGAATCTCAGTCTGAAGAGAAAAATAAACTCCTCAAAATCAGCTTCTTTTCAAGATGCTTCCAATGTTATTATTCCATTAATAATGCATTTTTAGTTGTCAAAACTGATCAGCATCATAGTTTTTTCCTAGATACTGTTTATTATAAATCACTTCTTAACAATACATTATTTTGAGGTGAATAAGAAACAAAACCATTCACTGTCAACGGGAATTAACAGTCAGGAAGCTACAGTCTTTCAGATGAGGAAATAGGAAAATTAGCATACAGAGATCTGTTTTAAAATATCAGTATGTACTTGTTGACATAAAAAATGAACAATGTGTAGCCAGGCAGAGAGATTAAAGTTACTTGAAGCATTTCCTAATTGTTCCTGTTGGCTAATTAGAAAGTAATATTTGAGCAATAACAACTTTTTTTCTACTGTCTCAGTCAGGATTTATATCATATGTGAAACAGGTTATTATATGGAGAATCCTCTCAGGAAATCAGAATTGTTTAAATCAAACGTTACAATTATAACAGCATTTTCATCTTATCCTCAGACCTTTTAAAATCTTACCGTTTACCAGTTACAATAAGAATTCAACCTCCACGTGATGTTTATGTATGTTGAATGAGGGGAGACATTCCATCAGAGAGATCCCCACTGCTAGAACAGATGGGCATTGTCTCAGTACTGTTAAACAGGGCAATGTGGAACATTTTATTTCACACATAAAGCAAACCTAGTAAAATTAGCTCTTTTCAGTGCTTTTGACACTTTAGTGGAGAAAATCTCCCCTCACCTGGGGAGACGAGTATAAGACATCTGAATCAGTTTTGACTTGGGGAATTCTGTATGTAAAAACTGACATTTTCTCTTTTTTCGGCTTCCCACCCAATGCCCCAGGTCCCTAGAAAAACCTGTTAAATGCTAGTGATAAAAAATGATGATGTTCTACCCTCTTTTCTCTCACATTTAACAATAAATCAATATTTTCATACTAATTTATATTTATGATTTCAATTAGATAAATTATCGTTAGCCTCTGATCCTCAGTAGTGACAACATTTGCCATTTAAATCCTAGATTTCAAGACATCTCCAGGAATTTGGTCAAATGTAATTATTAAAGATGGGAAACTGAGTTACGAGGAGACTGTATTACAAGTAATGCAACAGGTACAAGTCAACACTGAAAAACAAAATCCAGACGTTCTTGTGAGGCTGTCTTGGTCCTCAATAATATATCCTAAAAAGCTGAGGTACTTCTGAGAGAAAAATAGCACAGAAGACCCAAACCACAGTTCTTACTGATATATTACACACTGCCAGGATACTTGGTTGCTAATTATCTTCATGGTGTTTAAAACAAAATTCAGAAAATCTCAAAGCATTTTCCTCAGGCTCTGCAGACAACAATTTTGGTTCCATAATTTTGGTAAAATAATTTTGAGCATTGTGTTCTCATGCCCGAATAAATTCCAGTTTCTCTGCATGCCTGAAACCAAACTGGAAAAAAACCCCAAACAAAATAATCTTGCATTGCAACATTTCTTGTACGGAATATAAATAATCTAAATGATCATTTCCTGCCAGTTATATCAGGTTAATGAAACCTTTTGGAAGAGGCAATAAAGAAAATATCAAAAAGATAATTTTCAAAAAGGTACTGCTATATGAGCCTAATTCATCACACAAGATTTGTCCAGTCATTCCTTTAAGCAACTCAAAAAATCAACCTTTGATAGACTCTGGTATATCTGCTTATGTCTGATGTAATCTGGTTATCAGCTAGAGGCCTTCATTCAGCTGCTTTGCCCTCCTTGTTCCACGCTCATTGTCAGAATCAGGAAGAAAGACCTGACCTGTTGCATCTGTACCCAAACGGGTATGTGTTTGCCTAATTCAGGTGAGTAAATTTATCCCCATATCCCACTAAATTGCTTCCTTTTGTAGACAAATAAAGAAGAGACAACACCTAAGTGAATATTTCATCTCCATCAACAAGTTTATTTCTGAGCTGATCCCAAAGATCTTTCAAATGTTATGATGTCTTAATTCAAACCACCACCAATACACTCCAATTTGTTTCAATTTCTTACCATTCAACACCCAAACTGGAGTGCTGTAACTAGAGCCCAGATAAGTAGAAAGGAACTCCTGCATTAAAAAAAAAAAGACTGCAAAATCCCTAAAGAAAAATGTTTAGCTATTAAGTAATCTATCATCCCAGATTCATGCCAGGATGATTAAAATGTTCATGTCTCCATTGAATTACTTTTACTTAGGTATCTTTTACCATGGGCAGACTCTCTGCAAGCAGGATTACATGTAGCCTATGAGTATAGAACTTTTCCATTTTCATTTTAAACACATTTTAAACATATGTTGCCTAATAGCCAGCATATAGGCATGCTCATGTATTATGAACTATTATACAAAGCATCAATATGTTCACCACTTCTCTCATTATGGAAGTTGTTAGTCAAGTGGAGAATTATCAGCCTTGAAACCTATAAATATTTAGTCTTAAATAGTGATCAGCTTCCAGCACTCCTTTTTTTTTCTCTCCATCAACAATGCTACTTCTGCCTGCTTTAATTTTCTTGTCCTGCATAAAGTTAGCTAACGTACTGTTTCACAACCCAAAAGCATTCATCTGGCATAAAGCAGGGTAAAAGTCCTAAAGTGGTGCTTCATAAGGCTGGACCCTGGGTTACAACCCTGGCAATCCCTGGCTCCTTTGGGGAGCCATCAAGGAAAGAAGTCCTGGCAGCTGAGGCCAAGTGTGATTGGTGCATTGTGTTATGCCACTTTCACAAACCACACTACATGTCTGTACGTTTTGACATGCACTCCTGGTCAAAATAACACAATTGCAAGGAACTAAAAGCGATGCTTCTTATTATTTAGATAAAAACACGAAAATAGAGGATCTATACAGTACCTTTATCAATGTTTATAACTGGTGAAAAATGCTAGCTAAAGATAATTCATCAGCTACTGAATATTCTTTTATGAATGACAGGAAGTGCTAGGGTATTTTTACCAACACCAAAAAAAAAGGTCTACAAAAACTTTTTCTTTTTTTTAAAAAGAGTGTCCATTTTGCACCCTGGGAAAAGGTAACCACTTCAATCTTGAAATTATTAATGATTTTTAAAATGGTGCTTGTTTTTTGACTAAATGGGATATTGCAAGAGAGAAAGTCTTCACAACCTTTAAATCTTTCTTAACTGTCCAATAAATATCTGAGAAACTGCATATGCTACTAACAGTGTATTTCTAAATACACAAAACCCCCTGTTTGCCTTCTTGCTCCCTCTTTAAAGAGATTCAGATGAACTTTGGGAGCACGACTCTTGCACGGTGCATCCTAACCTGAATATTTAACCGTCATCTGTGCTCCTTAAAGTTTAACAATCATTTTTCCCATATACTTTTTCTAACTCAGAAAAGAGGGTTCAAGTTTGAAAGAGAGCTTTGATTTGTACAAGAACAGAGTAGCCTGTTGCAAAACCATTCCGATCTGAGGGCTGTCACTTCTTCCAGCCATCAAGAGACTTCTGAAGAACCAGAAACCTGTCAAGTACTACTCTCTGTCAAAAAGCAAAAAGGAAATACGCATTTTGATCTGGAAATTCATCTCAGACCAGGTACATCGGCTTGCTGATGACAATTGCCTCTCAACAAGTCTGTAATGTTTTTCTTGTATGGTTACATGAACCTTGAATCTGTATCAATCAAAGTGTACTCAAGGATATGACAAGATGCTGAACTTAAGAACAAGCCTGAAGTCCCAGCTGGTTTTCAAGTTAAATAGAATGTGAAGGAGGTAAGAGTTTCTGACCAGAAAATAATTGTCTTATTGTAAGAAACTGTACTACCAAAGAAGACAAAAAAAAGAAAAAAAAAAAAAAAGAATAAAAAAATCCACTCAGAACCTACTTTTCACATACTTTGCAACTAAGACATTTAAAATAAAACAACTTCCCAAATAATTTCAGAAATTATAACCATGACAAGGTAGTGACAACGATTTAAGGTACAAATAAAAGGTTATACCACAGTTAGCACTGGAAGTGAACTATGACACTACAAAATGAGGTTGATGCTTTTAGGATATGACAGGATAAGCAGCTGGCCTAAGAACAATTGCCAAGGAAGGTCTCGTCTACTCAGGACAAAGTTTTTGTGACAACTAATATTACCATCAACAAAGGAACTGAACCATTTGCAGACATGATTTAGACATCACAGTGCAGGAACAACAAATTAGTCACAGATTTGTCTGTTGGAGCTTTACTCAGTTACAGGTGACCTTCTTGTAGAGGACACTGCAGAGTTGTTTTCTTCAACTGGTGAAAGAGCAACCTTCCAATACCAGTTAGCAACACGTATCTTAGCCAACAACTTGCAGATATCTTACCAAGCACTTAGAATAACTAAGGTATGACTGAATTTTTTTCTGATTTCTAACTACATCATAAATGACTGCCTAGTATTTATTGAATGTATCAGTGTATTTATTCTAAAACATGTCTGTTTCAACATGCAATGTTTCATTGCATAAAAGAAATTATTTTTGAAAATTATTCTATATTACAAAGTTTATCATGTGATAGATCCTTTATTTTCATTTTTTAGATGCTGTATTTTGACACCCTTTTCAAAGACATAATTATAATGCTTGGGGTAAACAAGCAGTTATTAATCAATGTGTACAAACCACTTAGAGGATATGCAACACAAATATTATTAATAGGAATATACCTATATGTTTGGTTCAAAGAAGAGAAACTTCAGCAGATTCTTAACTGTGATAAGAAATAATTGTGTTACATATGTATATGCAGAAAAATATCGTGGCTTAGACCCTTAGATTTGACATATGCAAGAAGGGGTTTCTTCCAGGCTTGCAAAACTAGAAAAATTGTATTTCCTCAGCAGGGACTTCTCCAGCTGATCCCTGACCAGAGCAGCTGGTTAAGCAGGTTTCTCCAGTGGTGATTATTTATTCTTTGTCTGCATTCCTCACTTCGCAGGAAGGTAGGCAGCTTCAAGGCTTCACATCTGTTGGTTCTTGGGACTGGTACCTAAGTACTCTGGTGTCTTTTCCTCAGGTCTCTTCACTGCTCAAGAAGAACTACCACATAGGTGCTGCTAGTATTAAAATTGCATGTAGATTCTGCCCTTGTTCCAGTCCTCTTGACTTTCTTTACACAGTGTGTTTCTATAGGTGCTCCTGCTGTTTGTTGCCACCCTTCATCCGTGTCATTAATGTTAACACTGATAACCCTCCCTTGAAGAAATTTCTTTACTGTTGACTAAAGCAGTACTCTTGTCCACTGCAAAAGAAAAAAAAATTATGTGATATAGACTCAACAGGCTGCTTTACACAAATTTTTCCAAGGGCACTTTTAATGTACAACTGAAATATATTTCTGAATAGCCAAGCTGCTGAATAAATCTTAAAAGTTTTGGTTCAAGGATTCTCTGTCAGTGTTTTTATCTGTGACGACTTCTCTTCTGATGTTAATCTTTTTTTTTAACATTATCCTATTTCTCTGTTGTTACAAAACGCATTTTCTTCCCTTTTGTTTTGCCACCTCAGTCACACAGATTTTACAACACCAAGAGGAAAGGCACAATGCAGCACAAGCATGTCTTGGCACTGGTGGTTGCCTAAGGTCAGCAGTAGAAGTCTCACACTCAGAAGCAGTTACTATGAGGTTATCAAATACTAGTAGAGAAAAATGTACTGTTTTAGAGGTGAGTTTTGGCTAAATTAAAAATTGCTTGGCTGTTGTAACATTCCAACTCCACAGACAGCAATGCTAAGGGTGCAAGTACCGAAAAGGTCCAGGAAATGCAGAAATAAGGACAAGTTAAGGGCATAATTTACAGTGACCTAAAATCCAGTACAGCAAGTGCAAATGCTGTGGTGGTCTACTCACATATGTTGGTTAGATCATAGTGTTAAATAACACCAAAATTGTGCGTTCAATCCCAGAAAAGGCTCACTCATTTGAATTGGACTCCATGATCCTTATGGTTCCCTTTCAACTCAGAATATTCTGTGGTACTAATAATATCTGATACATTCATACTATGTTCATTTAAAACATTCATTTTACACAACTTGAGCTCTGCCTTCTTTATCAGATATATTGCTCTTCTTTCGATCAGTGGCCATATATTATTTTTCAAAAAACATAGACACCCATACCCATACTATTATTACATCTGAGCTTACCATGGCTTCTGACAGTTCAGCTGCCAAAAAGACCCATATTTATATTATACAAGGCAAGGACCTCTTTAGATAGCCAGCGAGGGCTGCCCATTCTTACCTGCATGTAGGTAAGATACAGACATCATTAAACTAGCAGCTGTTCAGATGAAATGTCAAGACAGTATCTTAGAGTGCTGCAACCCTTTCAGTTATCATATTACTTCTATTTTTTCTTTACTGTGCCTCCTCTCTAATTCTGTAGTCAAAACACTCAATTCTCATTTTCCTTATTTTCTCCCTGTCATCTGTAGGCTTCTGCATTGCACGGAGTAGGCATGCAGGTGTACCTATGGAGGCTACATAACCACTAAGTTGTTCACGAAAACTCCAATCCCCCAATTTTATACTTTCAAAGATTACACTTACATTTTTCTGATGACAACATGATATCAGGAATTCCGATTGTATTTTCTCGCCCAAATTTTCACCACACAATGTGAGAGAATGCCAGAGAGATCCAGTGTAGGTTCAAATGAATGCTTGCAAATAGACTTGTAGTGTCCCTTTGAAACAGAGATTCCAGAGACAAAGAACATCCTCAGAAACCCTCCAAGATGTAAACAGAGACAGACAAACAGGTCTTGACAGTTCCTCCAAGCAAAAATTTCACAAAATGACCAGTATTTCAAGCTTTGAGGTCAAGTATTACACAGCATAGAAAATGCCTAATCCTGGTCACCTCCTACAGCCCAAACTTTGCTGCATCAATCAGTCATCCTGTCCTCATGGGTAATTTCTCAAAGACAATATAGTTAACTATATAATAAACAAAAATAAACAAAAATTCTAGGAGTTTTTTTTCCATTTCTGGAGAAGTATTCATTAATGAAACAATATCTTTATAACTGACAGGCCTGAGATTGTCCCAGAACAACAAAGCTGAGCAGGATTCCTGAAATCTCAAGTGTGAATGATTGTGGGGCACTTCAAGTAGGGAGAACTGGCACATCACTCGTCAGCAGCAGCAGTTCCAAAAATGCAGTGTCTTCATTACAAACACTATGTCATACAGGGATAAGGTAAAATAGACACATTTGTCTGCTGTTCAGTAAAGGTTGCAGGCAGATTAATTCATCTGTTCTCCTCTAAAGTCTTTTCTCTCTCACTGTCTGACTGCAGCAATTGAAGTGACATACTGCTAATGCAAAAAGCTTACCTTAAATGCTCCCTGCCCTTTCCCTTCTCTATACCAGAATCACACTGTGCCTGGGGAAACAGTCTGAAGAGAGGTGTCCTGTAACCACTGATCTCAAGGTCAACTAGAGATTCCAGTCAGCATGGTAAAATTGATGAAAGTTGCCAACCATGGCCTTGCAAGGCAGATGAGTCTGAGGAGCCTAGCAGAGCAACCTGAAGAGTGGGGAGTTTAAATGAGTGAAAAAATTGCTGTCATGTGAGAAAGTCTCAGAGAATAAAGAAATCCCACCGATATCTCTTTGTTCCACCCAGTAAAGGCTCTGATGAGGCAACGCAACATCATGCTTAGAAAAGCTAGACAGTAGATGAGAAGACTGTCATGCCTCTGCTTCCAGGTGGAAAAGTGCCAGTTAAAGAACTAGGATTTTGCCCAATGAGTGGAGCTTGCACAGTTTCTATCATGAGTAGGAGAATATGCCAAGCAGACTATAGACAAGAAGGGTTCCTTTAGGAAAGAAGTGTCTGGAATAAAAAAATTAGCACAAGCTCCTTCAGGTTAGTTTTCCATTCAGGTTGTTGAAGTGATGACCAGGTCCCCCTTCAAGGCTTCCTTTACTAAGGGCCTGCTGAGGACGCTCATGATATTATGGCCATAATCAGACACAACAGGGGTGGTAGAAAGCACTGCATTTTCATCACCACCTGCCATAGACCTCAGTGCTTGTATTCCTTCATGTGAGGAATAGGAAAGAAGGGAAGGAAGAAACCTTTGGGATGCAAATTTGAAGATGTAAAAGAGCAGTAATGATTACAATCATATTTGGAAATGGAACTTGTGGTGCTTAACACAAATGAACAGCTTTTGAGGTAATGATCGTGCTTTTTTCCCCCCGATATCTGGACTATGAATAATTCCTTAATTTTGTATGTCTGTTGTTTTCAAATCTGTGACAATGCTTCAAGCCTACAGTAATACATAGACTTATATTTAAATATTTTTTAATGCAGCCTTCTTAGCTTTGAGCCTTGTTCCAGGGCCAGCCCCCCAACCATTGAATGAATTCATTACGCTAAAGTAGTAAGAGATAAAATACTGAACCTGGACTGTTCCAGCCCAAGTCTAGCCTCTGGTGATAAAGCCTTTGAAAAGCAAGTACACTAAGGAAATTTCCAAATGTTAAAGAAATGTTCAAACAGAATAGAAAGTTAATGTAATCAGACAGACATCTGTTTCTTGATGTTAGGGTCTCACTTTCCTTCAGATACCTAGATATCCTGCTTTTTGGAGCAAATGTAATACTAAAACAAAGAGTCTGAGTGGTGGTCTTATATATCTGACTATTTGAAGATGTCCATCCTGTACGTTTCCATCAGTACAATTTTAATTTTAGATTTGTGCATTTCAAAGTGATTTACTGCTAAGGAAAACCCCCCATTTGGATCACAAGGTTCATTCCAAAGTCTGATGCCAACATTTTGTGGGTGAACTGGAGATTCCGCAGACAATTCTGATACCTCAAGAAAGGCAGGAAATGAAAATTTCTCATACACACTCAGGTGGTCCCAGATTTGCAAGATGGTCAGCTACATGTTGGTGCTAGACACAGAGTGCCAGAAGCATGGCTTAGTAACTATTTTGTTCTATGGAAGGTACCTCCTCCAAACTCTCCAGATGAGCCACCACATTGCTCAGAGAAGCTCACACTGTCCTGAGTTTCACATAGTCCAAGCTGTCATAGGTCTCCTGTTGATTACCAAGGCCCACCTCTGCCTACACATTCACTTGGCCAAAACCACTTCTAAAGTCGCCTTACTCTTTCTTCCGTTCATAGCTAAAGGTGCCAAGATGATGAAGAGGTGCCGATGCCAGCTGCAGAAAAAGCCTGTAAGATTTATCCTATTCCTGATCTCAGCCTGCTGTGATTGGTGTATATTCTAGTTCTTGAGACAAAAGTGTGCTGCAAGGGTGCTCAGAGTATGAGCAACATGTTTAAGAATGTACATTAATGTTTCTGTTAAATATAGCTTCAGTAACTTGGTTGTCTGTATTTTCTAACTTTCCTTGGTTTTTTTTTTTTGTCTCCTGAAAACCTCAAAGAATTTAATTCTATAATCTCTCAACATTATCAATGAATGTTTTCAGAAATAAAAGCTCAAACCCATGACCTACAGGATCTTATTAGAAACAGGGCTACTTGATTATCATATCCCATTTAATACTACATCTTGTGGAGTGTTGCATAGAGAGTTTTTCATCCACTGAATGTGTACTATGTTGGTTTTGTATCCCTCTTAACCAATCATGCTGGTTTTGGCTGGAATAGAAATAATTTTTTTCACAGTAGCTAGAATGGGACTATATTTTGGATTTGTGCTGCAGACAGTACTGATAATAAGGACATATTTTAGTTACTGCTGAGCAGTGCTTACACAGAGTCAAGGTCTCATCTGCTTTTTATACTACACATCAGTGAGGCGGTTGGGGTGCATAACAAGTTGGGAGGGAACGTGGCTGGGACAGCTGATCTCAACTCTCCAAAGAGATATCCCAGACCACTCGGCCCAACACATAAAGGGAAAGAAGAAGGAAGGTGGCATGATGACCTTTGTCTCCCCAAGTCACTATAATGTGTGATGGAACACCGTTTTCTGGGAGATGGCTGAACAACTGTCTGCCCATGGGAAGTGGTAAATGAATTCGTTTTTTTGTTTTGCCTGTGTGTGTGGCTTTCACTCTTTACCTTTTAAATCGTCTTTATATCAACTCATGAGTTTATTCACTTTTCCAATTCTTCCCTCATCAAACTGTGGGGGGAGAGAGCAAGCAGCAGTGTGGTGCTGATTTGCTGGCTGGCATTAAACCATGACATCAATGCATTCTGTAGCATGAAATCAACCTTCTGTAGTAGTCTAAGTATATTGTATCAACATTATTACCTTATCAACCCAACTTGTAATCTCACAAAAATATCAAATTAGTTTGACAAGATCTATTTTCCATAAAACCACATTGATTGGCATTAATTATATTTCCCTCCTTTCATTATTAATCGAGTCTCATACCAGTCATCCCATTGTTTTCCTCAGGACTGATGTCAGGTTAACATGACTGTATTTACCCCATTTTTCTTGTTTACCCTTTCCTGCCTTTGTTCATTTTCTTATAGTCTCCTAGGAGTTCCATATTGTTCACATAATTATTAAAAGATTCTTTCTATATTAGATCTGAAAGAAATCTTCTTCACAGCAAAATATTCTTTTCCCTTTTTATCCTTTCAATTCCTTTACCAGTCTCCTGTTTTTCCTTCTCTCTGTATTTGCTACAATTAAATTCTCCTTTCTTTCAACATTTATACATGTTTTTATTATTTTTCTAGCTGCTTTCATCTTCAATTTACTGTTTTCATAACCCCTGGTTCCTTCTTTCCTCAGTTCTAACACTAGTATTTTGGAGTCTTGTGAAATGTTATCAGAAGGTTCCATATGATTATTTAGTTTTTGTGATTCAGTCCTTTCAAAAGATGTCCTTCCTAATTATTTTCAGCTTCAACAACTTGATCATTTGGCTAAGATTCCAATTCAATAAAATACTAACTAATTTAATAGGAAAGACTAGCTTTTTGGATCCTGATATCCACAGCAGATTCTGCTGAATCCAGAATTAAGGCTGCATTTTTCCACTACTGTATCTGTGGAAGGCAAGGTTTGGCATATTAAGCCCATATTAAGTAGAGAGCTAGTTGAAGCTAAATGATAACCAGTCTTATGAGTGGAAATCTGATTGAAGCTCTAGCATTGCTAGCTCTTGGTCATAAAAATTATGTTCTTAAGCATTATGTTTCATTCTTAGACTTTCTCCTCAAGACTGGTATCAACATTTGCTCTTCTCAAGAATTGAGCAACCTTTCCTCTTTTATTGTTTTTTTCAAAAGATGACAAGTATTTGCAACAACTTTTTGCATAACATCTTATCCACAAAAGATCTTGCCCAGATAAAAGGTAAAAATCAGTCTAGATTACTTTAAGCTAAAATGCCTCAGTCAGTACCCTAATCTTAGTTTTAGATATCACTTTTTATCACATTGCCTTACATCAAACAGTTATCAGAATAAAGCTAAACACAAAATGGATATAATTCCAGGAGCAGAGATCAAGACGTGAAGTTATTGCTGTTCATGCTCTGGTCACACTGTTGGAGTGATGCCTCTGCTTACCTGCAGGCTTCTGATTTCATAGATCTTTCATTCATTTCCATTTTTTTCTACAGGAAAGGTGAATATTCCTGTTTGGACTACCCTATAATCAGTGCATGAGGGGGTTTCTTCAGAGACTGAAAGAGTGAAACCATTTCTAAATCACGTAAAACACAATAAATGTCTCACCCTTCCTGACTGATACAGCTGCTAGGGGTTCAGGAGTGTATAAAAGAAAGAGCTTCTGAAACCGGGGGTTTTTTTTGTGAATACCCTAATGTTGTTAGTTTATTTTTAATTTCCAGATTTTCCTCTATAATTTCAATTATGCTTGAGGTGATTAAGGTGTTGTCTGTTTAATTTCTAGAAGTAAGTTCCTCAGGGTAAATATAACCCTATGACACAATACAGAAGTAGAAGCTCAGGGAAGCTTTTGCTTTGGAATGAAAAGCAGTTTGTGAATAGAGGTTCTTACTGAGCAAGGCAGTCATCTACCTCATGTAGGATTCTTGGGCTGCAATTTTTGGATTTTGACACTCAAGCCTTCCCATATTCCTCCTTCTTTGTCTTTATTTTGAAAGCTGACATGAGGTATGAGAAAAAAGGTATTTCCAACAGCAGGTGCTTTGTGATAATGGTAACAGTTGTGGATTTTTTACAAAATCCCTGTGGTTATCATCTGGCTCTCACATCATCTAGCCCGTAACTAGGACTTGGGAAATGATCTGGCTGGCAGTCAGTACCTCTAAATTTGGTGGTTTGGTATGAGGAAGCAGTTTGAGGAAGGATTAGAACTAATATTTGCTTTTTCATGAAAAGACTGTTTATGGGTCATGATTATAAAGGACAGGAAATGTGAGAGTCATGTTTCTGATACCAAATTCACAGCAGAGGCTGTGAATCCTTTTATTACAATTGCATGAGATCAGAACATCGCCATTCTTGGTTTTGCTGGTAGCTTGTCTCAGTCATTCATGTAAATATGGCAATTTCACTCCAAAATACCACAGGTACAGCCAGGTACTCCCTTGAAACCTCTGTTAAATCAGACTATGGTAGGGTATTTAATCAGCTATAAATCACATGTGGAGCACATTACATATGAACTTCTAAAATATACTTTACATTTTAGATTAAATTTGAGAGTTTTGTTTAGATTTATAACATCCTATTTAATATATGACTTATATTCTGACTCAGCCGATAAGCTCAGCTTGGGTGCTTAACCAGATGGTCTCCCAGGACCCTTTCTTTGGGGCTAAAGGTAGAAGATTTTTAGGACCTTTAACTTCTGGTGGATATTCAGTAGCATATAGACTAAAGACTCAGATCTTCTAGGCATATGCAAAGATGCCTTGTTGAGCCCACAGGAAACCTTTGACCGCTTGTCCAGCCTTTCAAGAATCATTTGTGAACTCATTGCATCTGTATGGATGTCATTTTTAAATTACTTTTCTAAGAATTCTCTTGCAGATATTAAAAATTAAAAAATCATGCCTACTTACAATTTTAAATTCCGAGGATAAAAACCAACTTCTCAAAATATAAATAAATAAATAGGTAAACACGAACAGAGAAAATATAACCAATAACAGAGCAAAAAGTATATATGTTGTGTGATTTGATTCTTTTTTTCCATAATAGGCAATTACCAAAACTTGTAGATTTATATTTATGAGATTTTGTAATAATTGTATGCATGATTTTAACTTAGCAGAAGCTGATATACTATATTTTCAGATTGTTTTAAAAAATGGCTTTTTTTTAAAGATAGACATCATTAAAAAGTTTATTTGATCAAGCTTAAAATGATATATTTTCTCCTTTTTAAATTAAGGTTACCACGTGCATTCTATTTCATTTTAATTTTAGAGAAGTAATTATATATGTGTATGTATATATATATACACACACATATATGCATCTCCTCTGCTAGCGTAACAACGTAAAAAGGTGGGGGGGGTTTCACAGCAGAACGATATGTAACAGCTGCCTTCCTTTCTCTCAGAAAAGATATAAAGGATTGTTTTTCCTTTTACAGTGATCCCTTAAGTCATGGCAACCTTCTCCAGTTGCCATTAATTCGACACCCTGACAACTTAAAGACAACGGCAGCACATCAGATCTAAAAGGAATTGTGTCTAATTTTCTCTGCTAATGCATTGTATCTGCAGAACTGATACTAAAGGTAATTCTGCACATCATGTCTTGAAACCAGATACCAGGAGGGAATGATGAACAAATTGAAACCTCTTGTGGGAAAGAATTTGACCAAATCCTAGCATTCCGTAGACCATTCACATGAAATTGATAAGACTATTGTAAATCACTCCAGTGACTTTGAAGAGATGAAAGATATAGACCTGCAATAGTAAATAAGCAATAGGGAAGGAGACATTACTATGGGTAAAAGCTAAGTTAATGTTTGTATTGTTCAGGGAAGATTGCAAACAACAAAATTGGCTTTTAAAATAAATAGGCTAATAGTTTTCACAGCCTTTTCTTCCTCTTTAGCTTTATTTTAAGCACTGCAATTTCTACAAACATTAATTACGAAGAAGGCTGAAAGTCATGGTCTGTGTTCAGGAACATGTCCTTTTTTTCAATTATACCTCTCTCTACATTCACTTATGAGAAAATGATTGGCTTTTTTTTTTTTTTTTTTTTTAATACAGAACATGGAAAAGTGTTTACAGCCTCAGTCCTGTCTTAGAACTCAACTATAGATGAAGCATCCTGAAAGAAACACCACTGTGATGACCTTCACTGCTCTAACTACTTTTTATCTCTTTGTAGCTTTTCAATATAATTAAGAACAGTAGCTGTTAATTGCCTCACAGGCCAGATCCAGAAGCCAAGGGAGTGCAGAATGCTTTGAGGTACACCCTGCACCAGGAGCAAGGTAGTCTACAAATCATTTGGGCATTCAGCTATAGGAAAATGGGGAAGGTGGGGAAGGGGGTAAAACAATGGCATTGCTATTCATCCTACACTCTACACCATCATGTTATAAGCCTTCAGAGACAGATTTTGATGTCTCTAGATTCAGAATTCACCACTGATACGAAGAAGGACTTTATATCTCCAATGATCTCAGTTTATATACCTGGAGTGGCTTTGTTTGCTTTTATTTTGGGTGGGGAAAAGAGGGAAAAAATGAGACATAAGGAAGGTAATATTAGCATTCTGCATATTTAAAATACTTTCAGTCCTCTAGACAAAAGATTGTTCTGAAATTTCCATAAAGTATTATAAAACTTTACCTTAAAACATCTATTTTCTTAAAATGCAAATTAATTTAGGGATTTGCTTTACTTAAAGTAGACTAGTGGTATGCAAGATTCTAGTATGGTTGAAATGGTGTACACAGAAGAAAGTCTATTTAACAGCCAGAAAAGAAACAAGTGACAAATATAGCCAGGTACAGCTAACAATCACATTCCCTTTCTGAAAAAAAAAAAACAACCTAAGTTTCATTTAGTAAAAAAAGGGTTTTTTAAAAATCAGAATCACATTTTTTTTGTGTCATAATTCTTATTTACTATATAAAAGTGAAGGCACATTCTAATATTTAGCACCATGTTTAACACATGTTGTGAGGTACATTACTGAAAAAAGCTGTAAAATTCCCTGTAACCTAATGATAACATTTACTTGTGTCAAACTTACAGTAATACATACTTTCTCTCAAGAGGTTATCTTTTTCTGTACAGCAAAAAAAAGATGTTGTTTCTAATTGAAACTAGTAAAATACATCTCACACCTAATTTCTGGAACTCAAAAACACATATTTATATTGGAAATGGTAAAGGTCAGTTTGCTTAGATGATTCCATGGGTTTCTTAAATATCAGTTCTTCTTTTGTCGCATGTTTTCATAGGCAATCATTTTAAGCAGTAATATTTCTCAAAATTCCTTTTATGATTTCCCATGAAAAGGGAGGATCTAATTGGATTTTTAATCCTTAGCTAATCAAGAAACACATTGCATATAGTGTTTTAGGTAGAAACTGAGAAGTTCTTTCCACTGCCCTATTATAACAAGACAAGTTTGGATGTAACTTGAAGCAGTAGAAAAATAACACGGTAAAGTCCCAATACTGTATAGATGTTACATGAAAACAATACTCTCCTTTCTTTAAACTGCAGCCAGTGCCTAGCCTTTGATGAAGCTCTGGAATAATGGAGTGCCATGGGCTATTTTCTTCTGGTTTCTATAGCTCAATACAGGGCTTGTCTCTTCTGTTTGTTTTCAGCTAATTGCCTCAAGATCTAATAAGTTAGTGATGATGTATGCTGAGCACCAGTGACCCCTTGCCAAAAGAAATATTATGTCGCACCAAAGTTTAAGGAGCTAGGTTTTTATCAGCCAAATATCTTTTCCCTAAAAGGCTCTAATTTCCACTGTGTAGGTTGTAAGTGGGATCCATGATTGCACTGGTTCTTTTAAATGGCTAAAACAGAAATAATACTTGAGGGGAAAAGCCACTGCGGAGGCCAAATGCTAACCTGCATGTGTGCTCTTACTTACTGCTGCAAGGCTTGGGAATTTGTTATTCAACATACCTCAAAGAAAAAAAAAACACTTAAGAAATGATCAATTTAAGAGAACACTCAAATTAGGTGTTTGCTTAGATTCTTCTCTTTGCATATAATTTCAATGACCGTATTTTAAATGTTCCTTACCTATTTTCTTCTTCTTAGAATGAAGATATTAACAGCTACTCTCAATTATATTGAAAGTTAACATATATAGGCAATTAACAGAATGTTGTCGAGGTAGATAACTTGTGATATAGATAACTGCATTGAAAAATATTACACAGATTGTAAGTTAAAATTTATTTTCTTTTTTGAAAAGTAAGACATTGCTCTTGCAAAGTTGAGGCATATCAGGAGCAAAAAATTTTCAAGAAATGTTTCTGCTATTCTTCAACTTTTCCTTTATTTTAATGGAAGAAATATCCTCTTTTTAAGATGTTGAATAACAGGACCCATGAGGGGAAAAAAAAAAAGGCATTATAGAAATTACAGGGAAAACAATTAATTTCTTTATATGTGGAGTCATCATACTGACTTATCAAAACAGTTTATCATATTACAGGGCAGATCCTACTACGGTCTGAACTCTATAGTACTACCGGTGCTGTAAAGTTCCTAACCTAGTTACTTTGCTGCTCACTGGAACAGAGAGCCCTCAGCTCCGTGGAAATGCCTGCCATAGGAGTCCCAGAAGTCAGCCTGCTGGCAAGTAGCTCCTTCCCCTGGTCAGCAGGAGACACGGATAGCAGGTTGTGCCTTGACCTCAGGGTGAAGCTAAGGAATACTTGCTGGGCTGATCTAACAGCTCTCACCATTTTTTCTCCTCTGCTCACCTGTACACCCACTGCTGCCCCATGCTTTGCACTATGATGTCTGAGCAACTATTGAGCTCATTGATCTCACTGCCTGGCAGAGAACTAACTCCCCGAGGAAAAGCAAAACATGTATTTTCTCCTGTGTTAGAGAGCTGAACCTGGAGCTCACCAGAAGGAAAGGCCTTGAAGATGGAAGGAGTAGTAGGCATATTTTTTAAGTTTCAAAATGCTATGAAGCTGCATCCATATAAATCTGCATTGCTTTGGTTCTACCTCGTGCAGTCCCTGACTGAGCATTCCTGGAACATTTCCTGCACTGGCACTGGCCCTGGCCCTGGTTTGGTCCAGTGGTGCCCTATTTTAGAGAACTGATCTCTGTAAAATCTCAGAAAAAGAAGATTTCTCATTAATGTTTGTTCCACACAACAGGAGGTACAGGATGCGATCCCAGTTCGTTCCTGCAAATGAAGGGATGTGATCTTCCATTTTTCAATGCTCAGGTAAGCACACAGGCACAGGCAGGCTGCAAAGCATGACAACATGAGCAGGTCACACCCCCCGATCCAATAACTGTTGTTTTCTATAAACAGTGAAATGTGTGGTGCATCAGAGACTGGAAGCCAAGTCTAAAATTATTTTGCCTTAGAGTTGTGATTTCACTATTTCTGATTCCCTAAATAATCCGCTATCCCTCTCCACATGGTATGCAGCACAAAGAATCAAAACCATGGCTTCTGCACATAAATCATAGGCTTTGGTGCAGATGATCCACAAGAGAAGGAAGAAATGAAACACAGGTGTCCTGCATCCTGTGTATATGCTCTGATCACAGTTGTTGGATAACAGGCACTGATTGCTATTTGTTGCATTTGTGACTCTTTGCAGTGGGCCAAATCATTACATGTTCCAGAAAAATGTCTACCACTCTGGGTGAGGCACGTGGAGGAAATACGAGCCTCAAAGCTCTCCAGTATCACCTGAGTGCCTAAACTGCTGGGGAATCCCCAGAGAAGAGGCAGTTCTTGCAGGGCCCAGGGACAGGCAGTTCGATGTGAAGGCAGCTGAACTCATAAGAAAAAACAAACCTATGGATTTTGGATGGCTCTGGGGTCAGATGGCAAATGAGAAGGAATGCTGAGACTCGATATGTTGGATTTAAGCAAGAATCTTTGTAAGTCTTATGCCTTTTAGGGCATAGTCAGATGATGCGGTGTCAGGAGAGAGGTTAAAGAAAAATAATAAACCAAAACATTTAAAATCTAAGTGAGCTGCTAGCAAAACAAAAACAAAAAAGCGCAATATTTTATTTAAATTTGCTACTGTATGAGAGAGTATCAAGAGTTCTTATCTAATTTTAAATGGGAAGTAAGGAAACTTCTGGGATTTATGAATTAATATCAGGAAATTGGTTGAAACTAATGAAAAGTAATGAATAATGTATAATGAAACAACTGAGTGGCCATGACATGATAGTAACAAAGCCGAATTTGTGCACATCACAGTTCTCTGCTTTACAAGGAAATAACAGAAACATATTAACTTCCACTTTCAAAATAGCTAACATTGCTTATATATGATATTTAAGTAGTCATAAGGTGAGTGCTCAGGTTCTGCTTTTGGTTGGAAATTAGCTAAAAGTCAGCATCTAGGCATAATGGTGTTTTTTGGTAGAGAGTAACGCATTAATTGCTATGTATGCCACAGTTCCTTAACCAACAGTATTTAACATCAGTATTAAAAGCAAACACAATAATTGGGGGGGTTTCCTTTGTCATGGCATTTTTAATCTCCTCATATACCCTGATCACTCCTATTTGATATATATGTATATATCTATAAACATAATTTTCAGTAGAAAGGGTTAAGAAATGACATGCCAACATTTGCAAATGCCAGTGCTCTTTATATTGGTCAAAATTGGAGAAGACTTTGAGAAGCTTCAGAGGGACTTATTGAAGCAAGTTGAGTCGGCAGTTTGATGGTAGTTAAGAACCAGTGTCTTCCTAATGAAAAGAAATATACTCTGGAGAGAATAATGTAAAGTCAATGAGATTGATGCATGTGCTTAACTTAAGTGCATATTTGACTGCCTTGCTGAATAAGGATGGCATTACATTCTTAAAGTTAATTCACTGCTTTACTCATTGAATCTTGAAATCACAATTATTCTTAATTATTAAAACTATATATTTAGAATAACACTGGATTTTTTATTTCTTTTTTTAGGATATTATTTCATTTTAAAAATTAATCAGCAATTTATTGTATAACCACAGAACTGCTGTTAAATAAGAAATAAGCACAAAAAATACATTTTAGAATTTTATCAGCTATTAGCTACACTGGAAGGGTTAGCACTGGAAGGGTTAGAGGAATTTCCCCAAAACACCAGAACTGATTCCAGGATAAAAATTAAAATCCACTAAAAAGTCCAATTTTCTAGAGAACACAGTACATGCATCTATTTTTTCTGACACATTATTCCCTCTTGTTTTGGATTAAATGCCCAATATAGCATTTATTTCTTCCACTATTTTATTATAGTACTAAATATATATTGTTCCATACTCAAGAACAAGTTGGCAATATAATATGCTAGCATGAAAGAAATAAAAATATATGTTGCATGCATGAGTCTTGATTATTTGAAACATTGTTTTGTGTAATGTGATTTAACCCCTTTTCTGATTGAGATCATGTTTGCTATTCCCTTTGTTTAAAATATGTCTAAGAATTCTATTTCTACTGCAAAAAAAATGATGAATTATTTATATATACCAATTATTTATTATCATTTATGCAAAGCTTGTCATATTATGCATGCATAAGGGGATTAAATCATTGTTAACCCATAATGCCTTTAGGGGCATTATATGATAGGCAAAAGGTTGCTTATGTTTACTATTGTAGATAAACATATACATTAAGAACATACATATTGTTTATACAAATTGGCAAGTGAAATAGCAGTTCTGTTAGGAAAATGAAGTGTTATTGAGCAATTTGGTTTATAAATAATAATCAACTAATCTATTTAATGCAGTATACTTACTTTCTCTGGCTTGAAAATATGAGCTTTTTTCAACTAATAATACTCAAGTTGAATTTAGTTCAAACCTGTTTAATGGAAGTAGTATAAGAATGCAGTCAAATCTTTTCTTTCATTGTCCCTCCTGAGGCAGTCCCTTCATCAGCTAATCATTATACTTTACCATTAAAATAAGTCAGCAAAATCTACAAAATGTTGTAAGAATATGATTTTCTATTATTTCCAATAATCAGTATGAAATACAAGGCAAATGCTTAAACAGGTTGAAAGATTGGATGCTGTTGCTTTAAGCAGATGCAAAATGGAAGCATATTTTTGCAGGGTATGGGCCAAAATTATATTTAGCAATACAGTAATGAAACACTCCTTATGTTTTGACATCACGCTGCAAAAAGAATAAAATATTTTTTATATTTGCACAGAAAAATACTTTTCCCAACTTTATTAAACAAACAAATGCATTTAATTCATAAAGGGATTTGGGCATCTTGTGCACATTTGAGCATATTTCATATAATGGCAGGGTGAGAGATTATCCAACAAGAGTCAAATGACCACAATTTAATGCAATCACTCTCCAGAGTTGCAAGATCTTGTTACAAATATGGTTCAGGTCACAGTCCAAACACAGTTAAAGGTCTCAGCCAAGTTCCTGAAGAATGTGAGTTCACAAAACAAAACCTGCCCTTCAAAAGCACACATGCAAGTCTCTGATCAAGGCATTCTTGTTTTCATCTTTTCTTCTCCCTCTTCAGCAAGCAACTTGTTGGTTCCTTGACCTATCCCAGTTCAAATCCCACAGCAGCTTAATTTGTTTCTGTTCACTCCGGAGACTACAAGTCCTGAGGATCTGTTGTTTTAGCTGTCATGGCTCTTTAAAGGCTCTCCTAAGTAGCCAGCACAAACCCACAGCAGCACATCTCAGAACTGAAGGCTGTGAAGTAGAAAATAACGAGTCCTGTGGCAACAGAGATGAGGCCAGATGGTTAACTGATCTTGACCAACTCAACTGAAAGAAAATGTGTAACTGTTATTGTATGTAGATTAGGAAAAGGTCAGGTCAGATAAACAACATCTTTTCCTAATTTACACAGACTGTGATGAAATCAAAGGTTGCCACTGTCTTCAGCAGAGTTTCTAACTGAGCATTGCAGGCTTGACTCATCAAAACCTTTGTATATACTTTGCTTCAAACTGGGAAGAAGTTTTCCAGAAAGAAAATTCTTAACCACCTGCTATGGTTAACCTGTCCCGAAGCCTCACGTAGCCCTGGAGGTGACCTCCATGCCACAAGCACCCCCAGGGATTCAGGGGCTTCATCACTGAATCCAAACCAAACTACTTTATGAAACAGCCCTATGAGCAGACTCTTTTTCACATGGCAGATTAGTGCTATTAAATCCTAAATTACATTAAATGCAAGTGCAGCCTTGTTTTAGCCAGCTGCACTGAAGCAACATACTTTAAGTAGACTCTCCCCTGCATTAGGTTGATTTGATATCAGAACAATGTGCTGGCTTATACTGATTTATTCTGGTTAAAACCAATACAAGTGAGATCAAAATCAAGTCCACTGACTGTAAAAAGCTAAAAAATGTATTAAAAGAAAATGTAGTTTGAGGGCAAGTAAAATCTCTAGCTTGTTTTTTTAATTAATATTTTCTTTTTGTGACATAGCCTCAGGCATCCAAATATATATTCTTCTAATCCCACTTGACCTCAACACAAATGTTTATGCCAAGGGTGTTCTCATGTTCCCAAGACTGGGGTTTAGGATAATGGATTCTACCAAAGGGCATTCTTGCATTTTTCTTCTATCCTTTCATTTCCAACCACCTTTCCATCCATGTTTTAATCCTGATTCTCCTCTCTCCCACAGATATGGTCATGCATAATATTCCTACAGATGCTAGACTAAGGGCCATGCCTACTACCATCAGTACTAATAAATGCCTTTTACCTCCCAGCTACTGGGCTGAGGTAAAAGAGGTTCTGTTTCTCTATATACATCTGGGTTCTCTGTACATGTTGCTACTACTTTATTTCTGTTGAATTTCTGATCAATTAAGTCAAATTCATTACTTAATACAAAAAGAGTAGGAAGGACAAATTTTAAAAATTAACTTGCTGACTGAAACAGCAGGTTTTGAAAGGAGGAGCCTTCTCATAATCCTTCTTTGTGTTTATGGCATGACTTTTGTAAAAGATAAATCTGAAATAACATTGATGTCAGAAATGAGTAGATTAGAATTTCATTCTGTGCTAATGGAGTCAGAAATGAACGTACAAGATTTTTGTGTGCAATTCTGATTAATTCTTTGTCTGTCAGAAAATGTAGATCCACACTGAAATTAAAATTACATTTATAAAATTAGTTAAAATGCCATGCAAAAATATTGTCACTCATATTTATTAACCAAAATATGCTTTCTTTGAAAATTTGACTCATGAAAATTGGTAACAAAAATGATAAACATACACTTGCAAGCACTTTGAAGTGTTTCCCTTGTTATACAATAAAAAAGTGATGTCGTATTTTAGTAATATTACTACTAATTGCTTAACTTTACTTATAAAAGTTTTCCTGGTGCACTATATTTTACTGTTCAAAGAGGTCAGACAAGACTTCAATAAAATGTATTGTTCCAAAGTAAAATACTTAAAAGCAAAGCCCCTATTTACTTTTTCTGACAAAGTTTACATTCAAAATCTGTTTTGTTAACACTCATGATGAAATTATATTCATACAAAATAACCTAAAGCACTTGGATTATTTTTAAGAAAAATTTTGATGGTAAAAAGGAAAGAGAAAAAGCCAATAAATGTAAAAATTATGTTTTGTCAACAAATAGAGAAAGAATTTACTATTTTTATCAACATCCTTTTCTTACTGTGTTTATATATATGAATAGATATTTTAATCATATTCCTTTAATGCAATTTGTATGAGACATTTAACATCAGCATAACTGAAGTCTTTCTGTTTATTTGGTTTAAAGAGAAATATCAACTAATCAGGATTATAGACCCAGAATATGGTTGTGGTTTGTTTTGATAGATTACCTTCATCACAGCAATATAGTTTGAGAACTGTAGGAGACTAATTTAGGAACATAATCTCATTTGCAGAAAAAGATTAGAGGCAAATTCAACAAAGAACTACAATAAGAAACAACTACAATAACTACAAATAACAAATTCAACAAATTCCATGCCTGAAGAGGAAGTAAGGAATCAGCAAACAAAAGTCAAAACATAATTCACTAAGCCAGCATTTGATTCTGTCTTTTCTTTAAGTCATCCTTACTCAGGATTTCTGGTAATGGAATCTACAGTGAAAGATACTGACCTTCACATTATTTGAACTTGGGGCTATTACTATTCCTAAAATGCTCTTCTAAAATGGATTGCTAACAGCTGCTTACAGGAGACAGTTCCTGGATGTTTTCTCCTGAACGAGGTAAAACATCTAAATATCATAATTTACTTCACCAGTACCCTGGGATTCCTAAAAATAAACACTTTTAGGTCTTGACAATGGATTATGGAGGAGAAAAACTTTAAAACTGCAGCAAAAGACAAACAGGTTGTAGCAGGTGAAACACAATTCCCCGTGTAGTCATATACACATACTCTGATATTCACTCCCTGAATCTTAAAGTAATTTAAAAGGATAATTAGTGTGTAGTGCCTGAATTGGTTCCTCAGAGGGTTAGTGTCCACTCTGTTTGTCACTGTTTCTCGCCTAATCCTGTCTAATGAGGGTTTATGTTAACATGGCTAAGCACTTGCAGATATGCACTACCAAGCTATCTGAGCTTAGAGAAGACATGCTGTTCAAATGTCACTGCCTTTGGCTATCATGCTATAAGATACTGATTATTGCTTATTGCGTTTCATATTCAAAAAGCTGCCATTTGTACTTGTTTGTAGGCTCTTGTAGTTCTTGCACAGGTAATAAATAATGTCTGTGTTTTTCCTAGAGTTACACTATTTAATTTCCTTATTCTTTCTTTGGTTAATAACACTCATAGTGAGATGAAATGCTTTTGATTTACTGCTTTGAAGCATTTAGAGCAAGTTAAGAAGAACTACACTAAAATTACACTAAAGTTTGAACATCGGCAAATATGCATATATGTTATATATATATGCTGGGGAGTTGGGTTGTGTTTGGGGTTGGGTTTTTTTGTTGTTTTTATTTTAACCAGCTTGCTGTCACCTCATGAGAATATTTCAGTATGAAATATTAGTTCTTGTTTTTCAGGTCTGGGCTAGAGGTTTTCATTTCAAAGAAAAAAATTACTCCTTTTTTTACTTTTTTCCCCTGTTTTAGAGACTACCAGACCCTGTAGAGCATTAAACATCACAGTCAGACCTTTTCTCTCTGGCTAATTGTGATTATCCTTTGCGGGTAGGAAGGCGTCCTGCTAGGGTCTGAAACGAGAGGTCAGTCTTCAGGTCTGAGATTTGGCTCGAGCCTTTTTTTTTCCATTTCAGAGAGGTGAAGATTCACGCCTGTTATAACTGCCTGCACTAGCTGTTCCTAGGCTGCTGCTGAGAGGCAGTCTCAGGGGTGCGCCCGTGCAGCTGGCTGGCGTGTGCCCTGCCGCGCACACTACTGCCTCTCGGGTCGCCCAGGGCCTGCCTGCAGGCAGCCCACGAGCAGCCTCTTTGGGCACGTCTGGAGCAGCGCTGGGCTACCAGGCACACCGAGGATAGAAGGTGCTGGCCACTGAGTCCCCTCCAAACGCGACACGGATCGATCAGGGAGGTCCCCGGCGCCAGTTCAACGCCACGCAAGTGTCTTGGCACGGCTGCTCGCAGCCCTTGCCTTCCAAAGGAGGAATCCTCCCGCATGCTGGATTGCCCCGCTCAGGAGCAAGCACAGCTCCTGCAGAGGCGATTCACCTGGTATGCCATCACTGAGGGCAACACAAAAGAGAGCAACGAGGCAGCAGCACCACAACCCCCAGACCTTTTCCCTCTCTGGGACTGGCTTCCACTTGCTAAGTTGCTTCTGTCCTTTGCTTTAAAACCCTGAGCAGTTCCTTTTACTGTCAGTGAAATGGATATCGTTGTGATTCACCCAAACAGGAGTGCATGAGTTTATATATATACACTTAAGCCAAGCCCATAATCCCCTCAAAAATTAGCCTGAGTGCTTACATTTTCACCCAGCTAAATCTTTGGGTGTGTCACTGGTTTATACAGTTGTAATATATATATAAAATGTAGCTGCACCTCAGAGTTTAATAGGGAACCTTGTGAAACTGTAGAGTTTCTCTTTCCGCTGCAGAGTAGTGTTGCTATAGCTGAGGTAAACAGAGTTGTACATGCTAATATTTTGCTTGCTTTCATCATGTGTGTCACTTAAAAGTTGGCAGGGCATCAGTATCCAAATAAAATTCAGCCAAGGCATGCTGCAAAACTTTCTGAACCTTTCTGTCACTTTCCACAAACATGTGTTAAAACCAAACTGTATAATGAAATATGAAACTCAGAGAATTCACTGATGCAGTTTTGATACTAAACATGCTAATTAAATTAGACTCAATTTAAAAGTGTGAAAAATCAGTACAATTTAGCAGATAATGACCATTTCAATTTCTCTATTACAATATTTTTCCTTGGCTACACTACAATTATTAAATGTGATGCTGTTTTGAGACCTAGTTGAAAAGAATTCTAGACAAAACTCTATTTCATTTTTGTGGGTTGATTTATTTCATTTTGTTGGGGATTTTTTTCAGAAGAAGGAATATTCTTAGACAACAAGTCTAAACAGAAGCTCATGTTAGAATGATCCTACAGAATAAGTAACAACCATCTCATAGTAAAGCTGACATCACTGTAATTGTTACAGTAGTAAAATAGTTCACCTTTGCAACTATTAACAAGACAATAACAATGAGCCTGGTGTCAGCATGAACTGTCATGTTTTGTCTGATAGAGTGGGTACCCTGGCAGCATCTTGTCTCTGACAATGGCTTGGGGGTGCTCAGGAAAAAAACCGAGGCAACTATAAGATAACTTCTATCTATGGTACCACTCATCCTCTGGAAACCAGTGAGTTGTCTGAATTAGACCTGTGCATGCACAACGTGTTTACAACTCTTTCAGTGCCCTTACCTGGAATAAACGTGTCCTTCTTTCACAATCTGTCAATACTTTAACTTCCTTAGGATCAGTGTTGTGGCAAAAAAAAGGTTCAAAATCAGAATAAGAGCACAAAATCACTGCCAGAAAATTTCTAGTTTTCACCCTAAATTATTTGAGTGCAAGCTATATTATTTTATAGTACAGTATTTTATATTATGGGATGCTAACATGGTATGTGAAAAGTAGAGGTTACCTACCAGATGGGTGTGTGAGGGAGGAGGATTCTACATGTTGAAACATTTCTGGTACAGCCAGTTTTCAACTCTTCTTCAAACTGGAAGATTATTTTTAAGGAGTAAGACCATTCTTCTCTTAGCTACTGTCTGGAAACAGATGTCTTTCAGCAATGAATTCTAATGTTGCTTCCCAAATCATGAACCTCGATGTAAAGGAAAGAAATAACGGGCTATACGTAAGGATGGAAATCTGTTGAGAAAATTTCCCAAGAATATGCCTTTAGATCCTTTATATGTTATAAACTATACATTTGGTTTCCTCAGAAGATAACTGTGATGCCCCCAATTCCCAGAATGTTATAGAGGGAATAAGCTTCCTCCGCTGCCAGAGCTCATCCCTGCTAGACTAAAGTAAGAGTCCCATTGAGCTTGCTGGAGCTGGCAGCCACATAGGCGATTTTCTGCTGTATCAGTCCTGCAGTGACTAGTAATTACTGAAAGCTGAATCCAGTCCATTTTTAATTTATTTAAATCACTTAATTTCATTATATCATAGACGAATTACAGGAACTGTTACTGTTTTGGCCACACAAAACTGTGTGTGGCCAAGATGTACAATGTTTCTCTAATTTGTCTCCAAGGGAATTTAATTAATTGTGAAGTGGGCAATATGGCAAACACTGGAATTTGTATTAATCATTAGCTCAGTAAAAAGTTCAAATCCTGCTCCACTCATCCTGACCAGAAAGGACCAGAAGGCTGTTGCAGAACAAAGGTAGAAGCTCCTCTGCAGCTGCTCCTTCTGCATTAGTGATGTTCACAGTTCTGGCTTCTACTGTATAAGGTCACTTATCAGCAAAATGTGCACCAGGATTGATCCACTGGTGCAGTTAGCCTTCCAAGCATCCCAAATATAAAAGCAGTTGATTTCTGCTGTCCCACGATGTCCCCAGCAAATCAATTTATTCCCTCGCCTTGCCACACAAAGAAGTCCCATTGGGACTTCAGAGGAAAAGGAGCAGAAAAAAAGAGAACGGGCAAAAGAGGGACATACCATAATCACAAGAGGTAACCCTGGACTGTTAGAGATTATTTTAAAGCCATGATTTTTGAGTGAAAATCTATCTTTACAGTGAACATTTCACACAGTAATTGACAAATTCAGCAGCAATTTCACACTGTTCTGGTCATCAGTCATTTGAAATGTACAACTACAGTATTCCACTGCTAATGAGTTTCAAGTGCATAATAAGTCCATTTGATTGACAGGCCTTGACCAATAGTAAAGTCAATTTTTACAGTTGAAATGAATGTTTCTACTATTGGTATACATTAATTAATTTCAACTGTAGAAAAATAATCGTGATTTAGCACGACGGTAGACATAAAACAAATATGCTATCGCTTTTAGGCATATGCTCTTAAAATAGGCTTTTAAACAGTTCCCTTTAGTGAGTGTACATTTGAATGTAGACCTGTCAAGACAAATAGGTTTATGCAACCAACTAAAAAGTCAGGCATCTACCTACGAGGTTTGATTGTGCTGCTTACACAGATTGTGTTCACAAATGAGTTTTGCAACTTATCTAAGAGTACAGATGAAGATTCAAGGCTGGATTAAGATCTCTTTAAAACCTCATCCTGAGTGTGATATATTTAATAAAGCTGAATTTCCTGGGGAAGATGAAGTATAGCAACTATATCATGCATTCCATGTATTTCCATGGTAGGATTCTCCAAAGCACACAGTAAGGACTGAAAACCTGCATTACTTTAGCAAGGAATTTTATCCTACATCTGAAATTTTAAGCAAATTATATTGCTACTCCAGACATTATCTTGACTGCAAGATATAGAATAGTTAGCCAGAGCAAACTAGAGAAAGCCAAAAAAGAATTCCAGTAGTGTTATCAACTTTAACACAATGAAACCATTTCTCAAAAACTTAGTCTTGAATTCTTTACTAATTTTCACCAAAAAAACTCCCAGCAAACTCATTTTCAAGGTATGTTAAACACATAATGAATAAAAGAAAGCAGACAGGTTAAATTAAGATGCCTGACCAATAAGGTTTAAGACATCCTAAATATCTGTAAGTACACATAAATTTAGTTCTGATACCACTCTTGCCATAATTATCATTTCTGGAGGTAGTTGGAAGGTTTACACTAAGACTGTATTTGAGGGGACACTAAGGCAGTATTCACTTTAGTGCCAACACTGTTTCCAATTTTCCTTTAAAGAATACACAAACAGCTTATTTTAGTTCAACTTCACTGGATCTGAATGAAAATATAATTTGACAGTAGAATTTTATTTTTAATCAATTCAGTCCTAAATATACAACTTGAAGACTGTATACTTGATCTGGTAAACAGATTTCAACCAGGAAGAGTCACAGAACTCTGACCTCATATAAAGGATATGAACACACAAATAATACAAAGATAAATTTCAGTGTAAGCCAGAAATAAATTTCACTCAGCAAAAATGGTCTGTACACCTAGAAGTAGTTATTTGGGTGCTTTTTGCCAAATATTCTTCCAGGTTGAATGTTTTCATGGTCAGCCAATCCCTTCAACAATTTGCCATTTGTCATGTGCCATTCTTCTCCTTACTGAATGATTTTATATGGTTTGTCACATAGCTTTCACAGATTAGAAATCAAATAAAAGGGAAGGAACTAAGAGGACACGGAAGTACTGCAAAGCACAAGTAAATATTTTGTACTTTCTTGTTAAGTCAAAGCATCATGCCTTAAAATACAGTGAAGTAGTATCCTGAATCATTGGTACTGAAGATCAGGATATTTTCTTCACAGTACTTCCAAGAGAAATCCATAGTAATGGGAAAGAAGTGTTCCAGCATCTTGTATTTGTGACCCCGGATTCTGTGTACAGGATGAGGTTTTCCAAAGCAGAACCCAGAGTCACATTGCTGTCTCTTACCAGAATGTGGCTTGGCACTCCAATAAGCATGCTCAAAATCATCATTACCAAGCTTTTGGGTGCTTTGACCATAAAAAGTATACAGAGATTCAGGATGTACTTAATTGTGTACACATGGTTCCTAAATAAAACAAACTAACTAATGTAAAGCATTTATAATTTTCAAGTGTATTACCTGAAAGTAATTATACCAGCCTTTAAGGGGGAAAAACTATTTAAATATACACTCAGGAGGTATTATAGATACACAGTGGGCATTTAAAAATGCACAAGTTAGGTATTAAATTGCATACTTCAGCACACACAAAGATGTATCAAAATGTTTTATTGAGAATATATCAGTTTCTGCTGCAAATGCATTGTGACAAGCTGCACTGAAAGATGTCATTGCCACAGATAACATAAGTGTAATCTTTCTGTACCTCATCAGTATTGTCTTTAAGTCATTCTCCAGAGGGAAAATTGGTTGGGCAAGAGGTCAATTCACTTTCAGTTCCTACTCGATGCCAGGCCACTTAGCTAACTGTGACCAATTAAATGATATTTTCTGTGCGAAAAACATTTTTTTCTACAGGAATCCCTTCCAGCTACTGAATTGTTACTTACTAATTTCATGTTAAGCCCCGAAAACCCATCAGATAGCGGAATTCTGTTAATTTTAAACTGAAAGTCCAAAGGCTTTTTTTCACAGAATAAATAAATTTTAAAAACCAAAATAAAACTAGTCTTGGCTGATATTTCTTACTATGATATTCCCACCTCCTGACTATATAAAATAAATCTAGAAATCTGAGAAGAAATCACGATCTAAACCACTTAATCAGCTGACCATGCTGAAATCAGTGTGGGGTGAATTTGCGGGCCTTGAAATATGTCTTACAGTGAGATATTTAGTGTTTAAATAGAACAGATTTAACAGAATTAATCCTTGTCTGCAAGCATCTGTACAAGGAGAAGATATCTGATACTGGAAGGTTCTTTGGTTAAGCAGAGAAAGCCTCCATGAGAATACAACCTAAGGACAAACAAAAAAATCAAGAAAGGAAATAGGCAAATCTATAAAAATGTGAGCAACTGCAACAGGAATAACTTGCCAGGAAGTGAAGATGTTTCTCCACCTCCTAAAGAGGAGGGGCTACAGTTCCCCAGCAACTCAAGTCTTCTGACCGAGCCTAGGCAGATGTAGCACAGATCCAAACCACAGCCTCAGAAATCCATGTTCACCTTCCAGCCGTTGGTGATGTTGACAGGCCGTCTCTCTGCCTTACTGGAAAGGTCCCTGGAGCAGCACCCAGAAATTGCCCCGTCTGGAAGGAGACGTGTGTGCAGCCATGGTCTGACAGACACCCAGAGAGCAGCAGCTGCTCTGCGCCATCAGGCAAGAGTGCAGGGACTTTGCTGGGTCCCACGCAAAGTATGATAGCACATGCCCCCTTCCTAAAGGAGGGTAATGACTGTATCATCACCTCCCTTTTTACAAATTCCCTAGAGGCTGAAGTATTTGAGACTCAGTCAATATCCTCCATCTGAAAAGATCAAGAGCCATGGCTCTCCTCTCCCAGGAGACTGCATTAACCACAAGCCACACAGCTAGGAAAGGAGGGGGATGTTCCTGTTGAAACCCTGTCTGCAAAGGAAAAAATGCAATATATCCAAGGAAGATGTAAGAGGGAGTGCAAGAGGGAACATGACTCTGTGGCCTAGTGCCTACAGCACTCATCTGGGAGTGGGCAGACCTAGATTCCACTCTTTGCTTCAAGAACAGCTTCTGTATTTTTGTATTAAAGAGTTATTGGTTTTGGATACCCTGAGGCTGAGCTGATGAGGTTATTGAACCCAAATCTCACACATTCCAGGTAAGTACAACGAGCAAAACAACAAAGTGTTATACAAATGCTAACTGCCATCTCAGGCAGACTTTTCAAAAAAATAGCACTGGGTGACTATTTGAAGGAGCAGACGTTGGCACTGACTGTCGGGAGGGAGCCCAGCTCCAGAGCCTTTGGCTGCCTCCTTCAGCCCTGGACCAGGTGGCATGGCCAGCTTTCCTCCCCAGAGCTTTACATACCACCTCCCTCCCTCAGACAGGGTGGTTACATCCCGCATTTTTACTAGAAACTCTCCTCAGCATATGCTGCCATCAGCATAGTGCCTTGGGGACTATCTTGAAGAGTATCAGCTGACCTGGTCAAGCTCATGCCAGGGCAAGCTCAAAGGCAAACACTGCAGATGATGGCATGCCGGTGCTCAACCACATGCCCTGGTCTGATTTAGTTAGTCAGAGGAACTTTACTGTCAAAACAGTAGCTAGGGGTAGCACTGGAGCCAAAAAACCTAATCTGAATTCCCTATGTGTCATGATTCAGGTGTGGGATATGTGCCTTTATGATTGGTTCTACCCGATGCACCGGCAAGCCAGTGGTTAACCATACCAAGTTACTTTTATTTTCAGTGGTTTTCATGCTCAATAAAATTTTCTTTTACGCAAGAATGCTCTCTCTTTTTGGTTATTCCCACTCAAAATCTTAAACCCAGCTATTTTTATAAAAGTAATGAAAACACACCACGTGTATGCACAGTAACCCACAATTCTCAGGTGGCAAAACTCATTCAGGTTTCCACCTCACATAATGGCTTTTGCAAGTGTCTTCTGATAATGGAGTCCTTGTGAGCTCTTGCTGATCCTTTTTTTTTACAATATAGAATTACTTTTATAAGGGCTCTGTTGTTATTCACAAAAGAAGAGATGGAATCAAATGTTCAAGTTTACTTTAAAAAGATGTGCAAATATTATGATAAATAAAGAAGCATATTAAAATTAAAATTATTCACAACTCTAAGGGGGCAATTTTCCTGTTAGCACTGAACACGTATTGGGAGTTTCATGTCTACAGCCCACTGAGGGAAACTTAGCCAGGATTACTTTATTTCAGTCTGAAAAGGGAAGGATTACGAGACAGCAGTTCACTGGCAAAATATCTGTGAAAATCAAGGCTGGAACAGCTGACTTGAAATTAATTATTCTCAGTAAGCCTGAGAAAGCTAGCACATACAGTACACAGGACTTACGAACAAAGTTCATGTGGAAAAAAAATCTTGTAATTCACTCTTCAAATGGCCTGAAA
Organism: Atrichornis clamosus; assembly: GCA_013400975.1. Classification (NCBI taxonomy): domain Eukaryota; kingdom Metazoa; phylum Chordata; class Aves; order Passeriformes; family Menuridae; genus Atrichornis; species Atrichornis clamosus. The sequence continues at coordinate 178,285 of WBMZ01009313.1, read as the reverse complement.
TATCTGAGTTTCAGTTTGTTTCTTTGGTGTTTTAGAATTTGCTGACAAGTTAATTAACTAACTACCATGCAAAAGGCTAGCTAGGTGTTTGACTGGTGTCTTCCAGAGTCTGCTGAACAGATGCACTAGAAAAGAGAAAACAAAGGGCTTAAAAAAAAAGCACCAAAAGTGGTTTCCAAGGAAAAAGAAAAAAAAATCCACTTTCTGTTTTTATGCATTGTGACACAACGTGTAGTGACATGCTTACATAATATTTTTAGCTCATAGGACTCCATTCTCCCTCTTTCTGATTAAAAATAATTTTTCACCTTCCTTCACATAATTTCAAAGTAATTTACTTCTCAGAGCAGGTATTCTAACTGTTTCAATTTCTGCAGATCATTCTGAGCAAAAGCATTACTCTGGAGAATTTCAGGAATTTAAAGGAACTCTTCCTGAATTATTTCTTTTTAAAAAGGCAATAAAAATGATAGCGTCTAAAATTAGATTAACTTTTTTTTTCAGTACCTATTACCGCTGTGTTACTACTAAGAAATATTCAGTACTTTTTTAGCTCTTTACCCAAGGTTTTCAGCCCTAAGCTTGGAAAGCACTACATTATAAAATTGAAGTTGTTTTATCTATTCCAGGTATTTTAAAATGAGCTCTCCCTCTTTTCTTCTGGGGTCATCTTCGTATTATAAGATCCTTTTCACTATTGTCATTTTAAGAAATATAATAAAATCTGTAGTGGGTTATAGCAAGTGTTTCTCCTTAAGACATTCAGAGCCTTATTCCAGACAGTAACACACACTTAGGGGTGAAAAAAGTGTAAGAATTAAAGTATAAAAAGTAATTCTTTTCTTGCTTATTTTTCTGGTGGTTTGGGGGCTTTGGGTATTTTTTGGGTGGGGGGGAATGCTTTTGGTTGGTTGCCTGGGTGGGTTTTTTGGTTTTTTTTTTTTGAACTTGTCCTTTTTGAACCTGGTAATGCTTTTTGGCATTCCCAGCACCCCGTAACAATGAGCTCCTTGAGAGCGGAATAGCTGCCATGATCCTTGTCAGCAACTATTTATTATCAGCCTCAGTATTCAAAAGAATGGAGTAGGAAGATCCTATGGGCTGAGTCAGCACATGGAAATCAAGGAATGAGGGAGGATTAGTTGGAAACAGGTTATGACTCTTCTAGTAGAACTTTCACTTAGTGAAATGGATAAGAGGGGTAGACAGGACTCAGGCTGCTTCCCCAGCTGCAGGATAGACAGTCTTCCTGACAGCCAGCAGGGTTTTTCCTTACTCAGTCAGGGACACTTTCTAGGGAGACCCATCACACTTGTTCCCTCTAGCATTTGGGGGGACCATTCCATCCTTGCTTCAGCTAGATAAGCAGCACTGTTCTTTGTCTCTGCTTCCTTCTGATTGATCTGTTTTCCAGTGTCATAAATCTCCTACAGCTCTACTGTTCCCCTCCATATCACTCCAACAGTAAATACCCTCTGCTTCATGTGTATCTTGCTTCCTCCTTGCCAGCAGTCAAGGCAGTCCTCTCTCCCCATTAAAACAGATGAGAAAGCAGCATGGCTCATGGACATCCTGCCTGCTCTTGGAGTTACTGACACCAAAACATTAAATGAAGACATGAAAGGAAGCACTGATCTTACTGACAAGAACACATATATAGCACAGGAAAGGCAGTTCCTACCTGTCTCCCTGATTACTGTACACATGCTCATGATTCCTTCACAGTAAGATGGAAATCTAGAGGGAAGAAGGTCAGTCCCATGAGTAATACTAGACATCATTATGCCAGAGATTTATCTGCAAAATTTTTCCATTGTTCTTAGGCAAAATTCCACCCTTATAGGCCACGTCCAAACTGATGATAAAGCATTGTATGAAGCTGTTAGCAGAAGTAAAAGTGCAGAAAAGTAGGAATGATCATGATATGGAGCAGCTTCTAAAGCCTGACAGACTGACTACACTATGATTCTTCAGTTTTGAAAGATATATCTACAACTATATGACTGAAAAATAGATAAGAAGGACTATCTTTCAATGTAGAACCCACAGAACGTCTGAAAAAGGTACTCCACAGCTAGTGAAACATGCAAGAATTGATTTTGCACACTCATCGTAGTTAAACTTTGAAACACCTCATCTCAAATCATCTTGAAGTGAAAATGAGTTCAAAGACACAACTTCATAGATGATAGATTCTCTGTGGCCGTTGAGAGTCTGGATGAAACCTCTGATCCAGAAAGTCTTTGCCCATCTGATTACAGGGTCAGGTAGAGGATACCAAGAAAAGGATCTCTCTAGAAATGTCCCATTCCTTTCTACCACTCCACCATTTGCAGAAAGAATACTGTACTCTCTGTCCCCATGGTGCTGCTGATTTCATGTTCTTAGGCTCTTAAAAGCCCGTTCACCTACTGCCATTGCCTGGGGATGAGCAGAAAGCCTTATCAGCTGGGTGAAGGAAGCCAGTGTTCTGAGATCCGGCAGTATCTTCTAGTCTCATTTGGGCATTTAAGTCTAAGACATTGCAGCATACAAACTACTGGGAATTTCCAGCCTGGATTCAAGGACCAAGGATGTGTTATTGATCAGGAGGTCATTGGTACAAATTGTAGCTCCAATAACAACTATCCTGCAAATTTCTGAGCTCCAACAACTTGAAGACAAATTTAATCCTTTCAGCTAACAGTTGAAGAATTATGTGGTCCACAGATACAGAGCAATAATGAAAGCGTCAGAAAGGAAAAAGTCTTTATTTGTTATTCTCATTCTGAAAAGAAGGTGTGCACATACACTTAGACCTTTCTTGTGAACATCTGAGCAGCACAATCTACACTGTCTCTGCCTTAGAGAAGGAGGTTATAGTAGATGACTTTCAGAGGTCCCTTCCAACTTGATTTCTCAATTCTGTGATTCTGTTCTTGCCATCAAGAAGCCTGTATTCCAAACATCCTGCAACCTGCTGCCTTCACTCGCAACAGATTCCGCGAAGCATTATTTTTTTCACTAATATCTCACTTTAGTCCTTTGTGTTTCTCAGACAACCCCATTCCTAGAGCTGCACAGATATTCTAAAGGAAATCTACACAACTGCCATGTTTTCCATATTTCTCCACTTGCAAGGAAGAAATTAATTCAGTAAACAACAGAAACCTGAAAAGAATCTACTGCCAGAAGGAGAAATAACATCCAGGAGCCATGAAGTTTCAAACAGAGTAAGAATTTCCTATAGATATTTTTCAGAGCAGGGGTTAGAGAAACCAGCACTTTTGGACATCTCAGTCTCTCCCTGTTACTTGGAGAATTATCCCATTTGTGGTTAATCTGAAGGAAGCTGCTTAGAAACTGAGGGTCATGTATGATCACCACATCATTCCAAAGAGAGAACACAAACCTCACCTGGTTTCCTGAAATGTTTTATTTGCCAGACAGCTGGAGGGTTGCTCTACCTGTGTGTGAGGGCAGGAAATCAGGGGAAGAAAAAAGAAAGAAAGAAAGGAAAAATTTGAAGCAATAAAAATGTACTTTCAAGGTGCAGAAATCTCTATTTTGCAAAAATTCAATGAAGGCTTTTATTTTTTACAAACTTATTGAGGAAGAGTAATAAAATGCAGTTCTGTTACCACAAGGATGTCATGATCACGGTACCTGTATGAAGCTGTTCTCTCTCAACATCCTTACATTCAACAAGCAGAGGTTCTGACAGGTATAGTTACACATACCCCCGTGTGTTGGCAGATGGTTTCTTTTTATGAGCTATCTACCCGAAAAATTTTTCACAAATAACTCTCTTGTCTTGTATCTGAGTCAGTGAGACTACAAACCAAAAAGAGAGGGCTTTGCCTGCTGCACTTAAGTTCTCAGGAGAGGAAAGTGATTAGTCCTGTAACAACCATTTGAGTGCAGTCTCTAATCCCTGCCAAGACCAATAATAGTTCATGTTGCTTCATAAAGGGGCATTCTGTGGTGACCCAAAGACCTGCAATGATAAAGAGTTTGTCTGGCTTCCATGTCAAACCATTGATTTTTGTTATGCCTTTCACCACCAGATTAAAGAGCTCATTTGTACCCACTCCTTGTTTCTCTTCATGAATGATACATTGTAATCAAGTCACCTCTCAACCTTCTCTTTCATTAGCAATAAAATTATTTTTGCAAGTCTCTTCTGAGTCTTCTCCAATTCCAACACTATTCTAAAAATGGCCACTTTTGTTCTGTATGCAGGATTTTAATAGGGAGTTTAAGCAGTGTCAGATGCAAACAATTTCTTATGCTACTTGCTCTTCACCTGTTCACATGGAGTTTAACAACTTTAACCTTTTTTCTCCCAGCAATACTTTGGAGTCCACATTGGGTGACATCTATACCACAAGTCCTAGCTGTAGTACAGGATTGTTGCTTTCCAGGACATAGTCCCTCTTTTTCTATGGAAGATCAGTAGAAGCACAGCAGTGAATGAAGATGTATTGGAACCCCTTCTTAAGAGTGACTCTGCTTTTTCTTTCCTAATCATTGTACTACTGTGTTTGCTGAATTATTTTTTTTTTAAAGTTGCATCTATCTGATAAAAAGTGCTGAGAAGCTGCAAATTTGGTCCTAGGAATTCAAAGCTTTAAGCTGCCCTCACTACAGCAATGTCAAAAAGGGTTATATTTGAGGGGTACATTTCAGGTGCCACAAGGAACTCCAGAGCTCCAAAAGAATGCCCATTCTTCTCCTTGCTAAAGTGTCCAGATCAAGGAACACTAGACTTCAAAACACCCAAAGTAAATGCCCCAGCTGTTTCTGTTCAGTGCAGAGAACCTAAAGCAGCCTTTACAGCCCAATCCTCCTCACAGCCAGCTGTGCTGGCAGCAGCAGGACTCAGATCAGCTGTGTTGTGAGAGGGTGGACACACGTTGTTACGGTGCTGCTCTGTGGCCTTGAACATGTGAGTGAGGGTGAGGACTAGCACTGAGACATGCATTACAGGATGCTATCTGTCTGTAGGAAGTCTGTTGTACTGTGGATTGATTTGCTTCCAAGGAATTATATTTATTTTTGAGTACGAACATGAAATTAAGAGTTGGATTCAGGCATGAAGAGGGAGATAAAGAATAAACTGCTATTTATGTTAAATTTTACTTTGTAAACTAATGTAGTGGGTTTATTATTGATTATGATGAATTCTTGGCTATTTCTATCACTTAGTTACTGTCACCTCACATAAGTAAATTACCTGTAAGTGCACTGTGGTGCCCATTAGAAGCTTTGCACATGCAATCCCTTGACAGCAAATAATGGCAATACAATGCAAGCTGTGCTGCTCAGCTATTCTCTAACTGCAGTGGGGAACTGAAAGATTACAAACGTAAGAGACCTTCTGTGGCACTGATAAGAATTTTGATTATATTTTGAAGTCAATAATTAAAGCAGGTTTTGGATTTACTTTGATTTAGGCTGATCATACCACATGTGATTTCAGAAAAAGTGTCAAGAAAGTGGATGTGAAAGAAGTTGCTACAGTTCTGGCCCCTTTTATTGATTGCTCAAGCAAAACAGTTAGAAAGAAGCTGCTTCAATTTTATTAATAGTAAACATGAACACATAAACCAAAACCATGTTATAAAAGTTTATGTCAATTGGATGAGCCACTGCTGTTTATTGCTTGTTTCAATATAACACACCCCCTCAAAAAAAAACGTAGAAAGATAGACTGGGTGGGATGGGATTTTTTACTTTGTCTTTTTTCCCCCTTGCATAATCCAGTTACTATATGTAACAGCATGCAATGGATCAGGCTGTGATTAACAAGACTCATAGTGTGTGCACATCAGGAAATATTTGTTATCTTTCTAAAAGGAACTGTATATTTCTATTTTTATTAAGTTTGTGATTAAGTAGTATTAGGCATAGCAGATTGACTATTATTACAGTTTCCAGAACCGGATTCCAAAGCCTTCTCTTCTTCTAATTTTTTTTCCCCAATAATGAATAGCATTCTTATGCCTAATACTTTATATTTGCACAGTTTAACAAGCTCTCACAACTGTGTCTTTGTGCTAGCATCTTTATTATAGACATACAGAATCTGAAGAACAATGCTGAAAGAAAGTATTTTTAAACTTGAATGCGTGCAATTATATGTTTCAATCATTCTTTGGTTCTTAAATATGCGATCTGCCTTTTTTCAAAGGTTATAGCTTGTCCCTACTGACAGGGAAGTCAGTGGGCCCTGAGAATACCCAGAACTTTGGAAATCATGGCATTCATACAGGTAAGTGATAGATTTGGATGTCTAACTTTCAGCAGCTGTTTTTACTTTTTTTTTTTTTTTTTGCCAAATTTCTTGCCTCAGGGAGAGATAAATCAATGATTTAGCGGCCATGAATTGCTGTCTTCTTGCTCCTTGCTTTGAGTATCAGCTTCACAAATACTTGACTGTTTATCTTGACACTCATGTCCAAGTGCCATGGCTTTTTTTTTCTTTTTTTTTTTAATTGCATTCATTTGAATTGCTATCATGGGTTTTGGGGGGCAATGGACAGTATTTTTCTGCAGCTGACAAATTTCTTGTTCTACTTTAAAGGCAAAACAATCTTTAATTAAGATACTGGCATTAAGCTGATGCTTATAGAACTCCTGTTGTCATGTTGTCCGAAAAAATAAGTAGATGTAAATTACAAGGAATAGGTTTGATATTGCTTTCATTAGTTTAAAATAATGACATTAAATCAGAAATTACTGAAATAAATCTAAACTATTATTTAACCCTCAGTCAATTTAAGTTCAACAAAGTATGTATTTTATAATTATGTTAATGTGTATGTGGCTTCAGCCTGACTGGGGCAAAAAAGAGCACCAGCAAACTGCAAGTAGAGGTTTTGATGTGCTTTTCAAACTCTGCAACTCCAGGAAGTAATGGAACCCTTTTTCCCAAGGAAGTGGCTGGAGGCTGGGGCAGGGCCTGTTTCAGGCCTGTTTCCCTGTGGTGCCCTGCTCCTGGCTGAGGCAGTGGGATGAGCTCTGCCCCGATGGACCTGGGAAAGCCTCCAGCAGTCCTGGCTCCTGGGAGCCCTTGGCCCACCAGGCATCCTTACTGGCATGTCTAAAGGAACACTAAATATTTAGCAAACAGCATTGCTGTTTGCTATACTAAGGGATGAATCACTTACAATGTTCACAGATTTCTTCTTATATAAGAACAGAGAAGCAGGGCCAGGAAATATTGCTTCTGCTTGAAAAGATTAGTCTTTCCACAGGCTGAGAACAGGAAAGGTAAGTGGTCAACCTTTTGTACTCTTCCAACGTGAGGAGACCTCAAAGCAGGTCACTAGGCTATCCATATGGAATTGGGGTGGGTAGTACTCTAAGGAGATCATCAAATGGAAGGTATATTTCTACTATGTCTGAATAAACTTTTCATAAATATATCAAGTTGCTCAATATTTTGTACTTACAAGTGCAAAAGCACAAGGTGTTTCAAAAATTAAGTTGACTTATTGGCTTATGCAGACTGGATATATATTTGAATCTTGGCTCACTAGTTCTCTGAACAACAGTATTTTGTAGTACCCTGTGTATAATAATAAAAAATCTCTTTATTTTTTCAAACAGATTTTGTTCTCAATTCCCCTCCGGCTTTGGATAAAATCAAAGAATCTATAAAGATAATTAAAAAAAGAAATACTTTACAATTAGTCTTTGGTTTCTGTAGCTAAACTGTGTAATGAGGTTACAAGAGAAAAGGTGCAGAATGATGACTAAAACATGTGTGTACACATATATATATATATACACATACAATTTTAGCCAATTACATGGAAGTATATACATACATATATATGCATGTGTGTATATTATACATATTATAGATATGTATACACTTTTCATATATATATTTTTAAAGACGTATATGATTTGGATTTCTTTTCTTTACTGGTATTTGCTGTGCTGGTGAACCTGCATAACTGCTATACATTCTGCAATGTATAACACAGAACACAACTCTTCTCTTACACATCAACACTGTTCTTTTTCTTTTTTTTTCATTCCTCTTTTTTAATTCTACAAAGAATGCTGCCTTCAGTCAAAACCTTTAATCCTCGTGTCCTATAGCATTTATGGCAAGAAGTGAGGTCTATTTAGAGAGGCATTTCAATTCCCCCTCAGGCCAAAAGAAAAACATGTTATTTCTAATGCCAGCACTGTGGCCTCATATGCTAGGAAACTAGTGACATTTTGACATAGTCAGGGACAGTTCTGAATTACGCGGTGCTGCTGTTCATAACATAAACTGGGGCTTAAGCACTTAGAGAGCCTTCTCTATATCTGTAACCTTGTTTCTTTGCCAGACAAGTGACTGTCTGCAGGGAATGCGGCAACACTGATGTAGTATTTGAGCTAGCCAGCACAGTGTGTTTTCTGGTTACCCCATTGCTATGCGCCAGCACTGGCCAACTTCATCATCTGAGCAATTCAAATGCAGCTGCCGTGCTGGGAATACATCACGTACTGGCTCAAGGACTCAACCACCAACTGTAAGGCATTCAAGCCAAAAGTGGTCAGTGAGTGCTACACTGTCACGGTCACCTTGCAATCCAGAAAAATGCCTGGCCTGGCCCCAAGCTCAGGGGCAAAGACTGTGTGTAAAAACATTGCCATGTTCTGGCTGTGAGATTCTCATTTCTAATCTCTTCTAGAGCTTTTGTCTTACAGCCAGTAAGAAGATTTTGGCGTGTGAGCTCAGGGGATCAAAATGTTGTTGAAGAACTTGCAGGTTCATCACTTTTCTGTTAATATATAAAAGCATCTTAGTATGGATACAACAATATATTCATGGATTGCGTTTCCCTCTTCCATTAGCAATACCTAGTGTTGCCAATGTGCTGCTTCCTCTTTGCACACGCCTCAGCTGTAGAGTGTTTTAATTTCTGTTTCATGTTGTGACCTTGAGGTAATTTGGTGAATGAAAAAATACCTTCCTTTCTTCTCACAGCTTTTACTCTTTGAAAATCTATGTATGACACTGAATCCCTAAATCTGTTAGAACAGTTTGTTTAGAAGTTTAAAGTACACTGAATTTATACAAATATTGCATCTGAATATGTGAAGTACTCATTGCATCTCCTGAAGAACTTCATTGGGCTTTCATTTCCTAGGCAGCTCATAATTTCTGCATCATATCCATTGTATTCTAAAACAAGAGTGAACTACATAGTAGGTTGGAGTGTAGCATTTTAAAATTTCCTAATCTTAATGTCTTTATTTTATTGAAAAAATATGAAATAGCAGCAAATCAGATGGATGTTATCCTAAGCACACAGCATATCCAGCAGACTTGACAGTTCATTGGACACCTTTAAGGACCATGGAGCAATTGCCTAAGCAGTCATCAGGCAGATACGTTGCTTTCATACAGTAAATGAAATCTTGTCTTGGAACAGGATAAATCTCTTCAAAATCAGTTCCTCTACTAACATGGTGCTGTAGCCCAGGCATTGGCCAGCTCCTCACTGACAACACGTGTCAAGAAACCCAAACAGGGAGCACTGAGGTAAGGAAGGACGTTTTTGTGGACAAGGTTCTTGGATTACTTGTCTGACCTGATAGTTTTGGAAAGTAACTCCACTTTGTGGCAGGAATAAAAATTCTAGTTAGTTTTTTTGCGGGAGGCTGTTTGGTTTTCCCTTTGCCTACTTTGCTTTGATTTTATGAAAAGTAATAAAACTGCTTAGTAATAGAGGATGATAATCTATATTCTATAGGATCTGGGTATACACAAAAAAATAGGGATGCCGGCAAAGCTAAAATTACCATCCTATAGGTATAGATATATATGGCTTACACAGGTATGTGTAGTTTTGTTCTTCTCCTAGCTTTACTAATTTCTATCTTATTTTTACATGGTTTAAAAGGAATTCTAAAATATAATTCTTTTAGATGATATTTTCATCAGGTTAGATTAAATTACAGTATTTCAAATGGACTAAAGTATCTCCAAATATTTGCTGTTGTTTTAGTCAAAATATATCGACTGAAAGAAATTACTTGATATTACTGTCTTCTGCTTGACTTGGTGTCTCAGTAGAAAACGTTATTTGATGTTTGATATGTGATGAAATTTTTGCTCTTTTTACATGCAGAGTCATGTTACCAAAATACTTGGACATTGTCATTTGATAGATTTTTTCCCCTGCATGCATGGGCGAGATCATCACCAAGTTTTCTTCTCCACCCACTGAACAAGGAATATTTTTAAATTTCATGGGGTTTGATCGCTTTAATTTTTAATATAGCATACCATAATTCAGCTCTGTATTTTATAAAAATGCCTGTATTAAGTATTGTAATCTTTTTCCTTTTTGGGTAAACTAATTTAAAATATGTTCTTCAAACCTCACTTTCTGAGGATGTCAGCTTCAACATATGCGATGCTTTATAAAGGAAAATAAACCCCATTTTTTGCTTAAACAAAATTTTGAAAACTATAGAGCTGTAGAGTGGAAAAAGGAGAGAATTTCACTGAGGTGATTTCAAGTGACTGAGCGAATGAACTCTTAAGAAAATGCATCTGAATTCTGATAGAGGTACGTGAAATGGCTGGTAAATGTCATAATTGTAAAATCTGTTCATACAACAACCAATTACAAGTTCTTTAATTACTTGTTTGTGCTCCAGGAAGGGTGGATTTATGCTTCCTTAAAACCATAATTATCTTGTCTTCATTCCTGACAGTAAGTATATTGTGTAATATGAGCTCACACTGTGGGAATATGAACATGCAACTTTCCGGCTTATGACTTATACAGTAAATGAAGTATGTTTTCCTCATTAAAATAACAAGAACTTTAATCACATACATTACTATCTAGGCCACTTAGACTAGAAAGAAATTATGTTAGGTTGGATTTGTATTGCAAGAAGACACGTAGATGACCCTCTGGTGAGAAAAGAATTTGTTAAATAGACTTCATGACTTTATGCCTGTTCACTTAACCACAAGAGAGTCAGAGATTTATTTTTCTCCTTCTATGGCATAATTATAAGATTTATCCAAAACAAATGATAAACGGTTTCTTGATTTCAATAATAAGGTGACTATTCTCAGAAATTTACAATTAAAATGCATGATTCCTCACATGCCTTTTTTATTATCAAGATAAGTACCTCATTTTTATTTTTATTTACTCATCAAATCAGAGCTTTGACAGTACATGCAGTCATTAGTAAACTTAGTGTTTCCAGATATTTTTTGCAGGGGAAATCATAAACAGTTACCATGAAGTATTATATCCTAGAAAGGAATGAAGTGCATATTTGAGATTACTATGAAAATTCTAGCTTTAATAAAGGTAGAATTAATATTTAGAAAACTGACTTATAAAGAAAGAGGGGGAAATAAAGGGAAGTTTTTTTCTTTTGTCTTCTTATTTACTGGAAAATCATATTTCAGGATAATGGTGACATTCTTGACAGTACTTGAGTGTGTTTAAATCTTAAATCCTGATCTTTTCCTTACTTTTGTAGCCAGTCGAGGAATTGAAGCATAGATTTATTAAAGAACATAAAATTCAGAGTTATTACCATTTCAGAGGACTCAGAATAAACCCATCCTCTCTTCTCCATAAATTCTTATTTTTAAAAAATCATTTAAATAAAAGTCAGAAGGAACAATGTTTTAAAATGCAAAGAGAGGAACTCTTTGCTAGTATTGTTTTTTCATCACAATTCACTTTTGAATAAAGGCCTTTGAGAAGAAGAGGGTAGGGAGTACAGGGTTATGGATGCCTGTGGCCTGTGAACTTAGGAAGAGGCTGGAGGGACTAGAAGAAGCATTGGTGTCAAGACAGAAAGGAAAACTTACAGGGAAATACTGAGAAATAGACAATGAAGCTTTGTTGCTTTCAAGTCAATGAAGTAATCTAACAGCTTTCAACAGTTACGTATCTGGCATAAAGCAATAGCTCAGCACATCCGGCCTTCTTGTAGTCCCAAACCTCAGCCTTACTGGCAGGGAAAGCTGTCTCAGCTGCGGGATCTCTTCTGCTGGAAGGGGTTGCAAAATGGTTGCACAACTGTAAAACAGGAATCAACAAAGGTGTTGCTTATGACTGGAGACAAGTTACTAAATAATAACATTTTCTTTGGTATGTATTCGGTTTTGCAGCAAGAATTCCACAGCTTATGTGTAATGAAAGTTTGGAAGCTTAACAAATCAGCTTGGTAGTTGAGCAAGAAGACAGCTGAAGGACATGAGTGCATGCAAACAGCTGAATTATAAGGACTATAATGAAAGAAGCTCAATACAAGATCTACCAAACTTCAATGAGGACCCTCACTGTAGAACAGAAGAGAATTTGCAACCCTGAGCCATGCAGGGACAGGCAGGTTATCAGATGGAGAGCAATTGTTCAGGTAATTGTGGTAGCATTTGGCTAAATCTCACAATGTTCTGTTAGATCCAGGTTTGCCTTGGTGGATGAGCCGCAACCTGGTCTTTTTCAAAGCTCTCATGAATGGCTGTGTTCCTTGTTCTCTTTTCAGGTGAATTAATTACAGTGACTCTGATGATTGTGGTCTTCTCTGTCTCCAGTACCATATTCCAGCAAAGAGTTGTCCCATGCTCTCTTAAATCCTGTGCAAGCCCAGCAGGAAAATAGCTATGAAATAGTGAGCAGGATTTTAAGTTCCCACCTAGTAAAGAAATTAGCAAGTGTTTGCTCTGGAGCCACTCTTGGTGTAGTTTATGGTCAAGATGGTTTGTGAATGAGAATATAATCAGTAGGAATATTCTGATAATAAACACAGAAACTTATGCCAGTGCTAATAAGGGGATCTGACCACCATCAACATGGTATATCACTCCTTAAATTGGGAGACTTGCCATTAGCTTGCCTGACAGGAGTCACGACTCCATGTAACAGAATAATATTCTATGTTTCAGAGTGATTTTTATAAATTCTCATGGAAACTTAATTAATACTATGTTTTCATTCAAAGTTGTAATGAATTTTCGGAAAAAAAGTTCTATAAAAATGTATTTTTTAAAACCTGAAAGTGTAGCAAGTGGACTATTTAGTGGTATAAATCATGGAGAGTATATGTAAGTTTCTCTTATTCACTGAGTAGTCATAAGTTTTCCATTAGTACCCACTCAGTTGACTGAAATTAAATTTATAAAAAAGTTTCAAAACTGGTCTCATAAAAGTCGCTTCCTCTACATTCCTTTGGTGTTCATGAGTACATGGTGTATTTGCGTGTGTGAAAAGCAAAAATCTTTGAAAATGGTACACTCCAGGTACAGCAGCACTTAAATTCAACTGAGATCAAAATATGAGTGCAAATGCAGAATCAATTCACCTATTTAAGTAAGAATGTGACATACAGTTAATATGACTTCAGAGGAAAAATGTAAATAGGATTAAGAGATGAAAAGCAGTAAGGAATGGAAATTGGAGGCCTGTGCTGGATACAGTAGGACTCAATAAGGAAAGATGTTTCCATGTGAACAGTAGGAAATGGTAAATCTGCTGCAAAGTTATGACACTTCCAAAAACTCTATACTTTACTCTCCTATCTCATCATGTAATATATCTTCTGAGATGTATCATACCAACACAAGTATTTCAATGTGCCAAAAATGAGCTTGGTGTGGACTAATTCCCTCACCTACATCCCCATGAAGCTTTAGAAAGAAGCACTTAAGGAACTGGTATGTGAACTGCCCTGATGAAGTATTTAAGATAATTTTACAAAGCAGCTGGAAGCGTGCGCTGTCCTGAGGGCATCCGATCTTACGTGGCAGTGCTCACATAATTATACTAAGATGGATTGCCATATCACTCCCTGGGCCTCTGCCTGGAATAAATCCCACATCCAGCTAGAGAAAGAAAAATGCGACTTGCAGGACTGGCATGAATCTTATTACATCTCAGAACTCTAAAGAGAGACCCAAACCTTTTCAATCACTGATTTCTTTTAAGTGTCACTCAATTCTAGCTTCATCAGAAAATACTGGTGGTACCCACATTAAAAAAAAATGTAGCTGAGATATTACTTTTGAATTGAGCTGTCCCCTGAAACTACCTGTCCAATATCTCTGTGGTGTTCTTTAAATTGACTGGTTAGACTTAAATGAATGACATCACATATCCATAATTTTGTGACTTTTTCTCAATGTGAGGTACCGCTACGTATTCTGAGGCTGGGGTTTCTGTATTTACACCCTACTCCACATTTTGACAAATTATTGACAAACCTTGTCTCGATGACAAAAATGCATTGCGTAGTTACTGAACAAGTCTTGGTTCAAAGACAGATATAGGTATGGGATCCTTGCAAAAAAAAGGTATCTCACATGCTTAAGAGACAGAAAGCCTTTGCACTCTACAGCTGAAAAGCTGTGCTAATTTAAACTATTCTTCTATACAGTCACAGAATTCAAATTAAGAATCACCATTTCTGAAAATGTATAGAAGTGGAATGTACAGGAAAACACTCAGGTTGGAACTTGAGTTTGCTCTTCAGCACATAGGAATTGTCAAAATCTGGGTCCTGGCTGGTGTTTTAAGAAAAGAGGCCAAAAACTAAACAGGACTGAGAACAGACAGATTCTTTCTTCCCTGTAAGTAGACAGGATGCAGGCTACTGAAACAGTTTAAGATTGCTGATGATAATCAGCACTGTCATGCTCAAAGAATGAAAGAGTCACTTAACTCCCTAGGTATGCCAAGCACCTTTGACAGTTCCACTGGAGCTGCATGTGTTGTGAAGAACAATTGCACCAAATGCAGGAGCACTTCTGGATGGATCTGTTCATTCAGCTGGGAAGAAAAGTCTAAGAGAAAGAAGACCAGGACACTAATAAATCTGTCTTTCCATATTTTAGATTGTGAAAATGTAGATTTTTAGATAATTTTATAACTTCCTCCTTTTTAAAAAGTCTTTGTCTCCTTTTATGACTGAAGTTATTTAGAGAAATTCTAGTGGATTTACCTTCAGTTCTACTTTTCAAACAGTAACAAAATGAACTATGAGTGTTGTGCAGGATTTTTCCTGTTCCTTTGTTATAATTATAAAAGCGACTAAAGCCTTCTTCTAAAAGACTGAAGCCTAAGGGTCTTCTTGAAAAGGGTAACACTATCTATGGAACATATTTAAGATAAAAAGATCATATTAAACGTATTTCTAAAGTGAAATAATACTGAAGAGAATAAAGAAGAACATTGCTTTCTAAAAATAGAAACCTTAAAAACATTATCTCTCTCCTCATCTTACTTTCTCTCTTCTGCGCAAAATATATCCCACCTACAACCAGTATTCTAACTCCATCTTTCAAACATAACTTTCACATCTAAATGGCCATCAAGAGCAACTAGGAAAGGACATGTTTCTTAGTTATAGTACATCAATTTGTTCCTATTTTGATAGTGATGAGAGCACTATCAGTCTTGTCTGTACACGTCTGTTTGTTTCAGCAACCCTCTCTTAAGGAGGGTGGATCTGGCTCCTGCCTGTTGTGCAGGTCCTATGGTGTAGCACTGTCTGGTGGTGCAGACTTGGAGAGCCTGGCAGTGTCATCACTCACCTGGGCAGAGCTGTAACCTTTCTGCTGACCAGTGCAGCATTGTGGAAGAATATTCATTGTGTCCTTTTTAGGCAGTACTAATTGGTCCATGAGGAGTGCAACACTCACCTGTCTCTACTGCCTACACATCTTCAGCTCAGTCAGAGCAATGCATTGCACAGAATCACGCTGCAGAGCTTCCCTGCTTCAGCAAGAGCTTCTTTGAAATTGTGGCAGACTTGAGCACTTAGACTGGACTTGGCAGATATTGGATGGAAAATCAAATTAGCTGATGACCTGCTGTCAGGGAGCCTTCTTCTCATATGCTGTGGAAACTACCATTTACAATACCTGGCTGATATACCTGATATACCTTTTGCAAGTTTCCCGTGAAGCAAAATTACTTGTACAATTCTATAAACATTGTGTAGCTCTAAGTAGCCACAGAATAAACGCTGTGATCCAATTACAATTTAGCTTATTCTAACACTTATCAGTTGACAAAGTCTCGTGATGTCTCAATATATCTGAATCAATCCATTCTCTTTTCCTGGTTGATCAAATATAGTTCTAAATGCAGTTCAACACAGGCCAGATTTTGGCCTATGTATACATGACAATCAAAGGCTCGTTGACAGTATTGATTTGAAACCGTGAAAAATTTTACTTTCCTCAGTTTTCTTGCTTGAGTGTTTCCTTAGACATCTCTCATCCACCTTTCCCTTTCACCACTGGGTTTTATATTTCTTAGGAAAAAACCCAAAAAACAGATCCATACTTTTTTACACATATTCCATACTCAGACTATTAGCCTCAGGGAAATCTTATGCCTTCTCTTCCTTGAACCAGTTTAAACATGGTGAAAGCATTCCTGTTGTGGCCTTTTTCTGTCATGCTGATATGCACTTGAACCTTTCTGAGTATTTTGTCATGGGAGAATGCAGTATTCACTTTGAAAAGTAAAGTGTTCAGGAGATAAACACAGAGAAAAGATCAACTACAAAGTCACTATATTCCAACAATAATATGATGAAGCATATCAGAAAAATCTTCTTTCAAATTAAAAATAATGAGCAAAACTAAGTAAAAACAATAAAAATAAGAACTTACTTGGAAAGTGATTGTTAAGTGACTTTCAATATAAAAATTTTGTTTACAAATATTGAATATTTAATCAGGAAATAGTCTTCTGCTGATATGAAAGAATTTATTATGAATTAGTATAATATGAATTTTTTATCATTTCAATGTAGTGAGCAAACCAAACTGATTTTATTTTCATATTAGCATTGTATCTGCCTGTGATAGAATATCCACATCTCAAAGAAGTTATGTGGACCACTCAGGCTCCTTAAGTTCTTCTTCCTCAGAGGCAAAGCTTCTTGGTGGGCCCCTGTCTGTCATGTTGGAAATGGCGTGTGGTGTAGAAAGAGTCTGATGAGCAGGGGGCAGAGGCAACCTGGCAGCTCTGAACTACAGCCCAGAGAATGCCTCACAGCACCATGAAGTGCAAGAGAGATGGAATGTTTATTATCCAGCAAACTGAAATGTAAAGATTTTTACTCTATGGTGTTTTAATGCTTTCTGTTAATAAAAAAAAATAAACAAATTATATAGTTCATTATTTCTTTAGTAAAATTTGGCATGGTTCCTCACTCAGTATTTCTTGGTGTTTTTTAAGGTGAAAGTTGAAATTAATTGGCAGAAATTCTGAAAATTCAACTCTTGTTTGACTCCCTTTGTGATAAAAAAAACCCTTTATTTTTTTAAGTCCATGTGAAAAATTGATCTCTTCCTGCATAATATTCCTTTGTTATGTAATTCTTGAAATAAAAACTTCCTCTGGAAAACTTCAAGACTGATTCAGGTAAGTCTTCCTTTACAGCTGACTAACAAAATCCAGTAGACATTGAACATATTTCTTAAGGACATGAACTTCAGCTGAAGTTGCATACAGAAATCTGAGGTGGGATACTGTTAAATTCACAGCATATGTAGAATATTTTCATGAATGCACTAAGTAAGTGATAAATGAAAAGCAAGATCAATGCTAAGGTGCAATAATAACAGAAATTTTTAAAAAATTGAATTTTTCTTCATACAGAATTTATTTCTTGCCATCCACACCCTTGACAATTGCTTTTATTGAGATAGCTATTTTCAAATTATTGAGATAGCTATTTTCAAAAGCAACTATTGTTTCTCTATAATCTCATCCCTTTTTTTTCTTCTGTTCAAAAAGTAGGACCAAATAATAATGAAATAATAAAAGCTTTCCTTTTCCTGTCATTAATATTATCTTTCTAAGTTGTGAGCCATGTTTTGTTACAAAATAAGAGAGATGTTTAGCAACAATTAATAGTTACACCCTTGCTTATTTGCAAAAGAACCTGTTATACTTTAGTTCACATTAAAGTATTCTTTATAGCAGTGGTGTGACCTTTGCCAAGAAAAAAAAATGCTGAGTCCTATACAACTAGTAACTGATGAGAAAGTGGAATCTTTCATTCTGCCAATTACAGACAGTAATTGCCATGTAATGAAGTTAATGTTTTGTAGAATTTACAACCTGATATTAATGGTGTTTCTTTGCCACCCTCTCTTATCCAACTTAATTTTCGCCCAGCTTTTTCACAACAAAAGAAACAGGACAATGTGTGAAGGCTCATTAATTCTATTTAGTTTTGATTTTTTTTTCCTCCCTTCTTTTCTCCCCGCCTCCTGGAGGTGAAAAAAGAGCCATGCCATCAGACCCTTCCTTAAACTCTGGTTCATGTAAGGGTGAAAGTTACAGCCTCCACGCAGCAGCTTGCACCATATAAATGCTCCCCTTTCAATTTCAGCTCGGGCCGTTTAATGGCCATGCCGTTTTATTGCCTTCTTGATCACCAATTACACCACCAAGAACAATGAGCCCAACACTTAAATGAGGAGGCCTCAAATTTGCCTTCATTTGCCAACGTGTTTCATAGCAACACTTTCTTTGAAAGCACAGATCGCCTAATTACGAGGATGAAGATGGATCAGAGTTTGAAAAAGGCTCTCAGTACCAGAACAATATGCTAACCTAACTGTACTCCCTGTACTCCTACTGTATTATTGTGACCCCAAGCTGCCCTTCTAGCACTCTGCCTGACCTCCTGCCTCCAAGAGGAAGCCGTGCCTGCCCTCCCTATCTCCAGAATGTCACTGCAGAATTTGGGAGGGTGCCGCTGAGACTGGTGACAATGGAATCTAGGAAAAATAAATCATAAGCCAGAAACTAGACAAATTGAGGAACCACAGGATACCAAAAGCATTTCCACGTTATTTTGTTTTGCCGCTAATGGCTGAAACGAATAAATCAGGATGTGTTAACTCCAGTGTGCTTCCCAGGGCAAATGCTAAATGTTTTACTTTCTTTGTTAGGAAGTAATAGCGGGGCTGAGCTATTGTAGATGCTCTCTACTCTACCAGGAATTTGAAGGGACTGCTAATACATTGAAAGTAAACACAATTGCAATATATTATAAAAATAAAAAACTAAATGGACTAAAATTATATACAAGTTCAAAGACTAAAATTGTGGAAGTTAGAGATGTTTTCCGTTTAAAAATCTATCTTATTAGGAATTTTTTGTTCCATATATCTGCTTAAACAAATCAGTCACCTAACTCTTTTGATTTGGCTCATTGCTGCAAAGTGCCACTGGAAAAAAATTTACCACCCTGAATTAAACAATCAGTGTGTTTGCTACACCCACTGTACCATCTTCCTCTAATTCTGGTGCTGCCTCATTCTGAGGGATGTGCCACCAGAACTAATCCACTGAGGTAAAATGTAGATTATAGAAATTAATCACCATGGAAATATTTATCAGATTACTTCTGAAACCATGCATTAGCATTAACACAGATAGACAGGTTTTGTAATGATATATAAAACTGATGACAATTTTTTTGCTGTTTCTTTAGGTTTCCAAATTTTTCTAACTGAAGTTATTTCATATCTAACCATGTAACAATTTAGGTATGGAGTTAACTATATTCTGTATGTGGTCCCAGGAAACACCCAGTAGCTAATAAGTATTTGCAGGATTGGGGGCTTTGTTGAAGAGTGAAAAAATGTGTGGGCTAATTGTTACAAGAGAATTACGCAGTAATAAACACAATTAAGCATTTGCTGCAGGGAAAGAATCAAGATCCATTTTCAGTTTTAAATTTCATGCTTCTTATCTGCCTAGACTGTAAATATGTAAACTTTATATTATAATAATGTAAGGCTTTGTGTTCTGATTTTCCATGTGAAATAAAGCAGAAAATTCAGAGCTTATGGGGCTTGGGTAGTTGACAACTGCTCCATTTTCTCACTGCAATCTCACTATTACAAAGTTCAACAGTCTCACAGGAGAACTGAGTTCTCTCCATATGATCATGAAGATTTCAGAAAAAAAAGCTATTCCAACCATAAAATCCAGATAAATATAACCTTACTTTATTAGAAATACTTTAGTTACCATGCTAACTGATTGCATTTAAAAAACATCAAAAATTCCAGTAAAAGAAGTGCTTAGTGGATTTAAACTGTAAACATCCTAAAATTTTATTATGGTTTGACTTTCTCCTGTGCATAAAGGCACTACCCAAAATATGGACAAGCCAAGAAAAACATTAAAAATTAGATATTATTTGGGGGTTTATGATAGCATATAAAATAATATTTTGTAATTAAAAAATGTGCCTTTGCCTGACCTCCCTCATAAATACTTGAACAGAGTTTTCTAATACATTCTCAGAATTGACAAATAGCGTGCAAAAAAATTCAGACACAAAAGATGAGGTAAGAAACATATGAGCGATTAAAAGAAATCTAATAACAATATGAATTTGGCATGCTGAAGGAAATTTTTTGCAATAAGTGCAAACAAGTAAACAAGAGTGTGGAAGGTAGGAGTGCGAGAGGAGAAAGGCATCTTTCAAAATTTAAGTGAAACACAAAGAATCATAAAATGTTGCAAATTCACTGAATTTACATGAGAAGCTGACTGTAGGGGAATCCCATGCTCCCAGCACAACACAGACTATTAGAAAACACTCTCACCAAACAATCTGGTTCCCATCACACTTATACAGAAAGCAACTCAACCAAGATATCTTAAATGCAAAATCAAATGAGATCTAAATGAGATTTAAATGTCAAATAGCCATTCTTAAACCACCAAGAATATGTTCTGAGTGGATGGAAACATCTTGCTTTTATTTTTTTGTGAATTCCAATAGCAGAGCAATTAGGGTGGACAACAGTGCTAAGTAATGTCTTATTGTGATTCAGAGAGACTTCACGTCATCACAGGAATTTCAAAACACAGAGGTACCAGACAAACACAGCAGCTGTATTTTAGAGTCAGATAATTACAAAACATCCAGAGTTTTTGAGTCAACCTTTCCAAACTTATAATTGTCGTTTTAATGTAAACTTAAATGTGTTTAAATAAATACGTGCATAAATATTTGAGACTTTATAAGGTCTACATTGTACTTCTAAAGCCAGTTCTGAGAAAAGCTCTCTCAGGAGAGAGAAGTCTGGTAGGAGTTTTACTTTGCAAACTGCAGCAAGTTACCTGCCATGAGCTAAAAAACACTCCAAAATGGAGTTAAAAACATTCTTGTCAAACCCAACTTTACTGCTTACTAGTAAGAATAAGTGCTTTGTCTTCTGAGCTTTTTGTTCACTCGGCTGATGAAAATGTGAGGAATTGCATCTCTAAGCAGAAGGCACAAACTCTCCTCATGATGTGTTTAGCTTCAGAAGTCAGTGCGCTGAAATCCAAACTTGTTTGCCAGATATTTTAATTTGTCTACAGCTGTCCTTGTGGGCAGGGTGGGGCAGATGAAAGCATCCTGATGCAGAACTCTTTCCCAGGCTACAGCTGGCAGGTTGGCTCAGACATCTGCGAGTGTCTGTGCACTGGAGTGTGTGGTTGAGCCAGAGAGGGAGGGAGAAAACAATATTGAAAAGAAAAATGTTTAGAAATTATTTCACTTGTCTGGTATGTAATTTGGTTTTGACTTAACAAACATGTTGGGTTTTTCTAACTGTAGGAATTCATCAGAAGCAATACTTTGAGGGGAGGTTTTTATTTTCCATCTTCCAGGCTGCATTGATACCCAATGGAACATACAAATATTCAGCAGCTTCCCATCACAAAAGTGTTAGAGCAAAACATTTGCTTTTGTATGGTTGTGATCTTCTTGGCAGAGAAATTCAGAGCTGCATGATAGCTGGCATAGGCTTTTCTTCCCATTTGTTTTTTTTCCTTGGGAAAAAGAGCTACCCCAAAGTGCTGACATGGGACTTCATTTTGCTGTATGTTACTCAACAAAACGCTGTCATATGAACTCATGAGAAACCTCATAAGGGCTCTGATTTTTGCTTTAAAAGAGCATGTTTTGGGGGAGCATATGACCACAATGCCAAGGTAAAAGAAGTCTGAAAATAGACTAGTTAAACAGTGGCCAGACTTCAGGGCTCAAAGGACAATAATTGGTGGCTCAATATCTAACCAGGAAGGAATAAGAAATACTGGGCTGATCTTGTTCACTTGCTTGACTAAAACCCAGTATGATAAAACCAAAAGTAAACTTGCATATGATACTAAACTGGAGACAAAGATGGGAATTAACAGTAGAGAGGCAGAGCTTTAGTCCACAGTGATTCTGAGACACTTGGAGTTAGGTCAACAGAAACCACCTCAAGTTCAGTGAGGAGATATGCAAAGTTCTGCACCTGCACCAAGTAGGCATCAGTACCATTTCAGAACCAACAAACTGAATATCAGCCTAGATGAGAGGCCATGAGGTTACATCATCATCAGTGAACATCAAACTGAACTGGAATTAACAGTACACTCTATTCACAAATGGTGTATGCCACACATGGAATACCGTGTTTCATTTTGCCCAGCCTAGTGCAAAAGAGGTGTTGAAAAAATCACAAGGGCCCAGTAGCAGTCTATCAAGACAATTAGGAGCCTAAAGTATTCATAAGCCTATGACACAGCCTACAAGGAGATACTGAGTAAAGCTTAATCTGGAATACAGGAGCCTAAGGGCAGGAATCTGTGAGCAGCCTACAACTGGTTGAAGGACCATTATGATGATAGTGGAGCCAGGTGCTTTTCAGCAGTGCCAAATGATATTACAGGGAGACATGACTACGTCATGGTTCGGGATGTTCAGACTGGATATTAGAAAAATTATTTTCTGCTAAAACAGTAGAGTAAAAGTGAAACATTCAGAATGATCAGCAGAAAGGTACCCAAAGGTATAGTATCTCCATCCTTGAAAGTTCACGAAACATGGCTGAAAACTTGGTGACCTGAACTAGTGTTGGCAGTATTCATCCCTTCACTGGGACTAGATGATCTCCAGAGCCCCTTTCTAATCAGCACTTCTATGATTTTATGAAGAAGCCTGGTAGAAAAGCAAATGTAGAATAGCAGAGCAAGTGTGCTGCACTGAAGAGCGGAAAAAGAGATTGAAGGTGAACGATAAAACAGCACTGCAGAAGAGCTGCTCTTTTCTTAAGCACCGAAGAGAAAATCTTGGATTAGCCATGGCTGGTGCTGGAAGAGAGTTTGTACACTGAGTAGTCACAGTAACAAGGGAAGGGAAATCGATCTACAGATGGGAAGCAGGAAGTAAGGGAGAGAACTGAGGTTGTGGACCAGCGTCAAGAATAGGCAGGTCCACCTAAACATGAAATTCTCATTTAAAAGAACTGACAGATATGTGACAAAAAAACCCACACCGCAAAGATCACAAAGGCTTTGCACATGAACCAGAAAAGCATTCTGAAAACAGTCAGTGTGAAACTGCTGATCATCTTTTGGCTGCGTCACTATTAAATTTTCGGTGCAGTACAGCAAGAATTACTAAAGCAAGCAAAAGAAAATGCTTTACTGGTGCCTTGTCATGATTTAGGAATGGTATTCCCCAATTTAGTACTCCCACTAAAAAGACCATGAGCCCTTCCCCTCCCCTCCCTCCATTGGAAGGAACAAAAGGCAGAGATCATGGGTTGAGATAAGAACAATTTACTGGAAACAGCAATGAGACAAGAAAATGAATAGTAGCAGCAACAATATTAAAAACAAAAGGTATACAACAAAGAAACAATTTACATGTAAAAGAAAGCCATACCAAAGGTTTTCTCCCTGCAAAAGGAAACACCCTTTTGCTTGGAAGCCAGAGAGAGTTTCTTTCCCCTGCCCCTGGCAAGGATGTAAGGGAATATTGAAAAACATCTGGGTCCTAGCAAGACCTGGTCAGAAACACCCCGCTCCTGGGTACTGCAAAAAAATTAACCCCGTAGTGGCCGAAACTAGGACATGCTTCTACTCTTAAGCAGGTTGGAGGTGATGATGAACAAGAGACTAATCAAGGAGTGGTGCTGTAAGGAAGGCATGGAGATGTTAATTCAAATTATTCATGGATATGTACATGTTTCTCCTGGTGACATGCTTGCTGTGACTCATAAAAATAAGTTATAAAAGAAATAGTGAGAAATATGAATTAATCAAATGATGTCTCCTTTTGGGCTTAGGGAATGCTACCTAAGTGAAGTAACATAAATGTGGGAAGCAATGGATAGAGAGAAAGAAAAAAATATAGCATCAATATCCATGAGAACATATAAATTTCACAAAATTGGTGAAAAGGCTATTCTTCTTACCGGGAAACTGAGAGCCAGCAGTGTGATCAAAGAGCAAGCAGATGAGTCAGAACACCAGAAAATCCTAAACTACCAGTTCAAGAAACATTATATTGACTAACTGACTCTAAAAGTACTGCAGTGAAGCTGATAAGTCTGTATTTGAAAGAGTTAACCCACAATTTTTGGAAGTTTAACAAGGTTAATAGTCCTGCCCATCATATGGAAGCTTAAACAGCAATTGCTGCAGAAGCCTGGTAGGATGACTGGAAATCCGTACTTTCCTAAGCTTTTTAAGCTAATGGAAGAGTTAGTTGGCATGAGTGTTATCTAGAAGCATAAAAGAACAAAAAAAGGAAGAAATTAACTAAAAGATGGTATCAAGGTAAACTGGACTTTAAATAAAGAATTTTTTTTCTGATATTAGATTTATATCAAAAGAAATCAGGTTCTGAAACAATCTTCCAATAATGGATGATGATTAAAATAATTAATAACTATTCAAATTGGAATTAAAAATATTTGGAGTTTAGTATCTGAGTTTAATATCTCCAGAACAGGAGACCTAAATTTTTGATTCAGGAAATTCTTTAATTCCTCCTTTACTTTATTCTTGTTTCATTATCATCTGTCAATGCCACAATCATTCAAAAAAAGGCAAGTATATGTTTTGGTTTAGGAATCTCTTTGTAGTTTTTAGTGAAGCAAGGTAAGACCTAGAGCACTGATTATAGACAATAGCTTAACCACAGACTTTGGCTCTTTTAAATGGATTAAGAATACTCATAAAAAGGAAGACAAAGTTTTATTGTTTACCTGTAATATTTGATGAGGTTCTATGTATGAAAACAACAGTTACAGTGTAAACATAGTTTAACTTAATCCTTGCCTTTCATGAAATGATTTAGTCTTGACTTCCATTCTGAAATAGGCTCTGATATCCCTCATATGTAATAAGTTGTATCTTGTAAAGTCATCAGTCAGATGAAATCCCAGGTGACTGGAAAAACGGAAAGATTCCACCTATCTTTAAAAAGGGTAAAACTAAGGACCATGGGAGTTATCAGCCTCAGCCTCATCGCTGTGCCCAGGAAGATCATGGAACAGATCCTCTTAGAGGCTATACTGAGGCACATGGAGGACAGGGAAGTGATTTGAGGTGGCCAGCATGGCTTCACCAAGGGCAAGTCCTGCCTAATGAACCTAGTAGTCTTCTAAGATGGAGTGACTACATCAGTGAACACGGGAAAGGCTGCAGATGTCATTTATCTGGACTTCTGTAAAGCATTTGGCATGGCCCCTCATGACATACTTTTCTCTAAATTAGAGACAAATTGATTAAATGGATGAACTGTTAGATGGATAAAGAATAGGTTGAACAATCACATCCAGAGGGTAGTGGTCAACACTCAGAATCCCAGTGGACATCAGTGACAAGTGATATCCCTCAGGGGTTCATATTGGGACAGGTGTTATTTCAAATCTTCATTAAAGACATAGACAAAGGGATCCAATGTACCTTCAGCAGATTTGCAGATGACACCAAGCTGAATGGTGCAGCTGACACACCTGAAGGATGGGATGCTATCCAAAGGGACCTGGACAAGCTTGAGAAGCCAGTGCATGAGAATCTCATGAGATTTAACAAGACCAAGTGCAAGGTGGTGCACCTGGGCTGGGGCAACCTTTGATAAACACAAGCTGCAAGATGGTCAGATCAAGAGCTGCTCTGCTGAGAAAGACTTGGGAGTACTGGTGGATAAGAAGGTGGACATGAGCCAGCAATGTACACTTGCATCCCAGAAAGCCAATTGTATCCTGGGCTGCATCAAAAGAAACGTGGCCAGCAGGGTAAGGAAGGTGACTCTGCCTCTCTACTCTGGTTTGGTGAGACTACTACCTACAGTGCTGCATCCAGCTCTGGGGGCCCCAGCACAGGAAGGACGTGGACCTGTTGGAATCAGTCCAGTGGAGGCCACCAAGACGATTAGAGGGATGGAGCATCTCTCCTAGGAGGAAAAGCTACAACGACTGAGATTATTCAGCCTGGAAAAGATAAGGCTTCGGGGTGACATCATTGTGGCCTTCCAGTACCTGAAAGCAGCCTACAAGAAAGATAGAGAGAAACTTTTTGCTATGGTATATAGTGCAACAGGATTAGGGAGAGTGGTTTCAAACTGAAAGAGAGTAGGTTTAGATTAGATATTATGAAGAAATTCTCTACTGTGAGGGTGGTGAGGCACTGTAACAGATTGCCCAGAGAAGTTGTGGACATCCCGTCCCTGAAAGTGGTCAAGACCGTGTTGGCAGGGGCTTTGAGAAACCTGGTCTAGTGAAAAGTCTCCCTGCCCCTAGCAGGGAGGTTGGAACTAGATGATTTTTCAGGTCTCTTTCAACCCAAACCATTCTATGATTCTATGATTCTGTTATTCTGTAATTCTATGATTAAGATTCTTGTTCATTCAACAAATAGTCTTTCATTCCTTTAGTAATTAAGGTATGCCGATTACATTAAAAAAACTCCCCACAAGCACAGAAAAGCAAAAAAATCAGCTTGTAAATTCTTTCCAAGGACAGATGCTGAAATGGAATGGTTGTTATGTTTTATGCAAGTTTAAACTAACTTAAAAAAATGTGTAATCTTCTACTCTGAAGAGTTTTATTTTACATACTAACACAGCTAACTGTAAATAAGGCAAGAACCGTTTTGTCTTTTACTTTCCAGATCCCTCCCCCACCACTATGATAATTAGGATACCTTGATATATTACTTTGCACTCAGACTGGTACAAACTATGTTTTCACATAGATATTTGATCAAACTTGGATATATTCAACCAATTTGGGTTTTTGCAAGAGAGCAAAATCTTTCAGAGGACAGTGACCATGTTTACAAGTTAGGAATACCTAGTGAACATCCAGTGACAATTCCTGGAGGGTTTCAGAAAGCAATAAATGTTGTCTCAAGGATAAAGATAGCCAGTTCCACAACTCAATTGCTAGCAGAGGAACCTTCAGAGAATTCTTTACCTTGTGGCATTTTTGTACATTGCTGTTTACGTAGTGTTCCAGGATGTTCCTTTAATAAAAGGCCTGCTATTATGTCAAATGAATCCCAGCATGAAGCCATATCGCTTCCTTAATTTGTTGGATTTCATGATTTTTTTTTTGTTTTGTTTATGAGCTCAATAAAAAAATGGTAGGTACACAGAGTAACTAAATGTTAGGGATCATCTTCTAAAGGTATGGCATTAGAAATTAAGATATGCACCAAAAAATGAGAAGATATTTTTGTCGTTTGTTGTTGCTGTTATTTTTCATGTATGCTAAAACATGTTTTTGTTCATTTCTGAAATTCCGAATTCAGAGATACCAATCTGATATAGCCCAGTCTGCCCTATGGACTAAAGATGTTTTTGGTAATCTTAAAATAATCCTAGGAAGCCAAAATAAATGTGATGGTTGCATTTATAGCTATGAAATATACTGTATAAAGCAGGAGACAATAATAAAATTCAACTGAACATCATTCAACACGTTGAGTAAAATCTATCATAGAGATTTAATCAGACGTTAAAAATGAATAATTTGATGTATACCCTGAAATGTCTTCATTTTCCAGTTAAGGCTCTCAGCCTATTTCACAATCGGCCCATATATACAAGATTAAATATCTAAAAGAAAATCGTATTCTTGTAGTTGTGATCTGGATTAGTTAGAAAATGTAAGAAAAGTAAGATTATTAATAATGGTTTGCACATGAAGCCCTGATCCTCTTCCAGAACACCAAGAAAATACTCATTTATATTGCAATAAATGCTTATAAAATTACTATTATCCAGGTCGGAGTACTTTGGAGATTCAAATTCAAGCAGCTGCAATGTGTGGCATAAATACCAGATATATTAACTGTAGGCAAAATCGATAAACTTTCAGCTTCTTGAGGTACAACTGCTGTGACAAATATTAGTATATTATGCTTTTTTTAGTACTGATAGATACATGAATTTGAACATTGTAACCTCTTAAATTTTACACAACATGCAAATAATATAGTGGCTTTTTTCCCTTATTATTATTTACTCTTCTAGTAGTTTATCATATGGATAGACTCTCCAAAGCCAATCCTACAAGGAAAATAAAAAACAAAGCCAAAGAATAACTGAACCAATGAGGCAATATGGTTGATTTATTAATTAGATGTGATAGTGAGTTTCTTTCTTTTTTTCTATCAGACATGTTTCTCAATTCTGATTACATTTTGGTTCACAAGAAATTGAGTCTGTTTCTGGATCTTTAATATTGCTATCAACCTTAACTCAGATGCTTATGCTGAGAAATCAGCAAAGAATGTTTTAAGAACTCAACTGACAAGCAAGACATTTCCACCTGTGTTAGGGAATACAAATAGTAGTACCCTAGGCAAGCACGATATATCATCAGTATTCCCAGTGTCACCTCAAGCTAGTCTAGCTTCTGGCTTTGCAAGAGACACGAAGGGACAGGGAGGAAAGCTCAGAATCAGAAAGTGTGTCTATCTTAGACTATTTTTTCATACAGAACAAGAATATCTACTCTTCTTTTCTCTGAACCTCCTGTTATAAGATTAGAGAAAACAAACTTTTTGCACTTTAAAGAAGCTAATTATGTACTAATTTTGTAGTGAAGCTACATTTTTTAAGGAACTATTCAAACTTTAGAGGGATTGCCTGATCAAATATGGAGGTACAATCAAGGAAGGAAAAAATGCTTTGATAAACAAAGTCAATCAGTCATGATTCTTTTAAACACAAGATGATGAAACTAATTTAGGGATAGATTGATAGCAAAGAAGGCATAATTTGTACTAACACATCATTTATGCTCATATTATCTGCCGATTAAGTAGGTTCATAAAAACTCTAAAATACGTAGTATACTCTGTTTTTCAATTAAATTAATGGTTTTTCAGTGGAACCTTTGCAAATACATGCTAGGAGATGCAAGGCACATCAGGGTGCTACACAAATAAGAACTACCATCAAGATGTAGTATAAAGATATACATACAGTATGAATGATTCTTTGAACATAAGTCCTACTCTTTGCAAATAGTCTTTAGATTACTGACTAGAGTTATGGTTCTCATTAAAGAATGCATATTGTGTCCATGTTTTGCTTAAAAAACTTGATGGTATTGCAAGAATGCCTAATTTTCAGGAAAAAGCAAGACCAATAGCTAATGACAGTGACTATTTGAGTAGATGCAGTTCAACCTTTATTATCTTTATGTACTTATCGATGTCAATCAAAACTCTTTGGTAAAATTTCAGTGTGTTGTTTTCCCATCCACTACAATGAATCATTTCAGAATTTATGTAAGAATTACTGCTATAAATAAAATACTTTAATCAGAACAAAAGAAGGCAGTTCTAATGCAGACCATAATCCAGTCATTCTATATAGCAAAGGTCTAGCAAAGTCCCCAGTGATTTCAACAATTTATTTTCAAATGTACTTAGTTAACGGCTAAACAACCAAATCCTGTTAAAGTTGCAGAATCTCATGCTTGGAAAACCATAGGCATGGTTAATAACTCTGTTGTCATTGAGCCAGTGATACAGTACAGCCTTGTATTCTCTGCATTATGACAGATTTAGTGACATCATGATTTATGAAGGGCAAGCATTGACAATTCAGCAAGTGATAACATTTATTCATAATACTTAGTTTCCAGTATACTTTATTTCAAAAGTAGTGTCACAGGTAGATGTGCCAGAAAATTATTTCTATTGCATAGCATTTATGCTTCCTGGAAACTTTGAACATTTATATGACCATACACACTGATAAACTCAACTGAATGAACACATCCAACACATCTTTACCTTTTTAATAGAAATATGGGGATATTTATTTATGAATTAATCTCTCATTCATTTCCGAAATTGAAAACCAGGCCCCAATGTGCATTTATCAGATACATAAATTGAATATATATACTAGCCTTGGTTTTTTTTCTTTGTTGAATATTAAGTTCTTTTTGCAACATATTTTTAGATGTGAAATAAAGTCAGCAACGTTTCCCAACATCATAACGCATGCCAGGTTCTGATGACCTTTTCTGGCAATATGATGCAATCTGAGGAGTCAGTGAACTATGGTATAGGTGTAACTATAATCCTTTGTGCCTTTTGAATCTTATCTCTTCTGTATCTAGGGGATGCTACAATACACTCCTTTTGGGAAGAATAGGATCAGATTAGACAAACATTGTGAAGCTTTGAACACAGAGGATCACAGTTTTCACCACAGGTTCAAACACGTGCATAAGCAATTACCATTCTCAGCAGGACTGCTATTCAAATCTTTATTTCCAAGAATGACAATGCGGAATTTGTCAAGTGATTGGCAGATATTTTGACAGAATTTCCAAAATCATAGCAAAAAATGTTACATAGTCTAAGATATAGTTCAAATTAAAAATATAAACCCCAGTTTTGCCCAAGTCTATCCTTAGCAATGCAAGATTCAACTTGGGTATTCATTTGGGGGTTTTTTCCCCCTAACAAAATGGAATTCATGCCTGTAATTACAGAATTTCAACATTTGAAAACACTGGTTTTAATTTTCTAAAGGGCAGTTTCTTGTATACTTTTAATTCAGAGTCATTTATACATACATATATATATACACATTTATAAATACATATGTATATATATTCACAACCAATCTTATGTAAACATGCATATATATGTATATATAAGAGTGTGTATATATATATGAGTGTATTCACATAAATATTCATGAAACAATAATGTTCCTTACAAGGAAAACCATATACAAAAAACTCTAAGTTAATGATTTCTTTCTTTTGTCCCAGGAGGACAAAACAACAGAATAATACTAAATTACTTAACAGTTGCACTTTACATATTCAGGAAATGTGAATTGAAATGACAACTCTGATATATCAGTGGTGTTGTGTCATGACATGACTATTTTTCTTAACAGACAGCATCACTTGCCCATCAGACCTCACCTGAATAACATAGGCTCCCATTCCAGCTGAGTCTTACTGATGACCTAAACTAGCTCCTTGCTAATCTTTCTGTGACTTTCATAAAGGAAATGGGAGAGATTTTTATATATTTACATGAAAAATA
This sequence comes from Atrichornis clamosus, assembly GCA_013400975.1. Classification (NCBI taxonomy): domain Eukaryota; kingdom Metazoa; phylum Chordata; class Aves; order Passeriformes; family Menuridae; genus Atrichornis; species Atrichornis clamosus. The sequence goes on along the minus strand of WBMZ01009313.1, from coordinate 146,906 downwards.
TTTTTATTCCCTCCAGCAACATGTTAATAATGACAGGAGCTGAAAATGTAAATCTCCTTGCTGTAGAGTAATATGAGAAATTTCAGCATTCACTTTTACTTACACATGGAATAATTTCAACATTTTGAGAAGCTATGTCACTCTAGTAAAAGGTGGTGAATTATGACTGTGAAATACACATATTTTGTATATCACAGGAGATGGCACAGGGCAACTTATTCCCCATTTCATAGAATCATAGAATCATTAATATCGGAAAAGACCTCCAAGGCCATCAAGCCCAACCTTTGACTGAACACCACGTCAACTCAACCATAGTACTAATTGTGCCATCCAGCCATTTTTTTGAACACTTCCTGGGATGGTGACTCCACCATTTTCCTGGGCAGCCTGTTCCACTGCTTAACCACTCTTTTGGTCAAAAAATTCCTGATACTACCTAAACCTCCCCTGGCACAGAAGCCATTTCTTCTTGTCCTGTTGCTAGCTGCACAGGAGAAGAGGCTAAATCCCACCCTACTACAGCCTCTTTTCAGACAGTCTTAGAGAGTGATGAGGTCTCCCCTGAGCCTTCTCTTCTCCAGGCTAAGCAACCTCAGCTCACTCAGACATTCCTCCTATGATTTACCCTCCATACCCCTCACCAGCTTCATTGCCCTCCTCTGGACACACCTCAGCTCCTCAATGTCATCGTGAAGTGAGGAGCCCAGAACTGTGTTTCAGGGGCTCTAGTCTGCTCCCCATCCCTGTCTACCAGCTCAAGAGGCTGGTTGACCTGAGGGAGGATAGCTGGTCTTTCTTTTGAAGACTGAGGCAAAGAAGGCATTAAATACCATTACCTTTTTCTCATCCTTGGTTAAAATTTGTTTAATTTGTGCAGTAGAGCACCCAACTTTATGGCCCAAAGAATAACTTAACTGGCTTACCTTCCCCAGATGTCTCTTACAATGGGAAAGTTACTGAGAGTTCTAATGTGGAGTACAGTCGAGTTTTATGCAATAAATGGATGTTCAGCAGTGAGAACTTTAGACCAGGTTTCTAGAATTTTAGAACAAGAAATAGAGACCTGAACATTAAGTCTAGCCTAGCTATCTGAGATCCTTTTCTATGTCTTTTAAATGGTAATAATGAAAGCTTAGACCAAACTAGACCAAATAGACTTCTCACAGATGGACAATTAAAGTTAGCTGAGATGAATCCCACTCTTGAGTTCATTTCTTAATTTTATTTATTGATCACACCATAAAAAAATCCTCATAAGATTTACCAGTGATTTCACCTGAGAAGTGGGAACAGACAACACAATACACCATTCTCTCTCCATTGCTCGTTGCTGCAGCACTGGATAATGAAACTTGTTTCAGAATTTATTTTTTCCTCTTGACTAGAAACCAGTCAACTTAATTCGTCTTTCTCTGTTTCATTTGGACTATCTTTGCTACTGAAGTTCAGCAAAACTTGTATAGTTACTACTATTAAAATAGATAAAATATGCATGGTGAATCATCTAAATACAAAGCATATTGCAGATAGGTCTAGAGTTCCTGGCTAGAGATGCCAATAAAACAAAAGTCAGACATAGATAAAAGAGTGAGCAATTAAAATAAAATTTTCTCATTAAGAATGTAAAGTTTAGATATTAAATTTCATCCAAATGCTAAAGGGTACAGCATGCAACACACAAGAGAATTAAAAAATGACTGATACTTACAGTACACAAACAAATTAGCAGAAGCTGACCGCAAAGATAAGGGTGTTATTGCACATAAAAGTTAGATGTCATTTCCCCTAATTTAAGGGTATTCCAATTAGAGTTAACCTGAAGGTTAGCTACTTTCATCTTTATCATCTTTTTGATAGTGTTAGCACAGATGTTGTGGCATCACAGAAATTATATGCATCATAAAAATGCAGCTAATTATCAGTGAACTAGTCACTTCTTATGTAGAATTAGTTTAATATCTTCAAGTGAATGTTTGTGACCCACTTGTCTGATAACACCATCCATTATTGACCCATGGCATGCCCTGTCTATCTTTCCTTTCTTAAGCTCTAAGTGTCAGCCTGACATTGCATTTTCTCTTGCTGGAGATGAGAGCAGTCGGGGGCAGTGGGGAGATTAACATTTAGCACCCAATGGGATTTTTTGTGAATTTTGTACATAAATTTTTCTTTGCATTTTGAGTACAGGATATGGAGATTTTTGTTCACAAGCATGTAAAAAGACATTGTTTTGTTCATTTGTTATTAAAACAATATATGTCAGGACCATGTTTTTAAAAAGAAAATTATGCAACATTTCATGGAGTTGAAGATAGACTTTGGAGGATTACAGACATTTTTGGCAACTAAACTTTGTTAAAAATTCTGAAAAACATATGAAAAAGAAAAGCCATACTCAGAGAAACTTTGAAAGATTTCTTATCATTAGCACTTGAGTTTGATTAAACTCAGAATTGTGTTGATTTTCAGGGTAAAGCAGGACAAAAGGCAAAGCCTTAACATACTTAATATTTCTCTACATATTTAAAAAAAAAAAATTTAGACCTAAGTATTTTTCAGCAAATATACTATTCAGTGAATTTTGTCACTTTTTATAGAATAAATTATTTAATTACTTTTCTTCTGGGTATGTGACTAGGTTTATTATGGGTATAATACCATTCATTGAACATATTACTCTACAAAAATATATTATCTGAACAAACTGTTCAATGAATATTTTTCCCAAGAATTCTCCCGCTCTTATCCTTTCTTTTATAGAACAGTATAGAATAATTTATAATTTTCATATCTAAAGACAGAATGTCTGATCTTGAAGAACTGTTGAAGTGAATCTGAGATTTCCTTTTTTGTACTGAAATTTTGGTATCATTCAAAAACATGCAGGTGCACGTGAACTGCATCTAACCTATTGTTGTCATCCCACTCCAAGACAAGCCATGTAAAACCTAGCTGTTAGAAATTATAGCAGTCATAATAACAGACTCAAAATATAAGAAGATGCTAGAAATCAAAAAAATATAAGAAGATGCCAAAAATGAGATTATATGAGTTAACTTCAACAGGAAATTTCATATGTTCAGAAGGTGGTCTGATCACTGACACAATTAGTTGATATATTTGGGTTTTTTACTTTAATATAGAATTTCTAGTTAATAGTGCAAACAAAAAAGTAACTGGTGAGGTTGCTGTGCATGAGGAACCTTTTTTTAACAAATGTTTCATTAGCATGTATTATTTAAAATCTTTAATGGGCTGAAACATTAAGAGATACTACTTTTACCCCAAGAACTCAATCTGTCCACCTGGTCATTAACTGCCCTGCGAGTCACCTAAAGGTTACACATCACAGCTACATTAATAAAAAGCTTATTAAGAAAATGAAGTTAATAATGGACTATGAAACATCTTTTACATACAATGCCATTCAATGAGTCATCATGTCCTTTGCAAGGAGACACTAAAGAGCTTTGCAACAAAAATTAGGAAGTCAGAAGCCCTAATCTTCTGCTGGAACTTCAGCTTTGTAAGGCAGCATTTGTGGAAGTCACGTCTGGGAACACAGGATTGGAATGGATCTTCTGAGTGAAAAACAGTCTTTCTCTAGTATAAGCTGAGACATTTGTGTTGTGCATTTATATCACCTTTCAAATGTTCATTTAAGATGATTCCAAACTGGAGTTTAGGGTTGTTTTCTTAACACCATTATAAAGGCTGACTTAGAATCTTTCACTCTTGATGGTATTTCCTATAATTCTAACCTGCATTTTCTTAGGGCAATTTATTCATGAGCTAACACTGTTCATTGTTTAGCTTAAAAAGCTCTCTTCTGTCCCTGATTTATTTCTGACCTGATGAATAAACAAGGACAATGAAAACACAGAGAGCAACATAATCTTTTTCAGCCTTTATTGAATCAGGGGAAACAAGTAAGCTTTTTTTATTCTTTCATGTTCTCCTTGTAGGAAATTTGTAATATAATCAAAACAAGTAGCGAGAACAGTATATGTATTTAATATGTAGCAGGTCTAGCCGTGAGTAAGGTATTCATTATCCGACCATTGGCTAGCAAAAAGAACAAAAAGTCACCGCCCGCCACAAGGTACTAAAGTTCAGACCCAACAAAGGGACGTAAACATCATTTTATGTAGCTGTGGAGTGTGGGTTCTCTTATTTCTGGTAAGTGCACAAAATTGTGATGAGGACACCTACATGTAAAATGTCCATCCACAACCACACATGCTGTGATCTTTCAGGACTTAATTCTCAAGGCAGAAGCCAGTCACATGATGGCAGAATGATCTTCCCTTCAGCTGGGAATCCAAGCTGCCAGCAGTGCAAAATTCAGAGCCGGATAGAGGCAAGGGGGAAAACAACCATGATTCTGAATGTTAGTAGCTCAAACCTTCAATAGAGATATTCTGGGTCCCCATTCTGTCCTGCCTCTATCACTTGCCTGTGGCATCTGTTATGAACATCTTCCCAAATGTAATGGTTTGTGTTGGTAGGCATGCTGATGCAATCCCAGATGTTACAGGAGTTAATTATATTCAGAAATCTACGTTAGGTGCCCAGGTATTGTAGTCCCCACACTGTATGACTCATAACTCATTAGAAATCCCAAAATAACATGCAACGAAGTCAAGGGACTGCTTTGGTTGTTGCAGGAAATCAACAAAGAAAATTCTGATTAGCTCACATTTCACTGAAAACATCATATCTTGACCAAAAATGCAAATCTTGGATAAGATTTTGTAACAGATTTGAAGATTTTGTATATGTAACTTCACTTAAAGAAATTGTAGATGCATTTTGCAGCCACTCTAATGACTCAAGGCCTCCATCATAATTAGATTTGAGATGAGCTTTTATACTATATGCTTTAACTATTTTCTGGGATAGAACTTCACCTTCTTAGTTGTACTTTTGCCAAATAGGTATTGGCCAAGGAAGACTGTTGTGTTGATTCCTGCTTCATACAAGCAGGGCCTTCAACTAAAGGCAGTGATTAGTGGATAACAGAGACCTACCTTCACCTTACCAGCTCCCTGGCTTGCTCTCATATAAACAAAAGTATTTTGATATTGGTTTTGAAGAAATACCAAGAATGGCTTTTTCATCATAACAAGCTTTTCCATTATTGAAGAAAAATGGCAAGTAGGGATCACAAAATAGTTGAGTGCAAACTCAAGGTGAAAAGCTAGTTTAAGTCAGTAAAACATGGCAGACATTAACAGCTCTTTGTTCACTATCATTAAAATTTTCTATGCAATATTACCTACGGTACAGGACTTTTAAGCCTTTCCTGGAAATATCAAGCCTGTAAGAGTCAGGATGATACAAGAGATAAATGTTACAGCACTTTCCCCAATAATATCATGAGCCAGAAAAAAAAATACGTACAATGGAAATTTTGATATTTGTACAAAAATCACAAGCAGTGAGCCTTCTTTCTTTCATATTTAATAAAGATCTTTCCAGTCAGCTGCAGCTGATGATAAGTATAATATCTTTAAATGGTTAATCCAAGGATCACAGCTCAAGTGCTTTATGTGGTTAGGAGCAAGGAAAGCTGTTAGTAGACTCAGTGTGCATTTCATAAATCCAAGGATTTTTTTATTCTTTTTTTCTTCCTTTTTTTTTTTTTTCTTTTCGTTTTTCATTTGGCTTTCTACTATATCTTAAATGCTTTATTTTTCAGAGGAGAGATAAGACTTGGTTCTTCACATAAAACTACAGCTTAGCCATTACTTAGTCTTTCTCTGTTACGGAAAAGGTCCTGTCTGTGCACAGATGTCTCAGATTAAATTGTATCTCACAGTCCTTACAGTGCTCAGTACTAGATGAACTGCCAAAAGGGCCGTAGGCAAGAACTAAATTGCTTTGGTTTCAGTACACAGTGAATTTGGCTCAGACAAGCTGAATCAGTACATTAAATGCGAATCCCTCACAGATTTGAAAGCAGCCTTTAGCACAATTATTGACTGTGAGTGATGATTATGTCTAATTGAAGGAGACTTTTGCTACCTGTAGCTCAGTTGGAGTCCATGAGAGCCACAGCAAGGCACTGCATCTTAATTCAATGTTCCAGCTTGAAAGAAGCAATTGAACCTAAATCCTGAAGTGTATACACATGGTCGATAAACTTTAATAAACTTTACAGGTTCAGTAACTAGGCTGAGTGTACATAATTCAATTTTTTAATTCAGGAAGGGAAAATAGCTAACAAGTATGTTAGGCTACAGTAATGTATTAGTTCATCTCATGCAGAGGCCCTCTCAGTAAAAGGAAAAGATATAGTTTCATGCTTGTCTTTGGAACAAGTCATAAATCTGCTGTTCTATACACTATATTAATGCTCTACAGGTGGGAGATTACCGGGTTACTTGGGTATGAACCAACTTCCAGTAAATTTGTGAGGAAAATAAAATAATTTGACAATTTTGCATCTTTTGCTACAGAGTTATGCCAATAATAAAGAGAAATGAATGCTTTTCTTAATAGATTCTGCCTCTCTCCCCAAGACTTTTGGCATTTTTTCATGGTATAGCAACACTGTTGTACAAAAAAGAAGAGATGATATCCTATGTCTCAATCCTTCCAAAAAAAAAGTTATTGATTTTCCTCAGTGAACAAAAATAGATATTCTCAGGGGCCCTACAATCAGAATTGTGTTTTCCTTCTGTTCTATAAAAAAATAAAAATTTGTCAATCTGCTCACAGCAAATATTTCTCTCCCGCAAACATGTGTTGTAACCTATCAGATCTTTTCTAGGCTGGGATTAGGTTCCCTTGCCACCATTATTTTGATAACATTGACAAAAATCTCTGTAACAATGCATTTTTCATATTTTCCATGAACATGAAACTATGTGAATCATGAAAACTTTCCATTTAAATTACTCCCTTACTAAATAATTGATACAAAAGGCAAATATGAGCCTCATTCTAGGGGCTTGTTTACACATTTTGTAGGCCTGAGCTTTTAGAAAAGAAAATTTAATTTGAACCTTTTTGTTGCGTAAGCAGCAGGGAATGAAGGATGTAAAGACAGATCTGTGAAAATATATATTGGCAAAATCATTCCGTAACAAATAGTACACCAAAAGCCTTGAAATTTATTATGAAGTATCAGTGGTTGCAACAGGCAGACAAGCCCACACATCACTTCTGTTGTGTGTCCTTTCAGGTTGACTACCCCAAGACTAGGGACTGTCAGAACTAGGTATGTATCCTTTAGGTATACTTTCTGTAATTTCCTAGATTTAAAGCAACAAAAGCCTTAAAGTGGTCTGCTAGCAGAAAGGTTTAAATTCACAGCACAGACTGCAGTCTCTTGGGGTGGTAGGTTAACCCATGGTAACACTTTGAAAATTTATAGGCGGATAAACTTTCTGAACAACACTTTCTCTCTTGTGTGGTTTCCAGGTACATGATAGGAATAAGGAGGTTTTTCCAAGGTTTCAAGGAATCTACGCAGTAGTAGCTTTGTGTTCTTCATCCCTATGCTTTACTTTTTGGGTTCATTATTACTAAACTCATTTTGCCTGTACTTATATCTTGTCTACCTTGGCTCTTTTTTACCTTCTGGGTATGCTGTTTCTTCCTATCTTCAGATTTTCTAATTATAACTACCCACATCCAATTGATTCTAAACTTTACCACCACCATCTTCATGCCTTCTCATATTACTCACTTTAACCAAGTAGTCATTGTCTCTTCCTCTAGCTCTGAGACCTCAGTATTCTCTACTAAGTGCCTTGCATTTAATTTCCCTTTCTACTTCTAATTCCAGTCTGCTTACTCTATTCCCATTACGTCCTGGGTCTGGCATGCTCCAGCTCTCAGTCTCATTCTTCCTTCAATGTGGCCTCTTATTTCCCTGGACAATCTCCTTTCTAACACCAGTCAAATTTTTCTTCACTTCCCAGGTGTGCAATCTTCCTCTTTTCAGGCTTCTCCCATCTCATGGTTTAGGATGGTAAATCCTTAGCACTGACAGAACAGGTGAGCAGATTTCCTCAACCAGTTCTATTTTCCAACAGCACTTCACCCCATAGACACCAGTAGCACATTTATAGGGTTATTCTGTGGGAATATTTTATGCAAAATGTGCTCAGCACTGCAAGCTGTGGGGAGGAAGAATATTATTTGATTAAATTAGATGTTATCAACCTGAATAAGTATATATTCAGCATATGCAAAGTGCAATTTGTTCAATATTTAAAACATGTTATTTATGATATCTTGTCTAAATTCAACTAATTCAAGTTGGATTTTCTATCCAGCCATTTTCCAAAACACAAAGCTGCTAAAACACCTGAACTGAAGGATCTTGGCAATTTTTAACAGTGATAAAACCCCCACAAAACTGACAAACCTAGATGAAATAAAAAGAAATAAGGCAAAATTCAGGCACATGGTATACAAAATTTCAGAGCAAAGAAGCTGTGTCCAAATTAAAAAGAAACAAAAGCTGTATTTAAAAAAAGAATATCAGGCAACCAACTTTGCTTGCTATTATTCTGTGAAACATTTCTGTAAAGAAAGGAAAATTTTATATAAAGATGGAGATGAACAGCTTTTCTTTTTTTTTTTCTGGGTATGGGGTTTTCCAAACAGTCTCTGAAATATGATATTTTATTCTGGCATTCAGCTTGAAAATTTTAAATAGTTACACCATAATAACATAGCATTTTAGTGGACAAAATACTGAAAACCAGTGTCTCATAATAAAACACACAGGACAGTAAGAAGCATCTTGTCTTAGGATACCTTAGCTTAGGATAGCTTACCTATTGTCACAGGTAGGGTTTTGAATCAGGGACTTTAATAAGTGTTACAGAGCTATTTTTATGCAGACGTTTATGGAATTTTCCGTCCTTTCTTGCTCTTGCTTCTTTCTTTATTAAAACTGTAATTTATAAAACATACTTCTTGCAGAGAACTTTCTTGTACAAAGGAAGATTAAAGACTGCTTCAGAAAATAAAATAGTGAAACGAAACATAAAGCTGCTGCAATTTAAAAAAAATTGTGATATAAAAACTGGGGCAGAAGGGAAGGGAAAATTTATATTAAAGTTACCATAGATGTTTGAGCCCTGTTGATTTTTGCTTAGAGGATCTAATCTGTCATGTACATATATGCAGAACCAGCAATTAAATCAGCAAACACACTATTGTTTTAACTTTTTTATGCTGTTGAATTTGTGTTATTATTTTCCACCATGCTTCTTCAGCATTAACTGAATTTTCATGGAAAGACTCAACGAAAACTTCACAACCATTCCCCAAAATTAATTCAGGTATTTATTTTTTTGTAAATATCTGTTTCTTGTATAGATTTAAGCTAGAGTGGCTTGGCTTGAAATGCACAGTGTCCAGAGAAGTGTCTTCCACTGTCTTCAAAATTACCCATTTCTTGACATGACAAAAACATGTTCATTTAGTTTCTAGAGGCTTGGTGCTCTGAGATACAGTTGTGCATTTTATAAATCTGAGAGACTTTATAACATTGCTGACCATATAGCTGAGAATAGAGTACCTAACATGGAAAATCTCAGATTCTACTTCTCCAGGTTGAGGTAACATGAAACCACAGATGAGGTACTATATCCACAACCACATCCAGAAACCTCACACAGATAGATATTATCTTGAACACAATTGGGCAGGAAGCCATGACTTCCTGAGAATGGCAGCAGATCCCATTTCCAGGTCCTCACTAAACTTTGAAGTCAACAGAGCCAGGAGCTGCTGTTTTGCGCAGAAGCAATATGTCACCTGCCCAGTGACCAGTGACGTCTTCCCTCTCAAGCAGAAGGGCATGCCGAACTACATTCAGTGTCAGCCAATAAATTTAATTTCCTAATTACAAAATGACAGTAGAACACGTTGCTCAGAGAAGTTAGGGATGCCCCATCCCTGTAAGTGTTCAGAGGCAGCGTGAGTGGGGCTTTGAGCAACCCCGTTTCAGGGGTGGTGTCTCTGCCCCTGGCAGTGGGTTGGAATGAGATGACTTTTAACATCCCTTCCAAGCCAAACCATTCTATGAAAATCACTACTGAAATGTTAAAATTTGCCCACACATCTGCTGTTCAGAACACAGTTCTAAAACCCACTGCAAAAATTCTTTGAGGGTGGGTCACAAATACAAAATTGCGATTTACCATTACTAGAAATTACTTTTACTCCAGGGACACAACTCTGTGCAGAGGGTCAGAAGGTACTAAGTTTCAAATAAAACTGGTCAAAATTATTCTTTCCCACAACATACAGTTAGAAAAATCTTTCTTTTACTAATGTGTAAAAAATGACAAACTTTTCCCTTTTGAGATTTTAATGAAAATTTAAAACTCTGAAAAGCAAACTCTGTAACTCCTATTTACAAATTCATCAAAAGATAATGTTTCATGGAAATATTTTTCTTCATGACATACTGCATTTAAAAAAAAAAAGATACATTAAAACAGACTTTGAAATATGTTGTTCTGAAAGTGAAATTTGCCATTTTAAAGTTATTTTTATTTCATTACCTTTATTTTATGTCTTATCATATCATTATAAAAATAAATCTGAAGCAATACATTTCAATCATTTTAAGAGAAAAATATTTAACAATATGTTTTCATTTCATTATAGAAAAAAAAAAGAAACTAAAATATTTTTTTTTCTGAAACATAACATCTAGTTCTCACCCAGTTATATTTTTTGTCCCACAGGCCCTAGGCACCCCTCTAAGAACAGATGTGAGCAACAACAAAGTTTTTCTTTGTTTACAGCATTGGATTGAGGTTTAACTGAATTTAATTTTTTCAAAGTATATATTTTACGTGGTCAGACTTGCTCAACACAGTCTACCTTGGGTTACTTCTTTTCACTTCAAAAATTCTAATGGGACATCAAAGTGACATGTGGTAATTATACCACTGAATGTGTGTTATTAGCAAAGATTAGATTTATATCTGTTAACAGATAATATAATAAAACAGCTCTAGCTGCAGAATTGATACTGGTGTGAATAGGATGAATTCTTACAATGTTCATGATTGCTTTTTGAGGTCCCAGGAAAACATTTGTATACACTTTTGGTGTTGTGTTTGTATTAAATATTTCAAGTTGCATTAGCTAAATGTTTTAGCTATTGATGGGGAAAAGGATTGTATTCTATCTAAAAAGGAAAGGGATGTTAGAAACTTATAGTGCCTTAAATCTGATACCAGCTGCCGACTACAGAACACAGTTATCATAACATTTTTAATTCTCCCAGGTTTTCTTCAAAATTATAATCCTAATAATCTAATATTGAATTAATGAATCTTTTCTATGTACTAGGGATATATACAACATACAATTTAATAAGTGTGTAGATTAGACCTGTTTTTTGCAGATAAATACATTATGCAACCAGTAGTGTCAGAGGAAATATGTGACTGCACATGCTCAGCTAAGAAATGCCAAAAAAATCTGTTTTTTCAGGGGGAATCTCAGCATTTTCTCAGAAATCCCATACCTTTAAAATGCCTTACATTTTGGAAATTTCTGTTCCTCAGTTATGGAGTACCTATCACAGTAAAAACTTCAGCTGCCATCTAATAAGCTAACTATCTCAATAATTTCTCTTAATTAATACTGAGAAAATGATTGTGCACCGAAATCCAAACGAAATATTAATAGCATAATAAACCATTTTAAATAATGACATTCTGAATGCTGTTTTTTTCAGTGTGGTCATTTATTCTACTGGCATACCCCATATTTTTACTATTATGACTAAATTTAATTCTGCATATAACAGGGAGAAGAGGTTTCCAAATTATTTAATATAAAAAGCCAAAGCCCACAGCTCTGATTTTCAGCAAAGCCCACCTAACACTGAGATTAGGCATGCAATTTTGCCTGTGAAAGAACAAATAGCTTGAACAGCCAGGCTGAGCTTCATGGTCACTGAGGCCAAGGAAAGGATTGTCTTCACAGAGACTGGAATAGCATCGGTGTCTCTGGACAAGCTGCATCCACACATGCAGGTCTGCATCCCCGTTGTTTCACAACACTGCTGAAACTGCTGGTCCTATTTCCACTCCTTTCACGTGACCCTACCAGTCAAGGGGTCCAGCAAATGAAGGCAAGGCGATGATGGTGTGAATATTCATCCTCAGCTGCTTGCTTATTCTTGGGCATCATTTTTTCTGTGGTGTAGAACTCCACCAACTATTCCCACAAAAATAATTCCCAGGTAACTAATCCAGAATTGCACACTGTCTTTCACTTATTGCTCTTTCAACTAACTGTTCATGCTTCTTAAAAATCCCCAGTGCAAGCTTATCTGCCAGTCACTTTAGTGTGAGCAACCTAGTGCACTCTCTAAGTAAATGGTTTTTGTTCTGCACCCATCATAAGTCTCCTTGCCTTATTTTAACATTTGATTCTATTTTTCTGTGCCAGTTTTTGCCCAGATCTAGTTCATGTCTCTTCAAGTCCGGGTCTATTTCCTCTATTTTTAAGAGTCTTTTAATAACCAAGATCAAAGAAATTCTGACAGGGGGTGCACCTGTTTGTAGCTAGTTTGAATTTGAGTATAACCCTATTAGATAGGAGCTGTGTGTGTGTGTGTGTGTGTGTGTGTGTGCTTCAGGGTGCACGGAATAAAGATGAGGATAACAATTTTCACATAATTATCATTTAAATTTTATCAGTATCATATCACTTACATGTTGTTTTTCTCGAAATATTTGAAGCATAAATTGTAAAATTTGAGAAGGCATCTTCAACTAGAAATTCTCATCAATAGGAATAATGTGATATGATCTACTATATAAACAGTGTAAGCAGAAACCTTTAAAATGTTCACATGTAAATGACAGACAAAAAGAGCTCATGGGAGGTTTGAGATACTTACATACGTGGTGCTGATGATTTTCTATTCCCAGGTTTATTCATTTAACACTGCAATAGTAGACACTCACTTCCATCTGTGAAGTGACTCATGATCACTTCTTATTCTGTGAGATTATACCTCAAAATCCAGAACACAGGAACAAAGCATGGCACTGTCAGGTACCTACCTTTTGGCCTAGCCAGGAGTAATGATTTCCAGAAAAACACCAACAGTCTGAGGTCCTGTGGCTGGTCCCAGGTGGGAAAGGCATTTTCCTGAAAATTCAGAAGGGCAACATGTATCTAGCCCAGGCTTCAACAGGTTAAGTTAATCACTTTACTTCCAAAATAACCTTTGCAATTGATTATAAATACAGTACATGGTGTGTAGTGTTCAAGATTCATGAAGTTCTAAAATATTTAAAATACGTCCCCCCCAAAAATATAGAAGTATCTGGACCAGAAAATATTATTCTGTGATGAAACAGCACATGAAATTTGCAGTAGAGGTAAGCTTGGATAGAACAATTAATTCTTTGTGGGATGAGCACAACCTTTCATGCCCAGCTTCTGTGACAATGACAGAGCACAGTTTATGGAGCTCCATGGACAAGATCGAAGAAACATTTTCAATTCTGCATTAAATATGTTACACAGCACTGATACAATGGACATCAAATTCTGCACCATGGTGCAGAAATATAGAGCAGAATACTTTCTTTGCAATCTTTCTGTGTTTTGTTTAGAATTTAAGACTGATTTGATACTCTGGAAATATTCAGTAGGTGGCTACTGATGCTAACTAATTTCATTAATGGGTTTATCACTTTTTACACCTGCTGTTCAGGTTCATTATTTGACTTGCTGTGAACAACAGCAATTGTTCCCTTGTCAGGGAATCTCTCATCCAGCAGAGAGTCTTATCACACGTCAGTGGCCCTAAGAGGCAGGTGATGGGGGAATTGGTTGGGTTAAAGTGTGATAAAAGTGTGACATTCCACTTAATAATTATGTTTTCATTGAAGTGGAAAATTTCTTGTTTCACTAGCACTATATATTGGCATCTGGAAGTGGTTTTCTTTCTAACCAGACAATTTGGGGTCTATGCTGAGTATGAGCAACTGTCATTCTGCATTTTAGTAGGGGCCATAGCAAATGGGTCCAGCGTAATGGTACGTCTGACCTAGAGCAACCACAACGTTCCCAGCCCTACTAGCATCATGTTGGGTAAAAGTTGTTCTGCTGTATAAACAACCCTGCCCCCACCATGCATTTACACAGAAAAGTGGGATAATTCCTGGATTATTTCAGATGGCTTCCACTGTGTCTGAAAAAGGTTAACAATGCACAGGCAGCTTTTTATGTCTTTTCCTACCAAGTGCATGTCATTTCAGCAAAAAGGTACAATTTGATAAATGCTCCTTATGAGAATTATTATGAGCATTTTATTTTAGAGGAGGGAAAATGAATAACTGTTTTCCCTTTCCTTTGTGGCATGCAAACTCCCTTACATTTACACATTATGCAAACTTCAAGGAGAAAGCAGTTAGTATGTCAGAGAACCAGCAGTGATAACACTTGAGCAGAGCAGTCTGCAGCATTCTCTTTAGTTTCACGACAGGCACATTACTCTGGATGTTAGCTGCTTCTCCTTAATTGGATTGCTTGCATAAATTGCAATACAAGGTGGACATGTGATAGCTTTCTTTTTCACCAATCAGTCATGTCAAGAGAACCTTATGTATTTTATATAGAAAGTAGAAAAAATGATAATTTGAAAAGATGAGAAGATGGTGCAGGGTAAAAGCTGATATTCTTCCTTTATAACAGATAGCCCCAAGTTGTATAGGCCATTATTTCTTGCATTTTCAGAGCAAATGAACTTGACAGATGGCTGTGTCACCTAAACCCCTACCTACCAACTTGATTATGCAGAAAACAATACAATAGAAAAGAAATCATTACTGAAGGAACCTGGTTAGTCCACAGAGGGCTGAGCAGTGCAGAAGAACAAAATTACAGTTGTGGAATTGAACAGCAAGAATACATTTAACATAAAGTGGGTTACAGCAAGGCAATCAGTCATGGCTAAAGCTATTGTCTAGGCTTGCTTGCATGGTATATGAAGTAATCTGTCATCTACCACTGAATTTATGCTTAGTTTATAGTAGAAAAATACAAAGGTTTTGCCAGGGCATGTTCTGGTAGTCTTAAGTAGCTCAACTATGGATCTATGAAATTAAAATTATGGGAATTCAGGACATTTTTCTGCTTTCAATCTGTTTTGGAGGACATTAACACAGAAGTAATTTCTTCTCCCTTCTCCCATGTTACTCAAACATTAACCAAATCACACCACTTAAGGAAAGACAAAAGAGACTGGGCAAGACAAATACTCAGCACCAGTCCAGGTTACACAGAACTACCATTACTCCATGAAAAGTTACTCTGGCTTTGATGGAAGTCTGGCTGTGGAAGCTACGGAATGAC
Source organism: Atrichornis clamosus (assembly GCA_013400975.1). NCBI lineage: Eukaryota > Metazoa > Chordata > Aves > Passeriformes > Menuridae > Atrichornis > Atrichornis clamosus. Next base: position 131,537 of record WBMZ01009313.1, on the reverse strand, counting down.
ATCCAACAAGACAGGAACAGAGCAGGGCAGCACCTATTCCTGATGTCCCAGTTTCCACATTAATTTATAAACATTCTTTACAAATAGATAAAACCCCTTATCAGCATTATTACTATTTCTCAGAGGTATTATTTATGATCTCATATATCATATGCAATGAAATGGGCTTCTAGTCTCAGTTTCTCTCAATAGTTTCAAGTAATATGATCTACTACTATTTGCTTGAGGGCTCACCACCTGGTAAGACCTCATGTTAACTAATTATTTCAATTAACTACTTTTGATATAACCCAGATCATCTAGTTTGCCATTAACACCATCGAAAATATCAGTTTTAGCAGGATTAATACTATGTGTGCTTGTTCACAGACGGGTGCTTTAAAACGGTTTTATGCAGGTGGTGGAGAGTCAAAACTACTGAGGAAAATTAACAGAGTAGGGAAAAACTCTCCCTACAGAACACAGTGGACTTCCCTCCCAGAAATAGCTCTTCTTCCTTGATTACCAGGCTTCTCTGATATTCAATATGTACATGACTGACTTCCACTTTTTCCCTGTCCCTTTTTGGGACAGTCACACACTCACATCACTGGAAACCCACTCCAGTGGCAGGTCACCCAGTGTCCAGGAGTAAGAGTCTCACTCCTAGAACTCTTCAGCAACCTGAGAAAAAGACAAGAAAGAAGATGGAGTCTCCAAAATAAAGAAGAATCTCTGTCTTTTTTGCTTTGCCACTTCCAAGTCTCTTGCTATCATATTAAAAATGTTTCAACCAGATAAAGCGAAATACTCTTTGAGATATTTTTAACGTCATCGTATGATGCACCCTATGCAGATGAAGCTTTAAATATTTACCCTATGATGCTATCATTAGCAACTCAAACAGCTCTACCACATCTACTTTGGACGTTTGTGTCTCTTTTCTTGGTCTTGGGTCCAAAGAGTGAGTCTTTTTGGAATACCTAGGGATTGAGCCTAATGTGAGGGAGCAGAGAAGATTTCACATCCTCTTATGAGGGGTTAGGGACAGCTCACTCTACAGCCCAAATATCTTTTGTTTATCCAGCACAAAAATGCTGTCTGCAATTTTTGTGTTGGTGCAGAACTTCTAGATCTCTACTAGGTTCAACCAAATGCATGGTTTTGGTAATGCTGACCACAGAACCAGAAACATCATGCTTGACTGTGGGACAACCCAAGAAAATCATTAATTTAACAATGTAAGCTTACCTACAGAGTCTAGATGTAAACCAGGGACAAGGTATGTGTTAAGTATCTGGCAAACAAAAAACTGCCATGTGAAGTTTTCTGAGTCCATAGAAGTACACAAGGTAGGAAAGAAAGAAGTTCTGTAGCCTGAACAGGACCGTTTAGACTATAACTATTTATTTGCATGAAGCTTTCTTATGGAGCATACTGGAAAAATACCTTCCCAAAAACTAAGTTGTAGCACTCTCACAAGGAGACATAGAAGAACAAACCTAACCAGAATAATTAAATAGGACAGGACATCATCCACTCTGAAGTTCAAATAAACCTTAAGCAGCTGTATGGCTGACAAAATCACATAATTTCTATTAGAAACAGAGAAAATGAGCTTGGCAAATGACTCAATCCCTTTCATAAGAACTGACTCAGAGCAGAAAGGCCTATTTTGGCCTATTTTGAAAGAAACGATGATAAACCACAGACTTAAAACTCCTAAAAGAATTTGTAAAAGCTTCTTCAGTACTGAAACCAAGCCAGATATTTCCCACTCCTTTGGACAGCAACTCTTCTGTTCTAGCCTTGACAAACATGATGTCTTTGTCATATCCAGAATTTAGATGCATATACCTCCTGATATTGATATTATATGTACACATATTTACCTATGCACTGGTAAAAGTGCTAGCTACAATAATCTTTTTCAGTCCTTTTGATTCTTATTCATCCTATCTCTGAAAAATCATATTTTATCTTCCCATCATTGTTCCATTTCTGAACTCTTGCTCCAACCAAAGTATTGTTAGGATATTCTATGAGAAACTCAGGGGTTAGAAACATGCAAGCAAAGAACAAAAATTTTCAAAGACATCTCTGGAAGTCATTGGAAGGTGGATGTTACAGCATCCAAAATGTGAAGGCCATTGCGACTACCTGACATTTAGGTAGTAATAGCAATCAAATTCTAGAGACTGCATTTATTAATTTATTGATATATGTCTGTATCACCTCAAATCCTGTATTGAACTGGGGTGAAGAGTCTAACAGCTACGTTCAAAACAAAGTTTTCTTTTCCCTCTGTGCTTATTAAATCTTGAAATAATTGAACAGTTCAATTTCCAATAAATTAAATTAGTTCAAACTAAAATATTTTTAACATCACAAATGTCATTCTATTTTACCTGAAAAGCTCACAACATGACAACTAGCAGTTTAGCACAGCTTTATCAAGACTATTTCCCCAGCTTCCTGATTTCAGGCATTTTATTCCCCTCTTTTCATGTGCAGTCAGAAGTGTTCCAGAGCAGCCCACTCTCCTCTTGCTACTCAAATTCCCAATATCCGTCAGATTAATGCCAGGATAGGATGTAACAGTGATCCTCTTCTGCTGATGCACTCTGTACTCTGAACAAAAAAATATCTCTAATTTAAAACTAAACAGCAGATTACAAGAATCATATTCTCCCTCCTCTAACCTCTGTCTGTGTTTTCACTTCACCCAGCATAGATTTTGATCTCGCCTTTGTCATTTCCTGGTGTACTTTCAGTCCTTCACCTGAAAAAAAGACACATGTTCCTCGCTGGCTAAAAATTGCTTTGAGGAGCAACTTTCCTCATGCTTCATACTTAACATATCAGCTGCTTGTTTGGCTAATTTTTATGTGTTTTTCTGTAGAGTAAGTAATCCAAAGCTTTTCAGTTACTGCACGAAATAAACGTACGTGTGATTAATTGCTCTATTCGATATTATTAACCTACCAGGGATATTGTATTTTGATTCGTGGGTTGAGTTCTGATGTGATTACAAAATCTGGAGATAAGAAAATATCACCGAGTTCCCCTCCCTAGCAGGATACTGTTGTCCCCAGATGTATGTCAGATAATGGTTGCTCATCTTGCTTTTAAAAAACAGTCTCACCTTGGAGTTTATGCCTTATCTTTATCTCCCCAAGTAATTATACTACTCTTTGGAATTTTTATTTAAAACTGTGCTTTTTTCCTGTACATTGAATCTGCAAGCATAATTAATGACATGAAATTGATCTGATTAATTCCTGACACTGCAATTTTGCAGCTGATGAAGTGCACTTCAATAAATATTATTCACTGGCTGTGGTCACCTTGTTTGTATGCTGCTAGAACTGGGATTCCTCTAGAACTAGCACACTTCTCAGCTAGCCCTGAGACTAACTTGGACAGCAGGAGTTTTGTAGGCATGTCAGTCTATAAAGCCCTATTTGCTTTCAGTAGCAGATGAGATTGGGACCATTTACTGATTGGGACCAGACTCCTGGTGCCAGTATTAAGGCAGGTGGGACATTTAGAAGAAACCAGTCTGGAGCATCATTCCCTGCCCATTGCCAAGGGAGCTACATGTAAGGTGGGTCACTCTAACGGGCAGTACATGAACCTGTTTTCTTCTAAAGACCTTATATACAATATGTGATTATGAAACTGGCACAGCTGTGGTGATTAAATATCTGTCTTTCAGTGGTTATTTATTCGCTGAAATCCAGTTCTAGAATTGAATAAGTGCGTGAAAAGCTCTATGAATTGAATCTAATAACACATACACATAACTATGTCTAATTATTGCTTTTGTAATGGTTGTGGTGCAGTTCTCTGTACCAGTGGGCTGCAGAAACGTAAAAATCCCAGGACTTGATCCTGTTGCTGCCTACACGTGGGTTCTGCTTATAAAAAAGGTAATTGTATACTCTGACATTGGCTTTTGAGGATGAATCTCACCTTGCTGTAAGAGTCCAAAAATAGCTCGAGTTTGCAACTTTAGTTCTCAAAAACTTTTCTTCATATTCTGTAACATGCTGCAAGGCAGTTCACAATTCTTAGTTGTTCACAGCGTTAATTTACTTTATTGATGACATCATCAGTATTTTGTCACTGTAGAGTTTAGTTGTCCTGAGTAAAGCTGACCATGGAAGTTTTGAACATTGATTTTTTTTTTTTTTCCCTTTCTGTAGCATAAGCGAATGATTTATCATCTTCTTCTGGGACATCAGCCAGAGGCAAGAAATTGCTCTAATAACATGCTCTGAAGTGACTTATACTGACTGTGTGTTTAAAAATGTGGTCAAATAATATGTTGTACCTGGACATGGGAACATCAACCACCAGGAAAGACAGAAAAGCTTTTTGTACAAAAAAATGACACCTGCCACACAACAACCACAGAGCCCAGTTTTCTTTCACAAATAATTCTGAGATTTCTTTCACTTGTATTTGAATGTATAACATTTTATGCTCGATTTTTTGTTATTTAAAAATTTCTGAATAAAATATTGTGAAAATCCACCTCAAATCAGAAAAAGGTAGGGTAAAGCACAAGTTTCATGTGCAGACTTTCTTTCTCAGTGGGGATTTAGATTTTGACATCATTAATTTTATTAATTTTGTTTCCTTGACATTGTATCAAAGTACAATCTTGAAAAAACAAATCTAATGCAACAAAAGACAGAATAATTACAACCATTGCCAAATTTACAGAGGAAACATGAAGGCAAGGACGAAAAATAATTTCATAGGATTCCTATCTCTGTGTTACTTCAGTAGATTCATGCATGTGCATGCATGAAAGGAAAACAGATTGGATGCAATTAGATGTTACATTTCCTTAGGTGACAAAGCTGGCTATTCCTGATTTATGTAGCAGTCCCATAAACAGTCATATTGCCACTATGGATACAGCAGGAGAAGGAAAAACGGTAGTACAAGGATGGTAAAAATGACAAAATGTTAAAGGAAATAGGACCTCCTTATGCTGGAGGGAGAGGAAAAAAAGGAAGCAGATAATTGGAGGAATGCATTTTTCAGATAAAAATTAATTTTAATTGAGGAGCAACTAGAAATAATTTACAAACAAATTTCTACATTGGTCTCAGAGTTAAAATATTTCTAACATGCAAAAAACCCAGAAAAAAAGAGTGGGAAATATACATTTTTTTATTTTGCATATGTGCAGTCTAAGCAAAAAGAGATGCTTCAGGCATATGTGGGTAAATAATGACAAACAGTTACATTCACTGCACTTGGTCTCTTTCTTATTTGCTTTCCTGCATATTTATTTGAGGAAATCTTTGGTCTCTTAAATGTTCATTTGAAAAGACTGGAGCAAAAGGTGACTGGTTTATAAACATGTCATGAACTTTGGTTACATGCAGAAATGCAATTTATTTTGAGACTGAATAGAAATAACTTTTGACAGGACAGAAACTGTTTATATAGGTCACATAATTCAGTAATTCATATATTCCTTCATATACACTACTACTAGGCCAGATTTTTAGTTGAGGTAAATGGGTGTAGTTTGATAGTTACGTGATGCTTCACAACCCCATATTTTGATGTTTGTGCCTCATAAAGATAGATAAAAATAAATATTCTGTGATTCTAGGAGTTCACATGCTCTGGAGAATTAATTTATTTTCTCCCAGGCTGTAGTACTGACAGAGAACACTTTCTGGTTTGATTTTGTTTGGTTGGTTTTCTTTATTAGAGTACATTCAAGACTGTTAATCAATTAGAAATAAACTATTTTCATTTATTGTTAGCTAGTACTAAATATTTGCATAAATTCAGATAAAATGTGTTAAACTCTACTAGGGCTCAGTCTAATGGTAAATATCATAAACACCAGATTATGTTAAATTAAATAATAGAAAAGTTTGAAATACCTTTTTCTAAAACTGTTTCTACTTGAGAAAAATTACCCTAAAAAAGTAGAAATTAATTCTTCCTTCTGCAAGAGTGAAACCAGTAATTACTTTTTAACAGAAATGCATCAGCTCAGGATTTTGAGTTTTACTGAGATTTCTCTTCTTATCTTTCCAAATCTGTCAAGTTTTGAAAAAATTACTTTTGAATCCTTACTTCTTTCTAGAAATACGAGTTCACTGCAACCCATACCCTATTTTCTCAACTATCTCATGTCCTTTCCGATGCATCAGAAGCACCGAAGTTAATATATTTTAACCCCTTCAGGCCTTGGATATTTTTCGTGTGTGAGTTCAGCATCTCATTAGTCCACCAGACCCCCTGAGGCTGTACTCATTTGTTGTACAAGAGTGGTGTTCAATTAATATCCTCAAAAGTCACTTCTCTCTCCTACTTGGCTTGTCAGGATGAACAGGTTTTAAGTAACAGTTTTCACTCTCCTTTCACAACCATTTCTGCTGCTGGAGTTACTTGGAAGCAAATGAGTCAGCCACCCGAAGAGAAATTATCTTCCTTTCCCCTGCACAGGACCCACAGGAAAATCTCTGCCTCTCATTTCAAGGGATTCACATAGGTTGGGGAAGAGCAGGTTAGTGCCGGCTGTGCACTTGATGTGAGCACCATCTGGCAGTGGCAGGGTAGGGTGACTCTGGGGGAACACTGTCAAGAGCACTCTGCTGCTGCTCTAAGGAGGGGCAACATCAACATCTTGCAGGAATATGCTGCTGGTTTTAGCATATGTGATAACAGACTGAGACTGGACATGGCCACTTCTTATGGGACTACATTTCCCTGGCTGATGAGGGATCCATTTCTGCCTTTGTACTACAAGAAATATGAGTTTGGACTTTATTCTCCTTGTGCCTTGATTGAGTGCACAAACCAGTGTCCCGATTGTTTATCTTCCAAATCTACTGGGTTCCAAGGTATGTGCCAAAAACTTTGAGGGTTTTCAGGTTACATTGTGTAAGATACCTGCAAGCTAAACACTGAATCCAAAGGAACATTTCTTTCCTGTGAGAAGAGATCCTGTGAGAGGCAGATTGGTTTTAACACACAAAATGCTGCAATAAACAACTTCCCAGGTGTTACTTGGAAAATAAGTCAAAGAAGGAAGCTACCAGAGGCAGCCCACACAAGGAACAATCAGATATAATAAACAGTAGCAGATATTGGCACTGAAAGTTAAAATAAAATACAAATCTCCAGCTCTGAAATGATGTTCTGCTTGCAGTCTTTGTCCTACCAGCTACATACTCACGATCCCTCATGTGTAGGCACTGTGCAGTGTTCCAGCAGATATTTGGGTGGACTTACGAAAGGCAGTGGGGGAGGGATGGGTCAGTGGGAAGCAAATAAATGAAACAAAGACAGCCAGAAGAATTGAGGTGTACTTGTTTCTGTTGTATGAAAGTATGTGAAGAACTAAGAAGAATTAGTTCTAGAATGTCAAGCTGTTCTGGCAAACACTGGGAGAGGCATAGTTTAAATTACTGAATTAATAGAAAGATATGTAAATAAATTTACACTCTTGTATATAAATCCCACACTTCTAAGAGTGTCTTCACAGCTACAGAAAACTACATGAAACAAAAATAGTTCAACAACACAAGAAAGGACTTTCTAGGTCTGGTTTTGCTAGGTTACATTATCACAGAACCATAGAATGGTTTGGGATGGAAGGGACCTTTAAAGATCATCTACTTCAACTCCCCCTGATCTTTCACAATATCAGGTTGCTCAGACCCTTGTCCAACATGGCCTTAAATGTTTCCAGGGGTGAGACATCTACTAACTCTTTGAGTAGTCTGTTTCAGTGTTTCACCACCCTCATTGTAAATAATTTATTCTTTATGTCCATTCAAATATATCCTCTTTCAGTTTAAAATCATCACCTCTTGTCCCATTGCAATAGGCCCTCCTGAAAATTGTGTCCTCATCTTTCTTACAAGCCACATTTAAGCTGTGAAAGGCCACACTGAGGTCTCCCTGGAGCCTTCTCTCCTCCATAGTGACCAAACCCAGCCCTCTCAGCTTGCCTTTGTAGGAGAGGTGTTTTTGTGGCCCTCCTCAGGACTCGCTCCAACAGGTGACATCCTTCCTGTGCTGAGAACCCCAGAACTGGACACAGCACTCCAGGTGGGGTCTCAGCAGAGCAGAGCAGATGGGCAGAATCCCCTCCCTCGACCTGCTGGACACACGTCTTTTGATGCAGCCCTGGACATGTTTGGCTTCCTGGGCTGCCAGTGCACATGGCCAGCTCATGTTCAGCCTCTCATGCACCAGCACCCCCAAGTCCTTCCCAGTAGAGCTGCTCTAGATCTGTTCATCCCCCAGCCTGTGTTGATACTGGGCGTTGCCCTGACCCAGGTACAGCACATTGCACTTAGCCTTCTAAACCACATGAAATTCCCGTGGGCCCACTTCTCAAGCTTGTCCAGGTCCCTTTGGGTGGCATCCCGTCCTTCAGGGCATGTGAACTGCACCACTCAGCTTGGTGTCATCTGCAAACTTGCTGTTACCTTCTCGAAGGAACTCACCTTTAAGGTGTTTCACTGTTGTATATCTGCTGTCTCCTATTACCTCAGGAGCCCCTGACTCACCGGTGTAAGACTTCAAGTGTGCTGCAGTGTGCCCAGCGTGTCTCAGAGCAACAGACTGAGGTCCCTCGCTAGCAGACCATCCCTGTAACCTCGGTGTGACATCCCACATTTTGTCACAAACAAGCCTGATATTATCCCCCTTCCCCATCAAGTCTTACGAGCTTTATTGTTTCTAAGGTTGGATTCACAGCAAAGTAATTGGTATTAATTAGAAGATACAATTAAAGAGTAAATACCACCACATTGTTGTGAACTTTTCATACATATTTAGTGCTCACCATCAAAGGTGTGAGACAACCAGCAGCTAGGATCAGGCTACTGAAAATATCACCCCTTTGTAAAACTCTGACCAAAATAAACCTGAGAAAGCCTCTAACAACATTATCACTGAATAAACTCTATTTTGCTTTCCACTAAGGACCTCAGTATTTCCAGCCTTAATGAAAAAAATATCTTTAGAAGTTATAAGATCTCCATGATTTTGGGTTGTGGTTCTGAGAAACAAATCTAATAGCTACTACTGAGTTAAAAGGGAAACTTTGATCCTGGAAGTGGCAAAATGTAATGGTTATTTGGGGTTTTTTCTTTTTTTTTCTTTCTTATCATACTATTATAAAAACAAAATTACATTTTGACAAAAGAGATTGTTTTCAAAGTGTTAGAATGAGTTTTGGAAGGACAGAGGAGTATAATTCTTCTCTGAAAAAAAAAAATTTCCAAAAAAGTCTTTGGTATTGAGGTACACCTCTTTTAATCCTCTGATAAAATTATATGGGATTCTGTTGTAAGATAGTTCTAAACATATATATAGAAAATGAGGCCTAATTTTGAAAGTTAGTGTTCCTGGTGTAGGGAAAAAAAATCATAAAAGCTCCACAGAGCTCCAAGAGACCTGCCTTACACCACTTGCCACAGGAAGACCTTGTCCTCATTTTTACAAGCAAGTACCAGACCTGACCTGTTAGTCCACTTATGTAAATAATAAGTCCAATTCCCTTTGCAAGCTCCTGCTAAAGCTGTGCCATTAGAGCCATCGTGTCATTTAGGCAGTCAGTGGAGAATCAAAGACTGCCTGTGCTGCAGCAGCCCAGTGCTACGTTTCTAAGAAAATGGGCTCTTAAAAAAGGAAATGTCACACCGCAGTGTGAGAGATAAACAGAGGTATATCTTTAGAGCAGCAGGCAGGGACTGTAGAAACACTCTCTGTAAATGACTTTGATCCCCTAGTGTGATGAATCATGGAGTCGCAAATCCTTTTTAGCTAATTGCTATCAGCTTGTGAGATTTTTCCTTCCATGTTCAATATCAATTTTCAGGGCCATAGGAGATAGCACTTGTCCCCCGAGCCTGCTGGCGACTTACCGCTAAAACTGAACTAGCACCACTTAACAGTTTAAAGGGGGAAGTCATTTAATATGACACTGCTGCTAGTAACTAAAAGGGAAAATATTAGGGGCAAATACAGGGAAGAGTAAACCATTTTTTTTACTGTCAATGACCTGCCTTTGAAAATGTCCTTTCCATATCCACATAGAATCTGTGCATCCATCTCCAAGCAAAAGAAGCTTTAATTACGCAAAAGTGATACGGTGGGACTTGGGAAAAAGGAGAGTGAAATTTGGTTATTTTTCAGTTCTAAAGACTTCCCCATTAAAAACTGTAAATAAAATAAACTTTTTAAAGACTCTTTGAACTATACTGCTGGTCTGAATGAGAAATTTAGAATTATCCCTTCTACCAGTTAATTTTAAATTTAAACACTTACAGCACAAATTTGATTCCATTTTCACTTTCAGGACAATCAAGTGAAAATATTTTAGATTTTCAAGGAAATCCTGAGTCCCTTCCTGTTCGCTGGAATTTTTCTGTAAAATTTTGTCATCACTGCTTATTCACAAAATTATACAGACCGGACATTTTGAAGCAATATGGCCTAGACGTCTTTCCAGACTATAGGGGGACACAACTCCCTGCATCACCTGAACACTGCCAGACTCTTAGAAATTCTGAATTCATATTTGTCTCTCAGCATTCAGCAGCCATTTAATGCAACCAGCATCTTCAGCAGTCAAAAATCATTTGGTAACTAAACTTGGATTCAGTATCACATTTCATGGCACCTGAAATCTAGACTTTACAAGGGAGTGAAAGAACAAACTATTAGGCTGGTTGATGGTGTAAAAAAAAGGAATATAGTGCTTCCCATAAGCCTAGGAAAGTTTGTTTTAAAAAAACAACTGAACTTACTTTTGATGAATTCTTTTAAGCTAAGTTGAACTTCCACTGTTCCTATTATGTGTCTTCACAGTCATTCACTAGTTTTAATACTAGAGCAGTGACAGTTTTCCATCTTAGATTAGGAATTTTTTTTTAATCTGTATATGAAAAAAAACATGGTAGCCCAGGGACTACAGTCACTCACTTAATGATGATCATATAAATATAAAATGTATGTTCATTCAAGCCTAGCTTCAGAGCAAAATTCAGTTTCATCACAGGCAGACCAAGAGTTAATCACAAAAATTATTCTGAGACAAATTTTAAACAATAAATATTCTTGTTGGAAAATAAATAAGTAAATAAATAAATAAAACTCATTTGTCTTTTTTTCTTTCTTGGTGATTTTTCCATTAGTTTCCTTATCAAGAGAAATGTCTAACATTAGAGATGCATTTATTTGAGGTGAGATTGACTTAAAGATGGAATTGAGATGATTATGGAATTTTAACATGTAGACTGAAAACAAAATATAAATCACAAAAATGTTTTACTGTTAGCTGAGCACCCAGATTCTTAGCTGTTATCCAAATTATTTTTCTTCCTGGGGGAGACAGGTAAAATTTTGATGACAAGACCCATAGTTTTGCTTACTTTCCCAATTTTGAATATTTACTCAAGTCTACTCAAGTTCACCCTCAACTATTTCTTATGGAAACTTCTTAGCACATGGAGCTGCTGTATCTGCTACTCTGCATAATGTAAGACTAGAGCATGACACTTCTCAGCTTCCACCCTATGTCTGGATTCCACTTCACAGTGTACATTTAACATGTATGTATTTTTTAATATTCTCCACCAAATATCCAAGGGAAAACACAAAATTTCTCAAGTTTTTCCCTTGACTTGCCTAGAACTTTTGTTCTCTGAAAGTTGACTCAAAAAAGTTAAGCCTACCACCTAATCAAAGGATCATCACCTTTGATTGATTCAAAGTATTTGTGTTCCAGAATTATATTACCATGATTAATATTTTAAGGCATTGGCTCACCATTTGCTTATATATACAAGAAGTAGACTATTTCATATTTCTAGCATATTTGCAAAGATGTTACTGTAAAGGAACAAGGAGAGGAGACTGAAGGATCAAAAAGTAGGTGTTAATTTTGACATGAACAGACTTGATTTTAGGGGTCAAAGTCTGAGAAAGTCAGGCAACTAGTTTGACTCTAGGGTCTTCTAATTTCCCAAAAATATTGAACAGTTAAGTTCTGAGAAATAAGAAGAGAAAAAATAAAGTTGCAAAAATTTGGGACAGTGCAATCTGACTTATAGAAAGTTATTCAGTGAAGCTTTATGTTTAAAATTATTTTTTCCTTTTTGAAGGAAATTAAAATATTGTCAAGCAAGCTCACTGTAAAATGAAAGTCTTCAATGTTGGATGAACATTAAACCTTTCTGATGATTAAAATAATTTGTAAATTTACATACAAGCTACAGCTGGTATTGCAAACTAAAAAGCAACACTAATACTGTCCTTAAGTGAAACCTCTTCATTTGAACAAAACTAAATTTGTTTTAAAGCTCAAAAATAAGGTCACTTGTGATTAAGGGGGCAGTAACATAGGCTACACAAAGTTTGGTGGGAAAATTTTGTCTGCTATACTCTCTGATAGTGATAAAATTAGGCTCTTAGAGAGTATTGTAAATTATCTTTAATTTACAAACAGAAAATATATTAAAATTCCAGCTGATCATACAACTCAACAAAGATTTTCATGCAATTTAGAGTTAATTGCAATTCAACAAATCTGTGCAATTTCAGCTACTTAAAATATAGTCAGGTAAGTTCTGAATCCATCTTCCTTTCTCTCTCACTGGAAGTGAAGACTGACTTGGTGTCTCTGGGATTTGAAATCGGGATCTAAGAAATCTCAGTATGGCACCTAATCAAAAAAGTATTCTTCTAGCAGAATTTTACTGATGAATTGAAGAAAAAAAAAGATTGGAAGATAACTTTGGATTAATGACTGAGCGCTGAATCAACATAATAATCACTAACGTGGCATTCTCATATTTTCTTCCATGACAAAGGTGAAGTATCCTACCTTTTTAAAAACCAGATGCTAGTACTCACATGTTAAACTCTTAAATTCGTTTCTCATTCAGGGATTTGGCCCAATTATTACAATAACTGTTTAAAAAAAAAGGAAAAAACTGCCTATGATTAAAAGCTTCAATATAAAAAATACAGATATTAGAGTTGTATATTGAAGAATTTGAAACAGAAGCACAGAAAAAGTATTTTTTATAAGCAGAGAAATTATCTTTCACTAAAAATTGAGCTTACAAGTGTTATATAAATTTCTAATACCGTATAAACAAGTTTCTAGCATTTATTTATGATAAGAAATGCAATTCTCAAAATAGTGTTTCAAATAACTAAAAAAAGGTGTTCTTCATCAATAAAATTATCTCGATTTGTAGTGATAGAGAAAAGAATCTGAATTTTGGGATCTGCTCTGAGCTTGCTGAGAATGTTGGAGTCAAATATTTCAGCTATGGTTCATTGCTTTTATTCATTAGCTACCTTAGTAGTAGCTGTGAAAAAATAATGCATAATGAAATAAAGATGTACAAAAAGTTGCATTTGAGCTTTTAAATAAATGGGGGCAAAAGTGCACAGGCTATTCTAGGACCTGCAGGGATGGCACAATACCAGCTAAAGTAATGCATCTCAGTAAGAGTGACACTGTGCTGTTAGTGAGAATATCTATGGGAGTTTAGAGGAAAACTAAGTCTGGCCATTTTCCACATTTTAAAAATCTTCTGAAAGAGCATCTCTGGCAATCACTGTCAGTTCAGTGCTGTTCAGCACCTGGACAACTTCAGCACCACAAAACTAAAAAATGCAATCCTGCCCTGGATCTCCACGGTATAATTCTCACTAATGCTGGTGGATGTCCTAGCTATATTGAGGGTAAAGGATAAGGTCACAGGATAATGAATTTAACTCTGGGTTTTTAAATGAGGGAGGTTGAGTTGTTGGGGTTTTATCTTTTTTTTTTTTTTTTAAATGGCATCTTTTTCTTCCTCAGGGAGATCTGCAGGCTGTGGCTTTTTGCCTTTGAACATCCTCAAGTCAAGCATCAAGAAAAGGTGATGAGGGTTAGGGAGGCTCCCTTGACATTTGGTGCACTGGCATCAGCCTTTGCAATTACGGGCCACCTTTCTAGCAGACGGTAATTGAAAAGTGTGAACCACATGGGCTCTAGTCAATAATAGCGTCAGCATACAAATGACACTCTGAGCTTTCTGTGTTCGCCATCCACTGTTTTTGCTTTTCACCTTTTATCCTTCTCAGCATCATGACTTAATCCACTCTAATGAGGTGAGCTCTATTGCCAAAAATCGGCAGCAACACAGCTCTCTTCTGGCACCACTTGGGGTTTGTAAGGAGTCAAAAAAATAGTGAGTCTGTCAGCTTTCCAAAAGGGACAACAGTGCACCCTTTGAAATGTCCTCAGCTTTTCTGAGTACTCTTTGGAGTACAGGCTTCTTCCACCCTTGTTAAGGAATGCATCCCACCTTCATAAAACTTGTTCATCACCAACCCAAGGTGACCAGAGCCTTTGAGTTAGTTTTGTACATGCATTTCCTAGCTTGAAGGTCATTATTGGTGGCCACATGTCACTGTTTACAAACAGCAGGTGACTGCCAACAGTGGTGAGTGTGTGAATTTCCTTTGCTCTCTTTTCCTTACCCATCTGTCCACATTTCTGGAATCATAAGTATCTGCTTGTAGCAAAAGCCTCAGAAGAGAATGCCAAGATATTGTAGATGATAAGATACAGAGAGAAGACAACCAGTTATTTCTTAGTGACTAAAAGGAAAATAGCTAATTTTAAAGAGAGACTTTTTTCTTCTTTTTCCTTTTCTCACACTCATTTTAACTTAAGGTCACAGAAGGGTACTTTTTCTATGTAGTACTTACAAAGAGCACTTACAAAGACCTGGAATTAATGAGTTCTGCCTAGCTATGAGTTTTTCATCAGATTTCAAAATGGACCCAGAAGAGAGTTCTATACATGTGTCAGTCATAAATAAATGCCACAATAAACTGAACCCTACAAAATTAATATTGAAAAAAAAATATTTAATTGTGTAAATGTTGATCCTTAGAAATGGTATGGTACACTTATCAATAATTTTAACTGCAGTGGCAATTTCCATTTTTAAAGAGGGAGACAGAGGGTGGGGGTAGGGAGGAGAAGAAAAAGAAATACAATGGAAAGTGTTTCCATGGGATTAGACCACATGGCTTTAATACACATATACACAACTGAGGAAAGCAGAGAATTTTGCCTCTTACACTTCTTGGACCTCTCTCTCCTTTCTTCATCTCTAATCTGGTTTTCGCCAATTCCTTTTGATCTATCAGGGGCAGGCAAGTCAGGTCCATAAGTACAGATGGAGTAAATATGGAGATTAGCCTCTTCTCGTACTGCATTAGCTCCTAATACCTGATTAAGCCCAGAATCATGCAATTGTCTTCGTGTTGGCTATCAGAGTGGCGGAGCACAGAAGGGGGCAGGATGAAGGCTGATTTTGTAATGGATACTTATTTTATCCCAGTGCTCTAAGAAGATTAGGCCTGGGGGTGTCACATTAGCCATGATCTCTGGGCCTTTGGTAGGCTCTTGCAGTTTTCAAACACCTCTGCTTCAGCCGTAGAACAAACAGGCAGCTTGGACACTGTGGCCCCATGTTGTGGCATGAATAATTGCACACTGCAAATTGTTTGAAGATCACAAAGTGCTGTGTAAATTACCCAGTTTTGGCTTAGTAGAAGTGATTTGTGGTGACTTAACTGAATCTTTTCGCAGTTCGGCATTAAACTTTCCACATTTCTCCCTATCTGAGATGGAATGAAAGTTGAGTCATATTTTCCTTTATCCTTATCAGATCAATCTTTATAAAGCCAGATTGTATAAACTGCTGTACTGTATGCAAACTCTGCATGCAGCACTTTGTCTTTGGTACAGGTTCAATTATACTTAGCTGAAACACCAAAAGATGCCTATTCAGCACAAACCCTAAATCAGCTCATGTGATGAATGTAAGGACATGTTCAAAACCATCTGTATAATACATGCAAAAATAGTACATGTGAAAGCCTGCACCTTTTTTTCCATGAAAGTTTCCAGTAAGCATTCCTTTTCGTTTAGAAATAAGCTTTAACCTAATCAATGAGTAACCAAAGCCAAAAAAAGTAACTTTTCACTCATTTGGGGAAACTGTGAACAGAAATCCAAAGTGAAACCAGTACTATAAGATGTAAAAAAAAAAAAAAATCGGTACTAATTGAAGCAGAAACATTTGTAATATTTGTACTTATGGTGAAAAACACATTTTTACTGAGTTAGAGAATTAGAATTTTTCTAAGCAGGTTTTATTAAAAATTAGTTATTACTCAGGTCTGTAAATTTATTTCTATTGAAATTAGTTAAGAAGTGAAATGCTTTCCACTGACCAAATGATTATTAAAGTGCTGTATAAACACAGGAAAATATCAGGAACCAGTAAAAAGCATCATATTTAATAAAGTAAACTCTGTAAAATAAAAGTCTATAGCAATACTCTCAGTAATATATAATATTGGAAGGTAAATATCAAGCTTTGGGGAGAGAGTGTTGCCTCTGTTTGTGACTGATGAGGAAGAATCATGCTTCCTTTTTTTTTCCCCTGAGGCCAGGAGAATGGGGGAAATGTGACCTGGCCTTCAGTTTTTTGGTTTTTAAAAAGTGGCATTATTGTGGGTATGTATACCTTTATGCACTACTTGAACTAACTGTACTTCATTCAAACCAAGCAAACTGACAGACAGAAACCTGGGAGTAAATTACAAGTTTAAGAATTAATTAAAAAAAAATTCCTTTGTGCTATTATACTGTGGTTTATAATCAATATAATACTTTTTACCACAAAAAAGATATAGTAATTAAGGCTGTAAACAAACATGGGGATATTCTGTGCATATGCCTCATAAGTGAGTGGGAAAAAAAAAGTAATTCTAAAAAATACAATGTAGTGCATGTTTATTCTATTCACTGCATCTGTTTTCTTTAGGTACAGATCAATTAATATTTACTGATTTTTTCACTAAGGAGTAGGAGAACCTAAACAAATCTTCAGAATGCACGTGCACTCAAACATGCATATACACATGCACACACAAAACAACTGCAAGATTCATATACCTTGTTATAAATCAGCAAAAAAATCTCTAAAAGTAGCTTCTACCTGCTACTGAAAGCAAATATTCACATTGTTGTTCAAATCCTACAGCATTTAAAGTAACTGGTTACTAAAGTATGTAACAGGAATTCTTAAGTGCAATTCTTGGGAGTTACAAGCATATCCTAAGTGTGAGATGCTGTTCTTCTATACACAGAATATCTTGCATCAGGTAGATATATTTTTAAATAAAAAGAAGCTGCAGTAAAAGAATTCAACCAGTCTTAATGAAGCCTTCCATTTGTTCTGTTTATCAAATAAAAGGTATTTCTTCCCACATCCACATGAAAAATATATACTTTTGATCTGAAAATTGTGGAAAAAACTATATTTGTTCAATGAAACTTGGGATTTCACACCACATTGCATTAAAAGAATGAAACCACAAGCCCCCTGACATATTAGTCTATCTATCTTTCTGTTTGTGAACTATCCTATGCTTTCCATGCCCAATATGTCAAACACAACCTAAGTTTAACACAGATTTGTAAGGCACATCTGGAGGTAGCATTATGGCATCTCCTAACTTCTACTGAACAAGAAAAACAACTAAATATACCTTAAAATTTTACTAACTTATGAATGGAAAAATAGTAAGCTACTAACTGGTTGTACAACCAATGTTGCTCACAAATCTGTCTGGCCAAGGAGCTGGAAGACTTTTTTACCTGCATCAGGTGATGCAGGTGATGCATCCTAAAAATCCAAACACACCTTTCTTTTCGTCTGAGGGAGGATGGACATTTATGAAATTTAAAATTGAATTAAAATCTACAGACATTTTCAATCTTTTGGGCTAAATAGATGAGGTCATTTCTCATATTTCTTATCTTGTAATTAATTGAGAAAACCACCATCTAGGACTTGGCCAAATACAATAATGCTATGCATTTGATATTTAACTGTTCATATTTATGTGATATTTATTTGATATTTAAATGTTCATATTTAACTGAATAAAGACACTTTCAGTGAGAACCTACAGAGACCTAAAAGGGCTCAGAAACTAGGCCAGTGTGTTCCTGAAATAAATCACCTTGTATGTGAGGTGTATCACCACAGACTACTGCCACCATTAGCAGGAGTCCTGGTCTTCTGATCCCCACTGGTTTCTGACTCTGCCAGACCTTGAGCCCCCAAACCCCCAGTCCCACCACATGAAGTTCCATTCCACATAAGTCATTAAAGTGGTCAGAATAGTTAATTTATAATTCAATATTATGCAAATACTAAGATCATTTAATTTATGCAAGCTGTAGACCAGACTATGATGCATGTCAATCTTTCCTGACAGAGGCATTATCTCTACCCTTCTTAGATAAGCATTTAAACTCTACAGCTGCCAAGGTAAAGATTAATAACAGCAATACATCTATGGTACAACAAGACTATATCTGCATTTGGTTCTGTGAGCTTCTTCATAGCGAAAATACAATATAAATTACTCAGAAGAGTAATTATAATCTGTTTAGGAAGGGATATATTAATAAATTATATCTTTTTGAAAAAAGAAACTCATTCTACAATGGTGGTGTTTAGTCTGATGGTTGTTATGTTAAAAGAGATAACTGCAATTTGTTCTCTATCTCCTTCTGAAGACAGATTCATTCAAACAGCCTGGCGAACTCACTGTGTTAATGCTTTAGCAACAAAGGTGAAGAAAAAAAAATAGAAAATTCTGTAGCTAATCATTATCTTACTGAAGTTTGGGGAACTAATATGTGTTAAACACATAAAACCCTTTACATTAATAAATTTGAGACAAATAAAGAAGGAAAGAGCTATGTTAACTGTATCCCATTCACTCTTAGGACTAATACCCTTAGTTGCTGAGTAAATCTGGTATAATATTTCTCCTAATTCATCTTGAAGACCCTCAGGGACTCATTCTAGAAAACAAGCACATCATGTCCCATGTATCAGCACCTCATTGGCCTCACCACCTATCTTGGGTATTTCCATCTTATTTCACAGATTCATAGAATGTCTTTTTCTTTCAAAATATTTAGTTGTGTGTCTCTCCATGATTTGTCTTGCTGACATTAGAATCAGAGTAAGTCATCTGGAGGACTAGCTGCCCTTGCCTGGTACAATTCACAGACCTGCTAGCAGGTGGCGTTAGGAGCAGGGAATGCTCTGGGAACCAAAACCCAGCAAGTGTAAATACCAGTTCTGCCGTTCACTTGAGTAGCAGCAGGACTGGATTTACTGCTTTGATGGCTTTGCTCCTCTGTCACTTGAGTCTGGAAGATACATTTCAAAGATCAAGCCCTACCTTTCTAGATTATAGTGTGCATTTCTGACTGACTATCATGAGGAGGCTGCCTTATGACTTACCTTTTCTTTCTAACCCTTTTGTTTAGAAAATCTACAGATCTCCTTTAAAATTGTTTCCAAATGCTGGTGTGCCACTATCTAGGTCATAAGTGATAAGCTAATGTTTAAAGATTTTCCACAGTCCATCAGTTATTGTGCAGAGCAAAGCATACCATATCACTAGCCTTTTTCAACAGTTCCTACTTGCTGTGAAAGAAATGGGGTTTAATACTCCAGGCTCCAGTTTAATATTATAGTAGCCCCAGTCACCTATTAAGTGCTCTAACAAAATGAGCATTACAGTTCAATTTCATAAAGATAACAGCTGCATTTTAGATGCTCCTTCATAAATAAATATATTGTGGGTTTAAAGTTTTGAAATAATGCAGTTTATATGTTTGTCACTTAGCTGGTTGTGTTTTCCCAATAGTCTGCCTTTAGGACTGTGAAACCTAACTTAAATACATTAAATACAGTTTAGATCCTTGGCTTTCTGCAGAATTAAGGTATATATATATAAGCCAAACATAAACATCAGTTGCTAATCTTCTTCCCATCCACTTGGTTACTTTGAAGGGATCAGTGAATAAACAAAAGGAAAGTTTATTAAGTTACAGCTTCACGAATTCAGTAATGCTTCCCATCCATCTACTTACCAGGAGAATCCTATTTTATGTGGCAAATGCAGATTAACCAGCTTTTTATTGATGCATAAATAAGAATATAATTATTATCAAATTAGCTTAAATTATGTAATTCTGGAAAAACTAAAGGAAACAGTCTGATTAAAAATGTTAATTTGATCTGTCCAGCTAGTCAGTTGATTAACTACAGATGATTAAGAGAGAGTTACAAGAAAATATAAAGAGCGTGCAGTACAAATCTCAAGTAAACAAAAGGCAGCTTAGAAAAGCCAAGTTTCAAATGGTGAAAGCAGACATATTAGTACTATGTATGTATGTATGAATCATTTAAACAGTTTCAAAAAATTGGTATAATTTTAAGTACTAGAAAGCTAAGAAAGGACAGGACTGGAACTGCTATCAGAGATTGTATTTCACAATCATACATCTTTTCTTTATTTTGATATTACAAAATGTCTTAGAACCTTTAGATGATAACATCTTTTTTTTTTTCATTTCTTGTCTTGTACAACGTACCAAACACCTGAGAAAAACAGCTGTACAATGAAAACAGTTGTTTTTGTGGGATTTGTGCCTTGTTTGCTTTTACATGTTGGATTGTGTGTAGGAAATTTTGACAATGAGCCTTTTTTGGCATACATATTTTTATTAATTCAATATTTAACTATGCTAATTTGTATGAACAAAAACCCCCAAGCAAACATCAGACAATTCCATACCTGCACATACTCACTCCTGTATTTCTGAGTCAAATATATAGATGCAAATGCTGATACCTACCTCCTACACCTCTGCTTGAATCAGATAAGCTTTTGCACAGATTCTCTTTCCAGTCTTGTGCCAATCTTACAGACCAGAAAAAAATATAAATTATCTCAGTTGTCCCTGGCCATCTCATAAGCATGCTGAGCCCTTCTTGCTTCTTCAAACTGGATGTCTTGAAGGAGATAATTCTGTTTAGAGTTAGGGGGCAGAGAGTAAGAGATATTTTCCATTTCTCGCAAGGGTCTGTACAGCACTTTAGTCAGGAGTACTAAACAACTTCAGGAACTGATCTTGGTAAGACTTTCTTCCAGGTAAGAGGAAGACTACAGACAGCTAATGAGTAGTGTACATGTAACATAATTCACCCTCAAATGGGATAAAAATTCTTCTAGGAATTATGGTGATACCAGCTGCATATAACTTTATTAGTTGTAAACATAAATGGGAAGTGGTATGCATGGTCTCAGCAAAGCTGTTCATTTCACAGTGGATCAGATCCAGGACTCTCTCCTCTCCTTTGATTTAAGCAGTACATTTCAAAACTGCTTACATTAACCTCTGATACTTCATGTCTTGAAGTGATGTTCAACCACAAATGTTTAAGTTATTAAAATGAAATGATCAACATATTTTTTGAAGAATGCATACATTCTTGAAGGCTTCTTGTGTCATGCACACCTGCATGGGCAACTTAAGCTGAATTCATCCTGCAACCAGAGAATGCCTTGCAGCTTTGCAAAATTGCTCATTAATGAGACTAGATCAAAGTCAAAGCAAGGATCGTGAACCACCAACTTGCCTTGCAGCCAATTTGCATTCTTCCTTCCCTCTTCATTTATCTCCCTTCTTTTGCTTTCCAGCCTTCAGGCATTATGTGAACATTAGGGGAAAGCATGTGCTGTCTTCTTTATGTGTACACAGCAAAAGATACATAAATACATTAACAGTGTTATAACTTCCCACTCCTCTCAACACTTTCAGTGCTTTGTATAAAACATTCTATGATAATTCTAGTTTTTTACTTTTCTCAACAATGACACTTTATTGTTTGGCCTGTACTTCTTTACCAAAACATAACAATAAAGGTCTAGATGAATGGAAACAGACATATTATTTTGATATTAAAATCCCATTAATAAGGCTTAATGGCGCAAAATTATTAATAGCCAAAATCCCTGACTTTGCTGAGGGTAGAAGTAAATTTCCAGATTTCATAAGAGAAAAGAATGGAGAGGAATTCTGTTTTACTTTTAACTAAAATAGCAGAATGCTGCAAATGAAGAATTGCAACTTGTTACCATCATTCCATTTGTCAGCCCTTTGTCTGAGTAAAGACAATGAAAACTGAATAAGAAGCTGAAAACTTGTCCCCTGTAACAGCATCAGACCATGGACTTGTTCTAAGGTTACAAAGCCAGCAAAGTTAATAATGCTTCACAAGCAGCAACAGCTCTTAGTTCTGTTAGCAAAATACCCTCAAGTACACAGGGAAAGAGAACATGTTCAGGAGCTAGTCACGGTTTAGAAGTGAAAAGAGATGTTGTTAGGAATGGTACAGTAAACTCAGCTGTGTTGCTCTTTTCACCCATGTGTATAATTTTTCAGATCTCTTTTTGTCCCCAAACACTCCAAATGCTCTTTTCTCTAAAACAGACAACATCGCACTCCTGCTCGGAGCATTACACTTACAAACATTACACTAAACTCATAAAGTAGAATGTGCACATGAAGAACTGGTAAGAAAAAAGCCAGTTTCAGTTGTAAGATACTAAGGACTATTATAAATAATTGTAATTCAAAATTTTTGAAGTAAAATGCCTCTGCATAATAAAAAAAACTCTATTACTAATTAGCTGTTTAATACTGTCAGCTGAGAGGCCAAGGAAATAAAGAAAACTACCCTCTCAATCCAGGTGCTACCTCCAGGGCACGACAGAAACATGTTGGCAGAAGAGTGAGGAAACTTGTCCTAGTGCTCCTGGGCTATGCCTAGGGATGTATTTTTTCATGTGCAATAAATTTACTAAAAATGGAATAAGAAGAAAAAATGATGAAACATCTTGACAGTCTCTTTTAAAGTTCGTCAAAGATTTAATAAATTATTGGAAGTACAGCAAGCCTGTCAAGGTGTGGATGGCTGTGTGCCTGAAAATCTTTATATGCTGTCCATTACAGCTAATCCAGCCCCAGGCTGGATTAATTTGTATGATGTTAAAAACCCCTTCCAGCTACCCAAAGGTGTCAACGTAGGCTAGAGCACACAGAATGCTTGGGAATAGAGCCATCATCATTGCACTGAGGAATACAACCAGGTGTCCACTCTCTTAATCCTATACAAGGTTTTCTACAAAATCAAGGCTAAATCCTGGCCTCCTGTGCAGACACAGAGTAAATCAAGTTAGAAAGAGACTGATGGTGGAGGAAACTTCCCCAGATTTTGTGCAGAGCAAAGAGCAAGCCTAGGACTTGTACACACATAACTGTTGACAGGTGAGTTAGAAAAGACTTCCACTTATTTCAACAATAAAAAGTGACATCCTATTTAAGTTCAAAATAGCATAAATTTATTAGTCACTATTACATTTAAGGCTATTGCTCTATTTTCTCTTCAGATCCCAAAGTCTACATAGAGTCACTTTACTTTTGACAACAGTAATGTACCAGAGTTACACGGCATATTAAAATACTTGCATAAGCATCTTAAAAGTGCCATAAGTAAGAAAATTCAGGAGGTTTAGGTTTTTAAATTATCTTTATAGGTTTATGAAATTGGACCATGAACTTAAAATATAAAAGAGAATTCCAGTAGTAACACTGAATCAACAAATTTCACCTGTCAGGTATGGATGCACACTGGAAAGGGGTGCAATCACTTAACATTACAAACACATGTTAATATTTTAAATAGGATAATCTAAGATTCTGACTTTTTTTCATGTCAGTACTTGGGATTCTAAATATCAAGTACTTAGACATCCATGCTACTAACAACAAAAGAATTGTCAGCATATTATGTACATTTCAGGAAACAGAGTTGCTAAACTACTTCTACCTGATTACAGGAAGACCTATTGCCATAGTAGTAGTACATCCCAGTCTGAATATATTTATAATGGAAATTAGATATATAACTCCAGGTATTCCTTTGATTAACTTCTGCACCAATGAATGACTAGTAGCTAAAGAGGAACGTGCTGCAAGCTTGCACTACTACAACTGGTAGCAATTTAGAAGATGAGTATCTTCCCCAACCCTGAAATATTCTGAATGTCCAAGGTGTTCACTTAAGCATAACTCAGTAATGGAAAGTTGTGCTTTAGACACAAGGCCCTACTTTTCATGTGCTGGATCTATGCCACATTTCAACCAGGAAGACATGAAATGTATTGGTGATGGTTCACCTTTACGGGTAGGGGTATACAGTGGCTTGATCCTGGTCAGCAGCTAAACCCCCACCCAGTCACTCATTCACCCATAACAAGGTGGAGGAAAGAATAAGAAGGGCAAAGGCAAGAGAATTCAAGGTTCAAGATAAAGCTGAATACTTGAAAAATGGAAGCTGAGGAAAGGACAAAAGAACAGGCATTCAACAAGCTTTCAGAAAGTGAGTTAAAGTCAGGAATAAGCAGTGACTAATAACCATGTGTCTGTCTTGGTGCATACTTTCTTTGTCCTTTCAGTTTTATTCTCTACTTGCCCCTGCAGGTCCATTATTCCAGAAAACTGCTGATATTTTGTAACAGCATAAGTACCATATAAATTGATTCTGAGTAATCAAACTTGTCAAGACTTTTTCACTGATTGTGTGTACTACAAATCATTTACAGAACAAACATCACTGAAGATGGTAGGGCTTGAATATTACTTGAGGGGATAATCTATGTGTCCAGAAACAATGAAACTCCAAATTGATTCAGAATGTATATTGTTAACTTTATCAAACTGGGAGTAAACATAATCAAGATGAAAATAAAACTGCTTATAAACTCAATTATTTACACTTTGGGACTAGTCTTCTTACTCTGTTCTATGTAGCCATTACCCTGTTTGAAAACAAGAACACTATGCTGAGGTATCTTGGAGAGATATGCTTCTTGATCCATTGTCCAATACACTGCATTTCAGTTTATTTAGTCTACCAAAAATAAGATGGCACAATCACTGCCAATAAGGAGCAAATAAATGCTTGTAATAAATAAAGGAAGAGGACCTGCTTATGCTAAAGAATAAGAATGATGATGGCAGAAAAATGCAGATTATTATAAAACATAAGAGGAGTAAACTTCTTTCAGAAATTAGTGTCCACCTGTAACCATTAGCCAAATCACAATCAACAAGAGTTAGAATGCACTACTTTTAAGATTACCTTGGTGCCCAGAAAAATTATGGAACAGATCATCTTGAGTGTGATCACATGGCACATACAGGACAATCAAGGGGTGAGATCCAGCCAGCACAGGTTTAGGAAAGGTAGCTCCTTCCTGACCAACCTGATCTCCTTTTATGTCCAGGTGACCGACCTAGTGGATGAGGGAAAGGCTGTGGATGTGTCTACCTGGACTTCAGCAAAGTCTTTGACAACATGTCCCACAGGATACTCCTGGAAAAGCTGCAGGCCATGGCTTGGGCAGGTGCACCTTCCCTGGGTTCAGAAAGGGCTGGACAGCTGGGCCCAGAGAGTAGTGGTGAATGGTGCTGCACCCAGTTGGCAGCCAGTCACTGGTGATGTTCCCCAGGGATCTATGTTGGGCCCAACCATGTTTAATGCCTTTATTGATGATCTGGATGAGGAATTGAGTTCACCATCAGCAAATGTGCAGATGACACCAAGCTGGGAGCGAGTGTCAGTCTGTTGGAAGGCCCTGCAGAGGGACCTGAACAGGCTGGATAGTTGCACTAAGAACAATGGCAGGAGGTTCAACCAAGTGCCAGGTCCTACACTTTGGCCACAACAACATCATGCAGTGCTACAGGCTGGGGAAACAGTGGCTGGAAAGTGGCCCAGGGAGAAAGAACTTGGGGGTTGCTAGTTGACAGCCAGCTGAACATGAGCCAGCAGTGTGCCCACGTGGCCAAGAAGGTCAATGGCATCTTGGCCTGTATCAGGAATAGTGTGGCCTGCAGGACAAGTGATTCTTCTCTTGTACTTGGCACCGCTGAGGCGGCACCTTGAGTCCTGTGTCCAGTTATGTCCAGGCCTGTCAATTCAGGAAGGCCATTGAGATGCCGAGAAAGATCTGTAGAAGGGCAACAAAGCTGGTGAAGCATCTGGAGCACAAATCCTGTGAAGAACAGTTGAGAGAGCTGGGATTGTTTAGCCTGGAGGAGGCTCAGGTTGGGACTTACTGCTCTCTACAACTGCATGAAAGGAGGGTGTAGCCAGGTGGGGGTCAGCCTTTTCACCCAGGCAACCAGTGACACGATGAAAGGACATAGTGTTAAGCTTCATCAGGGAAGGTTTAGTTTGGACATTAAAAGAATTTCTTCAGTGATTAGACACAGTAATGTACTGCCCAAGGGGTTGGTGGTGTCACCATCCTTAGCGGTGTTTAAGAAAAGACTGGAAGTGGCACTTAGTGCCATGACCTAGTTAACATGGTGGTCTTCAGTCATCAGTTGGACTTGATGGTCTCAGAGGTCTCAACTTAATTGTTTCTGTAATTCTGTGATATAGGCACATAAAAATGAGATGTCTACTGAATTTAGTTTTTCTATATGTGAATACCCTTAATTAACAATGTTTATCTTTACCCCCCAAAAACACAAACAATACAGTTTGCTGTTTGGCTATCCATCTAAGCCAATGACTTTAAAAATAGACTACATTACAGCAGTCTGCATAATCTTTGCTCACACCCATAATGCTAGCACAGAAAAGAGGAGGGAAAGGGAGGGAGAGGGGAAGCTATATAAAACAGGATAATCTCAACAATCAAAGCACAAGGGAATTGCTTTTACTGCAACAACCAAAAAAAGGTAGAGAAACTGAATCCAAACGCAATGTATTGTAGCCAGAGGAGTCAGAAGTAATATCATTTGACTCAGGCTTGACAGTTTAGTGCAGTGGTAACTCTCTTCTAAACTTAACTGCCTTTGTACATTTCTCAGTGCAATCCTGTTCTTCTGTTCTATTATAGAAGCTGCATGTGCATTGGTATGTCTCTTTCTCTTTAGTTTCTTTTATGGTTATGACTAGTGTGTAATGCATTTTTCTCACTGTTCCCCCTGTAATGATCCCTGTCTACCACCAAGACCACAGCATAAACGAGATGTGACATTACTGCAATGCAGCCATGTTTAAATTGAAATATCATTGGTAAGACAACACATTTCAGCCCTCTGCATTACAGTAGTGAAGAGTTATGCATGCAATAGTCATTATTTACTATTTTCATATGAAAACAATGAATGGTTGAATGGGGATGATATTTAATAAAAGCCTTCACAGCTGATAATCAGGTGATGAATCATAGTCATGGCTTTTGAAAAATACTTTAAAATAAAGCTGCATTTGTCATAAAGCAGACAAGCACATTTCTTTCTTGTTTAATAGGTAAATATGATATCTACAAGCTTTTTCTCACTCTGTTTTAACTTTCTGTAGAGAATAAAGGTTTATGTGAATTTTTTAAAAAGTCTAGAAAAAAACCAACCAAAGAGCACTACAAGTTTGATCTTTCTCTACATAGCAAAAGGGAGAGAAAAGCTGATTGCCGTAGTATAAGTATGAATCCCCTCAGCTTGTTAGGAAAAATTTTGTGTCAGAACTAGTCTACATTCCAAGTTGATGCATATGGAGCCCAGCAAGGCTAGAAAACCAATCACTAGCAGAGAATGAAAATATGGGATGCTGCCTCACCACACCTTTTGTAAGATGAAGAAGAAGGCCTGATGAATGTAAATGAATAGCTACCATGGCCCATGCCAATTACTTTCAAAGAAACTTCTGTCTGGCTCTACTGAATATGACCTTTCTATATCTTTCCTTGTTCCCAGGGTGATTCTGGTAGTGTCCTTATAAAAATGAGTTAGAACACAGCATGAAAAAACTTTCATTTTCCTTTCTTCACTCTTACTGCTCTGCATAACCCCTCCACCAAAAAACCCGAAAAGCCCAACCCCAAAACCATACCAAAGATAACCCCCACCCACACAACCTATAAACATACTGAAATGGAAGTCAATATTCTGGAGAACTGAGACAGAGGGTAACATGGTCAACTGTGGCCATCCAACACTTTCTCATTATTCTTCTACCTCACTACTCTACACACAGGTGCTTGCTGCTCTTCTTCATAAGTCTATGAACCCCATCACCCTCAACTTGCCCTGTCCTGAAAGTAAAAAAGTCTACTCTAGGCTTCAAGCAAAAGTAGCAGATATCAGAATGATACAATCCTTCAGATATTTAGGTAATGTACCAAGTTCTTTTCCATTTCCAATGGAAGATGATATGTTGGGGAAATTTGGAGACAATGCCTTGTCTAAACTTTTATACTCCTTTACTTCCTTCCCACCAGATATCTCTGGCTTTTGCTACAGAAACCTTTACAAAGTTAATTCCAAAATCCATTAATACTTGTTTATCAAGTTATATTTAATAATTCCTAGTCTACATCAAATAGAAAGACTATCATATAGTTTTGGGGTAACACAAATATTAAATGAAACACAAGTCATAGTAAGTAATACAAACAATAATAAGAAAAGTTTGAGGTATTACAAGTGGTTTTAATCAAAGTTTGAGTAGAAATACCTGTGTTCTTCAATATTTTAGCCAAAAAATTTATGGACTCCTCTTGGCTAAAGGTCCTAGAAAGCATTTGTGGAACCATGCAATACAGTCTCATAGGTAGATCCTAAAACAATTGTAGGTAAATCTTTTCTGACACATTTTATCTCATCTGTATTTTAGTTGGTCCAGCAGTGGAAGTTCTGCAGCCTCTCCAGGCAGTCTGTTTCAACATTTGCCTCTCAATACGTTCTTGTGTTTCCCACCCAATCTCCTGCATTCATTTCTCTTATTGCAGTTTAATATCTTACTTCTCCTATGCTAGATGAACATCAAGAATAATTTCTTTCTGCTTTACTGTTATTTTGATATAGCTGAAGACAGTTCCATAAACTATCTGTTTCTCAGCCTGAAGAACAACAGTTCCTCCTGCCATCTCTTGGAGGGCATTATTCCTGTATCTTTCTTGATTCAGCAGTCTCTTCTCAATTCTTCCCAAGTAATTCACATCTCTGTTGGAACAATCCATAGGTCAGTTGCACACAAGCTGCTATACCATGCATTGCTGTAGAGTAACACATACATACCTTAACCTCTTTTTGATTTACTTCTCTGAAATACTGGAATGCAACTACAATACAGAGCATACCTCTCCCTAGGTCTTCAGAGTTTGAGCATAGTATCAGTACCTCAGTTATTTGACACACTTCAGAAATTAGACTTCTGCAGCGGACTCCTCCCTGCTAATGTCATTCCAGATTCCGGGTTAGTTATGAGGAACCAGACCTCTGGAACTGATCTCCAGAGGAGTTTAAGAGAAGCATATAGGAATAACCTGATTAAATTATACGATTCTGTGTGGAAGACAGTAGTACTGATGTTGGATGAAATGAGAAAAACCTGATCTCCTTTAGTCTAGAACAGTAATATCTACTAGCAACAAGCAACTGCACATTGAAGTTCATTACCTGTTGGTGTTTGATATGAGAGTGTGTATTCTTCCTTCAGCTTCAATTTCTAATATACATCTTTGTATTCTTTTTGCTATTTTCCTTTAAATTTCTTACATAGTTAAGCGTTCTCTCTATTCTTGTTTGGTTTTAAGATGCTATTGACTTTTTGCATCAATTATTTGTACCTCCATGAAAAAGCTCACAAATTAACTATACGTCCAAGGTAAAAATTTTGGAATTACCTTGTGCCAACTCCCTTGAGAATTAACATAGCTTTGAAAAAAAAAAAAAAAAAGAGGAGTTGAGCAGGTCCTTCTGCCTTTCACTCCTTACAGTTTCAAGAAAAAGGAATCAAAGTTTTCTGTATCACATTAACTATGTCTTCACTCATGATGTCTGGATATTCTTACTCTTTTAATAACAGTCTGCATTTGCACAGATAAGCTAAGTCTTCCTCTCTTTAGGCTCTGAAGCACTTACGTTATCCTGTTACATTTCCCTTCAGAATCAGTTCTTATACTTGCACTTTGCAGATTTCCTGTTAATGGTCTTGTGTGGTAGATGAGGTAAGAGAACACAAGAGAAAAATAATGAGTTTTACTTATCATCTTCATTAACTTTTCTTTCAGTTGTGCAATCTTCATTTTTTATATCTTAACTGTAAAAGCATTCTGACTTCCTGAAATCTACCATGATCATCAACAGACATTCCTAATTACCACTTCATTTATAGGTGCTCCTTCTTTTTTAAGGTAACATGTTATCTACAAGCTTTATTTTTTCAGGAAGAATATTTAACAGTTGGACTCAACGATCTAAAAGATATTTTCCCACCTAAACAATTTTATGATTCTATGATTTCCAGAGTTTTTCAGCCATTTTATAAACACACACACATATACAAATATACACAGTGACTTATTCTGGTATTTAAAGATAAATTATTTTCTATTTAAACAACAAGACCATTTTCAGTAGAAATCAAGCATAATCACGTTCTCCATATTTTCCCAAAGAAAAACTTTTGCACTCCTATTCTCACTATGAATTCTGCTCTTTCAAGTTACCATAACAGAGACTAACGAGACAAACAAAACACCTCTCAAAGGCCCGAAGAACTGATTTTTCAGAGGGAAGAAATCTATTCCTGAACTGCTCCCAGGCAGGCGAAGCAGCTGCATGCAGCATTTTCTTATGAAGGAGTGAGTTAACATCACTGAATGCAAAGATTTCTCATCCTGAATTTTCAGGCTGACTTGGCAGAGCAAAGGGTACTTCTGAAGTTGAAGAGTTTAGATTCATTCTGTCCTTGACTATTATACTCAAGCTACTAATAGTCAAGCTATAACAAGTCAAGCTTCTTGACTATTATGCTTAAGCTACTAATAAGGATTTTGGAACTTATGGAAGAGGCCCTGATAACCTGTGCACTGGAGTAAAAGAGCTGATCATTCCCTTAGCCATATGACAATCCTAATGACTAGACTTTTTATTAGGACAAGCAATTTACTTGTTGTTGCTTTTGTTTGGAAGGCAGAACTATCATATAAATTCACAATACTATATTTTTATAGAAAATAGGGACAACTGAGACCATGGTTTGATAAGTTAAACAATTCCCAGACTTAGTATCTATTATAAACACTGATAAGAAATGTTACGGTATTATCATACACTCATTGACCTCGCTCTATTCAAGCTGCTGTTGAAAACTTATCTGATATAAAAGAGAACAATGAGGAAATGTTTTAATAAAAATGAGCTTTACCATCCAACTGCTTGGTCTGAGCAAGGTACACTTCTGAGAAGATATAAATGGTAGTGAACTATCAATTCCAACCCCAATATCCACATAAAGATTCTTCTAA
This sequence comes from Atrichornis clamosus, assembly GCA_013400975.1. Classification (NCBI taxonomy): domain Eukaryota; kingdom Metazoa; phylum Chordata; class Aves; order Passeriformes; family Menuridae; genus Atrichornis; species Atrichornis clamosus. The sequence continues at coordinate 100,205 of WBMZ01009313.1, read as the reverse complement.
GGAAAGCCTGAATCCTTCTCTGAGTGGACAGAAGTCTGTGGGACTTTGCAAAAACAGGCAAAATCTGCTTAAGCAGATGGTCCCCCTAGTTCACAGTTTAATTTTCAAGCAGCAAGTGTACAGTCCAGTCCTACCACATCAGCTATTTCCAAAATTATTGCAGTGACAAATGTGCATATTCAAGGAATGTCACCTACTGCTGTCTTAGAAGATTATAGTGGAAGGCAAGAGTCTGCACAAACAAGCCCCTATTTATGTGCTTGCCTGGTAATCCCACTGACCCTTGGGGTCTTGTAGTACAAAAAGCCTCTCACAAATAAACTTGCTGCGTTTTTGCTTGAGTTTCTAACATAATATCACATATACTTTTAAATAAGCACATTTTATAAAAGTACTTTGCTATTACTCCTTGGCCGCATTGTTGCTCTTTATAGAACCATCCCCAAAAGGTATATTTAGCATTATACGAGAATGTCTGTGATATTAGATCTATAGGGACCTTATTTTGATTTTTAGCTCTCCTTTAACCTGCCACTGGCACACAAAGTTTTTTAATTTCTTGATTATTCAATGAGAAATGCAATCAGACTTTTATAATCAATAACATGAATGTTATTTCATGGGGTCATGGATTTGACTTGATATTGCGATTAAATTGTCTCTAAGATTCCTAACTGAATGCTTGTAGAAAAATTATTTCTTGAATTTTTGCATTAACATACACAATTCCTTTCCTGCAGACTGTTGCTGTATTTCTTTTCCTGCTAGAATATAACAGCATATAAAATCTGAGGCCAAACAGTGAAATAGCAGTCTAAAAGGTTAAGGACCCTTTGATCAGGGTATTAAACACTCATTCACAGATGAACTGTTTGGCTTCCAAAGTTTTATGTTAAAAGTTAATATGCTTAAGATAATCAATCTCAGCTGCACTAGACGTTCAGTAATTTTGTTTCTATCATCAAACAAGCCTTATGGGGTTGAATATAGTGGTAGTTCATAATGAAGCACTTCGTATAGAAGCAGCTGTCTCCTCACCTGTTTCCCAGCTCATCTAGAGGCCTGGAGAAATTCTTCAATTTAGCAAGCAAACTTAAGTCATTATTAGAAATGACAGGGAAACCTGATGAAATTGTACTTTCAATTGGAAAACAAAATTGCAATCAGACCAACATGATTTCCTCATGGTCTGACCATGCTAATGCCAAGTCGAGACATGGGCAAATGTATTTAAAAGTCATAATGGAGTATTACCATGCAATCTCTTTTTACTGGCCCTTATTAATATAAAACTTCAATTTGCATGTAAATGCGGTCAACTTTCATATCATCAAAATACATGAGGCCTGGGAAAGTAATGAATTGAAGTTTGATGCGGCAATTACGGACGTTTATAAAGAATTTTAAAGAGGTCATTCTAGCCTTGGCTGAGAAAATGAGGAAATCAACAGGGAATATTGTCAATATAGCAACAGTGGGAGTTGGAGTCAGTCCCAGGTGTTAGAAGGCCAGATGATGATTAATAGAGAGGGAGTATGAAGCCTTTCACCCAGAAGGACTGGGCTGGACCTGAGGCTCAATAACAGAAATCTCATGAAAAGGTTCTTGCTGGGTTCCCACTTTAGCTGCCTCGAAATGTGTTCCAGAGGGAATAAAGTAGCAAGTGTTTATGAGAGAGAGCAGTGCTGAAGGTTTAATTGGGCTCTACATCCTTTCAGCTCCCTTCAGTAGTTGATATGCAGTTTAACCTTTTTTTCCCCACCTCAGATACTCCAGTGCCACTGGGATTTTAATAAGGCACTAACTTGATAGCTTGGAAAAACACTGACTTCAGTGCTAAATTGAGTTAAACTGCCTTATTCTGTCTTAATGACAATTTTTAAATATCTCGATTTCCAAACAAAGCAAAAAAAAAAAAAAACCAGAAAATATTTTCATACTACTTCAACATTTTTTTTAAATCTAATAAATGGTGTGTGGGGGTGTTCCTTTCTTTCTCTGTTCACTGAAAACTTTCTGAGAGAGAAGAAATTTAAATGAGTGAAAAAAATCAATGCAGAAATGAAAACAGAACAACACAGTTATACTTCTTTAAAAGCATATCCCACTTTTAAAATGAAAAGCCTTCCAAAGAGTGAGCACAGTCCTGTGGTATCTAATGAGAGGGGTCAAAACAGGCAGGAACTGGTTTTTAGTAGATAATGCACCAGTGACTGGAGTCTCGTCACCACATAATATTGTGCATTTTGGTGTAATTGCTTATGCCAGTTTGAAATTAATGAAATATGTCCGAGGGGCTTAATTTCCAAACCAGCAGTTCCTTATGTGCACCCAGAAAAGGTGTCACCAATTACAGACAGAACACAAAAACATGAAGGATCAGGCCCCAGGTTCCTCTTGCTGTCTCAGGATGACATGTTTTGTGTGGTGATAGCCAAGTGACTTCAGCATGCTGTGACTTAGTTTTCCCATTTATAAATAGAAATCTATAATATGCTTATCTTCACAGGATTGGGAATGAAGCTTAATTAATAAATGTTTATTAAGTGCTTTGGGATCTTAAAGTGGGAAGTAATAAATGTATTTCTAATTTCTTGTGGATTCTTTTTTTTTTACATTGCCATTAAGCTAGCCATATAGCTGGTATAATGCTTCTTCTGCACAAATAAAATCAAGGTCGCTGGCAAAGATCACAGAAAAGCAAATAATGGAATAAAAATCAATTCATCTACAGAACAACATTAATTTTAGTGTTCTTAATACCTTCTACTCCTGTTTTGTCCTTTTGTTCCCGAAACTTAATTTTCAGTTACATTATTTCTAATAAATCTCTAGATTAGCTAAATATTTTAGGTTACATTAATTAAAGTAAGATAAGCAATGACATTCAAGATTTCTTGGATGATACAATACATTATTTTTATAGGGAGAGAATAAGCTTCAATGACATTTAAGAAGTAAGCAAGTAATCTGACCAGAACTTTGAAATGTTTTTATAAGAAGTATTTTTTATTGTCGCTCCCAGTTTTCATAGGAATACATTATTGGCTCTGTATCTCAAGTAAACATTTGAAAATATTCACTGGCAAACTGAAATTCTCAGAGCAGAGCATCTCTTTTCCTATTACTTTACCAGGCTTATAGACAGACTATTCTCCCAAGGGATTGCATGGTAAATCAATGTTTATATTTCTATAACCCTTGAGACTCCTTGGCCTAAACATTTGTAACTCTCAGTGATCTGGATGATGAGTGATAAAGAGACTGCTGTTATTAGACAAGGAAGGTTGAAAATATTAAAGAGGCAACATTTATGGTCTGCTACAGAAGTCTGGTTTCCAAACCACTTTCCTCATAAATTTACAGGATCTGATATGTAATCAGGGGAGGTTATAATTGAAAAAAGAAAATATCCAGAATGTAGGGAACGTGTTAGATCTATTCTAAGTTTTACATAAACTTTAGGAATAAGGATTTCTTTTACTGTTGTATGAATGAAGGGTACCTTTATGCATGTAAAAGAGTGATCAATCATTACTAGTGTAGTTGTATCTGCATTATCTGGTATTTTCTTCATTGTTTGACATCATAAACAGTTAAGAATACTTAATCTTGGTGAATAAAGCAAGAGAAGACTTTTCATAAAACAACAGTTTTATGATCCTACATTATAGAATAAGGAAAAAAAACCCCAAAAATCTGAATCATCAACCCATATTAGATGAATGATAAACTGGACTTGTGGACAAAACAAGTTCAGAAAATGCTGGAAAACTTTTTTTCTTTAGCTGGCAAAATACTTGCGCAATATAATAGAAATTAGGGGAAAAATAGAAACCCTATTCTATATATAAATATAATTTTGATAATTAAGCAACAGTATAGGAAAAAAAACCAGATAGAAATATACTACATTTGGGGAATGTCTTATGCAAAAGGACTCATTGACAAACCACATGTTTTGTAGGTAAAAAGAGTAAAAAAATTTGTACCTGTAGAATTTCGGAAATATCACACAGAGAATTATTCAAATCAAGCACTGAGGAAAGCACTGAGGAAGCAGTGACATTTTGACACAAGTGCTGATTCCACTTCAAAAGAAAAATGACAGTAAGTCCATGGACTAGGCTAACATGGAACCCTCATCCTCATCACTGTTTTCATTCTACAAAGCTGCTCTTAATGGTCCTCACCAAATGGTAAACTATGCTCCCTCAGAGAGATGTGGGTGGTTATATCCTCGGCATGAAAATGCTCGGTGTCACAGATCCAATTTCCCAACATGACAGCATGACTGGTGAGCCCTGCCACCAGTTCTGGGAGAGCACACCCCTATTTATAGTTGTAAGTGGGTCACTGACCACCAGAAACACAAGAGCCTTGGAGTCATAAGGAGCCGGGAGGAAACAAGAGTGGAAAGAAACTCTTGTGGGAAGAAGTAGACAGAGAGTTCTCATCATTATTGACCAGACTATTTATTCATTAATAAATTATACAGTCAATCGAGAGGAACAGGACTAAATCCAGTTAATAGGGACCAGAAGCTTATGTATGAATTTACTCACTACCCTGGCCTTTATAAAAGATCTCAATATATTCTTCCTGACTCGATCATGATTTGTTATGACTAACCTTCCTGGCTCATTAGGGTTCTTAGGAAGAATGGAAGACCGCCCATTCCCTCAACATCTTTAAATCACAAAAGACTATAGGTGTCTGAATATCTGTCTATCTATTCAGACTGCAGTGTATCTAAGTACACAAAGAAAATGCCTCCAGAACATGAAAAGAACATAAAAGAAAAATTGGCTCTGAGGAATAATCTTGGGACTTATTTTGACTTAAGCGTCTTTGGGAGTTATTCAGTGCTTGAATCCTTCCCTGAGATTCAGATATCAGTGATTTATAAAATAGAGGTTGAAAATATTAGAAAGGCAAAAGAATTAAACTCTAGTGGGGAACTGCTTGTTTATTTCAAATACTAACACTTGTACTACAGGTAGGTGGTCTCCTGCATTTCAACAGCATAAGAGTTCATAAATAGCTCAGATATTTAAGGGTAATGTACATAATCATATCTCCAAAGCTCTAGGGATGGCATGTGCACCCTGGAATGACCACAAGATGAAGAAGGAAAGCACAAGCAAGTACTTTTCAGGCATACCAATAGGTGATATGGATGTCTTGGATCATATGCAGCTTATTTTAATCAGTCATCCTGAGTACAATCACAAGAGAAAAAAAAAATTTAAAAAAAGCTGGAAGGCACTAAAAGAAGGAATTTTGTTATGCATTTAAAAAATCCCAAGAAATAAAAACAAAACAAATGAAAAAACCCACCTATATTTATATAGAGAAAGACTGACTAGACAAGGCTGTTCCTCAGCAGGTTTCTGAACTTAAAACTTATATTATCTTATCCTTCTAGAAATGTATTAATCATTTTATTACTAATTCCCACAGTAGTGCCTTTTATCTCCACAGCTGATAAACACTCAACACAAGAAATTTCCTTTGGATTCTATTTCACACTGCTTGCAAACCAAATATTCACACAAATTATCATCTAAACTCACTGCAAGTGGAACTTCTTACCCAGACTCTCCCAAGAAAATCTTCCTTCATAATTCTCCTCCTCTTCTCTATTCAACTTTTACTACTTCAGACCATGTACTTAACTTGCCTTTTTTGCTCAACTTCGTGTGTCTCTGACTCTGTCCCCACCTCTCTATGCATGCTTTTTTCTTAATCTATAGTTCATCACTTTTTTCATTTAAATAGATATTTCACATACTGTTAGGCTCTTCTAGCCCCTTTTTCTTCCTAATCAGGCTGCTTTCCCAGTCCAGCTTCTCTTTTTTCTCCATCATCCCTTCTTTCTGCCTCAAAAGTTCTATCTGCATACCTCTCTTCCCTTCTGTCCTTTTAACTTACCTTACTTCCACTTCTCTTTTACTGCCTCCAAATTCTTCTTCTTTACTGCCTCCAGCTCAATTACTGAATTACCCAATCTCAAGGATTGATTTCAAGCTTCTCCACATATGATGTGCAGAAGCAGTCCTTGCTGTCTCAAAGTTTATGCTTTTCCCAAAATATATGTATGCACTTTAAGATAAGTTCGATTTTTAAAAGAGAATCATTTATGCTATGCTACTGTAGAGCAAGATAACAAAGTTATTAAAGAGATAAGACTGTCCATGTCCTTTTGAGACCCTAAATCCATATGGCACAATATGTTTTCTTCAGCAGTATTGAACAGAAGATGTTTGGAGAAGAGTCAAACAACAGAGCAAGGATACCATAATACTTTCTGCTCCATCTTCTCTTAGGGAGGACTATCCAGTACAGGCTTCGTGTTGGGTTCATTGGTCTGTGTTACCAGGTTTATAAACTGACTCTTGACTTTATAGCATTCATCTCTCTGTCATGTAACTGAAGTCTTGTTTCAGGAACTAATAACAACAGAAGCATCAGATTTAATCCTACTAAGTGGGAGAAGATATATTAAGACCTGTAAGGGCAGGTAACTTTCCACCAATACACAGATTCAGCTGGTTATCAGTAACTGGGAACAGGCCTCCCAATGGTGCAATGGCAGAAAGGTTTATGCCTTTTATATGCCTAAAAGTCACAATTTACTCTGATCACAACACCTCTTAATCCTCAGTTAGTAAGTAGGTTAGCTGACCTTGGAGCTCTGCTTCACACTCAGAGGCTGGAGCTTTTGTTTGCTGCCTTCATTTTAGTGGCATTGTGCAATAATCAGAGCATCAGGCAAGATTTGTTGCTCCTTAGTTTTTGCTCTTTATTCAATTTTTTCATCACTGGTTTGGGTTACAGGGCATTCAGTGAAAGGCTGGGAATCAAGCAAGAGCTACTGGACTGAAACTAGGAAGGGAACACAGGAGTGAATATTTTGAATGAGGAAATATTTACTTTCAATTATTGTGTCCCTTACCATTGGATAATTAAATTGCAATTCTGCATTCTGACCAACACGAAAGCAGCAGGAGCAGCTACCCTATTAGATACTAGTGTTTCCAAGAAGACTCTAAAGAAGCAGTAACCAAGTATGTAGCCCTTCAGCGCAGTTTTCCCGATTCCTTGTGTGGTTCTTGTGCTTTTGATAGTACAGTTCATAGTCATATGGTGTCACTAGAATATTCTGAAACAGAACAAAAATTGAAAACTTGATAATGCTGATAAGTGAAACATGTATTAGTTGAGATTTGTATTGAACTCCATATAAAATAAATAAGACAAGGAGTTCTGTACTGATTGCATTATTCCTTTTCATATTTAATTCAACAAAACCCCTCTGTTTTAGAATCCACTTCTTACAGATATGTCAATGTCTTCAGAATTCAGAACTACTTTGTAACATAAACCAGAGGGTTGCTATAGAATTGAAGTAGTGTGCTGCCAAGTAGCAATGCCTTTGTGGATAAAATAGTTTTATTTTATTCTTTTGTGCCAACAAAAAAGACATCAAAATTATGAAAGTAACTTCACTATAATATTAATGGATTCTATTGAATTCTACATTTTCATTACAATTTTTCTGAGGATGAAATCTACTTTTTAGTTTTGCAAATATTTTTCATGTTTGGTATGTTTCATGTATGGCTGTTTGTCACAGTCATATCATCTCCAAGACTGAAATAAGAGCTTGCATTTCATAGTGTTAAGATTTAACTTTTAATATCACTTGCACCCTTTGCCTGCTCTTCTTCTTTCTCTTGATTAACTGAGTCTTAGTTTCATTGTATTATTTTCTTTTTCTGTCCCTTACTCCCTTTTTTTTCTATGATCCTTTTTTAATCTTTCCCTCCTGTCTTCTACTAATTCCTGAATTTCCTAATCATGTCCCACTTTCTCACTCCTTGAATCAGGGAAAGCGGTTTGATAGCCAGAGCAATTCTCTGTGGAAATAACAGATAAGTGAAAGAACAAAGGGTATTTATGCAAAGGACTTTTCTTTTGCATGATATTTAACTCTTCAACAATTCATCAGTGGGGCAGATGTCCATGCAGTTAAGAGGAAAAAACTTTGATAGTCCAGAAACTTGGCAAGCTGGTGAGAAGCAGATCCAAATAGGGTTTCAAATAAAGATATGGAAAATAATTCAGGATAATTGATAAGTGTAACCATAAACATTTTTAAAAACATTTTTACATGGAGACCCTGACACTGTATAAAATAATTCTACATTGAGAAACGTGCACTCTACATTTGCTCCTACAGGCACTGCACATTTAGGTTGTGACTATTTTCTTTAATATGAAGAAAATACTCAGAGGCACCAGTGAAATTGTCATTGAGAGGGAGAAAAATGATAAAGAAAGAAAAAAGTTGCCATCTAAACTCTCTGTGAGTTAACTAGACTCGGTATTGCTAAAGTTTGCTACTATTGGTAAATATAAAACTGTCATTTTTATTAACATTACGTGTAATGCTTTGCAATGTCATTCTGCCTAGAGACAAATATATATGAGTTTATAAACAGGTAATTCTGTTTTGTTATGATTTAGTTTTTGTTTGTAAGAAACTCACCTTCTTGCAACACTGATGACATCAAGAGGAATTACTGTAGAATTCAAAGGCACCTCATCTGTGTTGACAGTTGCAGCAGCGTATAATGTTTAATTTTTAATCTGATGAGCTATATGTGTGGCTAATGTAGTTTGCATTTAAAGTCCTTGGTACTCATTTATTGTATTGAAAATTTGAAATAAACTTTAGGTTTTAAAACAGGAAAATAAGCACAAGCTTGAAATGTTAATTAGAGAATTTATAGTTAATCTAATCCAAATTGGAAATATTATAGAATAGTTGCAGTTATCTTTGAAGCTTTCATTAAACATGAAATGTTTAAAAGTAATAAACATGGACTGGTTGACACCAAACCAACCACTGGTCAGAATGATTCTCACTTTTAACAATGGAATCTAAATTATAATTATAATAACTTTGTATAAAAATGTATTTGCAGCTTGAGCATAGAAAATCAATATTATCAGGCCTCAAAATATAAATTTAAAAATTTAAAATAAAAACCTATGTTCACGAATATTATTTTCTTAATTTTTTTAATTTCACATTACCAGTGGAAAAGGAGATCAATCCAACTGGTTAAATATAAAGATTTTAGTATTAAACTTATGATTGGTCATGTGAAAAATAGGGTAATATTTGTTCAAAAACTGAAAGGATGACATTCCTTAATCAAAGGAAGTATAAAACAAGAGTAGAACAATGCTCTTCTACTGCTGAGATTCAAGATTTCTTGAAAGCAACAAGTATGATAAGAATGGCCATTTTTCCCTTTAGTTGTGTTCTGGATACTCAGTTTTGCTGCATGTCTCAAGTGGTTTTTCACAGCATTATGCAAGAGGAGGCTTCTCCAAAAACTCATGTAAACCTGGAGCAAGTTACTTTTTCACATCAATCTTTACGATTTTCTGATGAAACAGCTGAGCCTAATACTATGCTTTGTTAGTCCTGGGAAGCTGTTGCTGTCAGTATTTTGAGGCAAGCAGATAAAAAATACCTTTTGAAGTACATGAACAGCTTAAGCTTTTTGACAATAACATGCTCTTATAAAGTGATAGTTTTTACCTGGCAGGGACTAGAGAAAGTATTGTTGAAAAAATTTATTGGATCTCACACCACTAATTAGGTGTTGAGAACTGACAGCTATATTGTTAGTGGGGAGTATATACTTGTAATTTCTTGGTTTGGTTTCCTCCTTGTGCTACTCCTAAGTCTGACCTAAGAGAGTTTCCTGCTCAGAAGCACTTATGTGTTTGTCGTAGCCACTCATTTTTATTTGGTAGTCACAGAGTAAAGGGTTTGAATCATATGTGTGGCATAAGATGTATCATTCATCCAACCAACCACAGACACATCTAAGTAACCCAATCTGTTTGTACTTTTAGTTTAGTGAGTTTTATGATTTTTAGAGCCTAATTTAACCAGACAAAGAGTCAGAAGGCAGAGATGTGACTGTAAACATAATACTTATTTGAAGTAATATCTTTAAATAAAACTTTCTGAAACATAGCTAAGGAGATAAGCACAGTCTTCATTTTGAAGTAAGATGTTCAGTGAGAAACTATTGACAGCTGAGATATAAATAGGAAATGCATGCCAAAAGAGTAAAATAATACAAAAAATAGGAAGAATATCTGGATTTTTATGCTTAACTTAAAAATTTTTTATTCTATTTTTGTTAGTTTTGTATCAGAGGTCAGTTCATCTGAATTTTCTTTTAAAAATCTCACTTTAGAATTACTTATTTCTCTTTATTGCCTATGAAAAGAGACTCAAGTGACAAATTGAGATGCAGGCAACTAATTTTTTCTTGCCTAAGTAAGCGCAGATGGATTTCATCCATATACTCTTAAGAGAAAATGCCCTTATTTTTTAACAATATACAGAATAAAACCAAGTAATAAAATATATATGAGTGTCTACATTTTTCTATTGAGCTAAAGAACGATTTTGCTGAGTTTTTTACTTCTTTTAAGTCATATTTTGCACTATGAAACTTTTGTATCTACAAATGAAACTAAAACTTAATGAAATTTGGCCCTTTTAAGAGTTTGGGGGATTGGAGAGGTGTTCTATGTGATTTAAAATAACATTTTTGTTTTATACTTAAAGGGTGTTCTCTGGAGAATCTAATGGTGCAGAGGAAGAAAATAATGAAAATATATGTTGTCATTATGACTATTTAAATTCCTCTTCTCATCTAAATAGCACAGGAAAACAAGATGCTGAAGAAAAATATCAGGTCATCAATTTAAGAGTTCTGCTCAGAGTCTATACAAAATAGGCACATATTTGAGAAAACTAATATTGTTCACTCACCTACTAACATTCAAAACCCAGAGAGCTCAAAATGCACAAAAGAAAAGAAAACATTATGTAATTTAGCTAAAGCACAATGGATTCCATCCATTGTTAATGGCAATATACAAGTTTTATCTCAGGTAAGAATCTTCTTTCTAGGCAACTGTTTTCCAAATAAAAGTTCATGGATAATTTAGAGCAAAGAATAAGGATTTTGACTACCTTAAAATGTTAGGGGGCCATGGGAACTTCATGAGGTTCAGCAAGCCTAAGTACAAGGTCCTGCACCTGAGTTGGGGTAACACTTGGTATCCATAAAGACCAAGAGCAGTCCTGTCAAGAAGGACTTGGGGGTCCTGGTGGGTGAGAGGCTGGACAGGAGCTGGCAACATGCACTCTCAGCCCAGAGAACCAACTGCATCCTGGGTTACATCAAAAGAAGTGTGGTCAGCAGGTCAAGAGAGGTGATTCTGTCTCTCTCCTCCTCTCTGGTGAGACCTCTCTTGGAGTGCTGCATCCAGCTCTGGGGATACCAACATAAGAAGGACCTGGACCTGTTGGAGCAGGTCTGTAAGAGGGTCACAAGGATGATCAGAGGACTGAAGCACCTCTCCTATGAAGATAGGCTGAAAGAGTTGGGATTTTTCAGCCTGGAGAAAAGAAGGCTCTGAGGAGAACTGATTGTGTCCTACGAGTACTTAAAGAGGGCTTATAAGAGAGATGGGGACAAACTTTTTAGCAAGGGTCTTACACTAAAAGAGGGTATAATTAGATCAGATTTAAGGACAAAATGTTTTAAGATCAAAGTAGTGAAACACTGGAACAGGTTGCCCAAAGTGGTGGTAGATATCCCATCCCTGGAAATATTCAAGGTCAGGCTGGACAGAGCTCTGACCAATCTGATCTCATGGAAGATGTCCCTGCTCACTGCAGGGGGGTTGGACTAGGTGACCTTTAGAGCTCCCTTCCAACCCAAACCATTCCATCATTCTGTGAGTCTATGATAATGCTGGATCAATAGGATTTACTAGTATAAGATATCATATCTGAGAAGGGTGAATATAATTTAAAGTATTTCTTGTCTGCCTCACAGGATTCATGCCTTGGTAGTTAATTGTGCCACTAGAGCAGGAAAATATATGATGTCTTTTTCCTGGGAAATTATAGTCCCTCAAGTAGAAAAATATCCTTCACCATACTGTGTCTTTTTATTGTTTAGTCAATTAAATAATATAATGTTTTAATATAACCCCTGTGAATTTTCAAATTTCACCAGTGACATTCCTGTTTTCCCATGAGTCCTCAAAGGTAACCAGAGGAAAATTACTCATAATTTGAGAACAGAAAAAAAGAAAAAGTTGTTTAATGAAGTTTTCAAACTTCATATTTTATTCATATTTACTTCATACCCACAAATCATTTTGATTTAGAATGCATTGAAATACTTCATGAATTAATTTCCTGATTTTAGATACATTTCATAACAGATAATCTAATTCTACCTGAATTCTTAGAATTGTAAATCATCAAAGCTAATACAAAATGCACTACAGTTAACAACAACAATCAAAGCAAAATAATAAAAAAAAAGTATACTGCATTCTGTGATTGATACTGTAATTTTTTCAACAGAGGCCTCAGGCACTTTCAATTATACCCCACTCCCCTAGCTTTTCAGCTGCCATATTTCAAGAATACAAAGGGGTGAGAAGCAAAATTTTCCCACCTCAGGTAGGAGTGCTAAGTGAAGTATTTTATATACCTTGTATTCCCAGAAAATCTCTGAACTATTGGCAAGGTTCCACAGTCACAAAGTGGTAGCACCATCTCCTCAAACTCATATGTGAAGGACAAGAGGACCAGAAGAGTGTGAAGCTGAGCTCACAACTCTGTCCTGCATTTCAGGCTGTGCATGGGTAATGTCCTTTCCCCTACAGCCCTATCCACTTGTGTGAAAAAGGTCATGATTTGCCTATGGGAAGGAAGTTTTTTACTGTTTCTCAACACCTACAAGAGCCAGTCCTTCCAAGAACAGACTATGCTGTGTAAAATAGTGGAGAAACACCTGCTGATATTCACAGAAAAATCCAACCAGCCCCGCCCCAGAGAAGGATGTCGGTAGCACTCTGGAGTATATGGTCCTGTAAGAAAAGCCCACTGAGGATGCCTTAACATCAACTTGAATACCCATCCAGAAGAGCAGAGGACCGGGGGAAGAAAGAGAACATGTCAGAAGGCTTTGTGGAATGGTTTCTCATGCTAAATGCACTAATTAGCCATTACTATTACTCCTTGGCCACTAGAATGAAATGTTCTATTAAACTAAAAAATGAATGCGAGAACAAAATAAAACAAATCCATTTATTTGCTATGACACTATGACAGAAATTTCGTAAGTCCCAACAGCAATTTCACATTTCAAATCCTGCAGCTGTCCTGTCAACATCAGTTAACTTGCCAGTATTAACATCTATTACCAGATTGGGAAACAAAGCCCAAAACCTTAGGTTTTCATAAGTCAAAGGTATAAGAAGTTAATGAAGTCAAAATCTTTCACATTTTTTATGAGGGAGTCTGTAACAAAATGAGGTATTCTTAATGCTTTATAAAAATATTAAAATATTCTTTTGTATTGTATTCTATACAGGAAGTATGAGTGGAGATTCATTGACAAAGTATTTCTGATCCTTACTAATTACAGTCATTCACTGTGTATACAACTAGACCATTAACAGGGATTTTTGCCTGCCTCCTGTTTTGATGAGCCAACAAACATGCTCATTTAATTTCGTTTAACTTCCATCACTTAGGGGTAAGCTATGTTCCCCACTAATGTATTTTTTAACTTCCTTCAACTTCACTATAGTGGAGAAGTAGAAGAAGCAAAGTCTGTCATTTCACTGGTGCATCTGAAGTTGTTTAAGAGGTGTCAAACAATATCAGGCTCAGTCATTTCTGTTCTTCCAAATATTCCCCACCCTTGTCCTAGAACTATTGCATACATGCTGAATCCTTGTCTCATCGTCTGGCTAACAGAAAACCAGTTGCTGCAGTGTGTGGCTGCTCACACTCTTCTCTCTGGCTGCTGACAGAAACTTGCGATGAGTTCAATGAGATGGGTTAGAGTTCCTGCATCTGGAAATCTAGAGCTGGTCACATCAGATGGTGTCAAAATTATTGAGAAGCTGAACATATGATCAGTGTAGGATTGCACTGTCCTCCTTTTATCAGTGATGGTTACACATGGTTGTGATTAAGTCATAAGCGCCTTTCTTCTCTCTGAGTCCGCCCTTTAACTTCATGTGATCCTTCATCATCTGGACAGGGACTTTGTTCTTGGGCAGAATCTGGAAGATGTTATGATTGTAATAACACTTTGTTATGCTGTCTTTTCTTTGCTGAGGGCAAAAAGATTACCTTTGTCCCCTTATTTCTCTGACTATCCTGACATCAGTGCAAATTTCCCACATGAGATCAGCTCTGATCACCAATTGCTTTTATCGGTTCTCATAATACATTAGCTACTGCTGTTCCTCTTTTTAAGGCTAAGCACATACTTGGTTCCTCTTCCTGAACTAATAGCTTTTGCTCTGTTGTCTCTTTGTCATCATCCTATGTGCTGAATAGCTCTGATGAAGCATGTGGACCGATGCATTCAGCAAGATGTTTAATATTAGTAACTCAAAACACTGAAACTAAGGCCTAAAAGCTGCCACAGATTTGCAAGTTACCTGGTTCACCATATTCATACAATGAGAAATCATTACCCAAAATTGTCTTAACACGTTATTTTTGAAAGCAAAAAGGAAAGAAAATATGTATTAAGATTGATAGGTAAATGTCATTATCAAAAAAAAGGGCATTATTTGCATTATTAAACTACTGTGCTAGATTCTGAACCTATCCTATTTATTGGTAGGTCATGACATTGTCACTCCAGAAAGCAGGAGAAAAAAATAGCCCTTCAAAGCGGTGAAATGATAGAAAGCTGCATGTAAGTATTACTTTTCCAAGGAGCTGAGCTGTCATTATGGCCTTCTGGTACGGTTATATTATCTTTTATTATTCTTAAGTTGGTGTGGAAAAATGGCTGGGAGTAAAATTAGAGGAAACTCAAAAGATGTATTCACATCCTAGTAGAAGTTATAAAGGTATGGGAATAATAGGGTAAAACACAGCTGCTACTCCCTGGATGGAATGCGGTTGGCATGATTGAAACCTATTCCACGATGATTCCCCATACAAACAATCTGCAATCTGCTAATGGGGATGGAACGGAGGATGGGGTAGAGTGGAAACACTGTGGCCAGGCTCTGTGGAAACCCTTACAGGGAGGGGAACAATGGTACTTCGCGGCCGATAACCCACACAGCATCCGTCACACAAGGGAGACAGGAGACGCCTTGCTGCTGAGCCAACAGCTGTGAAGAAACCACTCTCCTCAGATGAACCTGGTTCATTATAACCTAAGTGTAACACTAATGCACACCTCCATCCCAAAGTTACCCACCTCCAAGGTACAACCACTCTTCACTGAGAATGCGCTCTAAGTTTTATTGACTGTATCTATGAGACTGAAGCGTGGGAATTTTACACCAATCAGTGACAAAGGTATGCATGTCTAGAGTCCCTCAAACTCTACCTAAACATAAAGAAATCGTATAAAAGGAAGTTGAGAATAGGGAAAAGTTAGGGAAAACTCCATTGTAACTACTGGGATCAGTCAACAGGCTGAACCTCTCTTCTCCAAAGAGATGTCTATTGGGTAAGACCCACACTCTGTGCACACTGACTACTTTTGTTGAGTATTAGAGCTTGTCTGCGTATTGTTTTGAATACATTTTTGCAGTCAGATACCAACACTGGCAATCCTCAAACCTTAACCTGTCACAGTTTTATATAAATAAAGATTGTTATTCCATAAATTGTTAGAGTCCTTCACAGGTGTTAGCAGTCACCAGCAGCGGGTAACATACTCAAAGTGGGAAGACCCACTGAGGGGTCTCCCTTAAGCTGTTGGTGTGTGTTCCCAGTCAGTCGAAGCACTCTCAGATCCAGTGGAGTGCTCAGTGAAGGGTCCCCAAAACAGGACACTGACAGACTGGTTGGGCATAAGGGTCTCCTCTTTCCTGGGATGCTGACAGACAAACCAAATACTAAGGGCTGACAAAATCTCCTCTTTCCATGTGACACTTGGATAGAAGAATACTTTTGAATTCAAGTGTTTCATCCATACTTTTAGATTACTTCGTAGGAGTACCTTGAATTTGTAGTTCGTACCTAGCTGCCATAACTGAGTAATTATGGTACAAGAACTACAGTACTCCTAGTAGGAGACTTAGTTTGTGAATTGTCAACATTTCCTTGAAGTGGTGTCAGTACTGATGCAGAAAACAAATATTCAATAAATATTATTTTATTCTGTACTTTTAAGCAAGTAGGTCATTGTATTTGCATTCTCTATGAATTATGAACTACTTCCTAATCTATTAGTAAATGAAGAAATATGTCTAGCAGGAATAAACATTTTAAATAATCCAACCTAAATGACATCAGCACAGAGGTATTTCCTTGGGTATTTTTTAAAGCTATCCCATTTCACTCATAGTAAAATTATAGTAATTTGTAGTTAATCTTGGAATACCAGGAAAACTTCAGAAATCTGGAAGATCCTTACACTGGAGAAAAAAAAAATTACTGGCTGTGAGTTGATTTCAGAAATAATTTAAAGGAAAACTTTGGCAAAAAGGGTTAACATTGAGGTTAATTAATTGTATGGTTATGTGATAGAACTGGGATGACTTTGGTGAGAGGAATAAAACAGGATCTCCATCAGAGACAGCCATTGGTGGTGTTCCTGGTTTCCCTCTCCCTCACAGCTGGCTGCCTGCACTTCAAAGCCCAGCTGTTCTCCTGGCTTGTAGTAACACAAATAGGGAATGATCCACCCAACATACATCTTCAGGTCTTTCTTGTAGATATATTTTTGCTAAGCATGATTGTTTGGATTCATTTTAGGTGTAACTGTAAAAAAGTTTAAAGGGATGTGATATATGAGAAGTCATATTAGATGATTTAATGGTCTCTATTGGGTTTTAAACTTGATGTTATGAGACTATGATTGTTTTCTTATGACCCATGTGGAAAGAATTCAACATATTTCTACAAACTGAAAGTATCTCCTATGGATCCTCCTAGTCACACTCACCACTTTCCACTGGAACATGGAAGGCCACTGAAGTCTTGTACTTTCTTGCTAGTTCTTTATAGACTAACAAAAGGCACCTGCAGAAGAAGAGCTTGATAAAAATAAATTAAGCATAACCAACAGTTATTAACATGTCTGTGTGAAACTTGAGCAAAGTCCCGTTAGAATAATGGTACCCATATGTCATTGTAAATACACAATTTTCAGATTTTTGAGTTCTTATTTACAATTCTGTTCAACTAACAGGAAATAAGAGGGTGAACATAGAGGTCTTCCTCACAGACAAGAACTAGAGGAGTCTGACATTTGTGTGGTCTTTTTCTCTTAATTAACCAGAGCTTTTACATGGAGGAGGTCAAATGTTCTATAGCCAGATGTAACTTTCTTCAGACTACATCACACTCTGAGAAAAAAATCCCTCAGCAATGTGGAAATGCTTTTAATGGAAGAAACAAGGGAAAGGTGAAGATGACTGGCGGACTGGGAGCTGCATGTGTGAATCTGAGAGGAGGCAGAAATTCCTGAGATCTCTCAGCGCTCTCTTTTTAGTGGTTGCTTTCCTAAAAAACAGAATAAGGAAAGAGGAAAATCTGTGGAAAATTTTACAAAGGACTACAAGGGTTACTCACACCTCCTGCCTGACAGTTCCTGTGAATTTTTGCATAGTGAATTGTGACAGAGTAACTGGGAAGGAATCTCTACAGATCACTCCAGTTAGCCACTAATACTTCCAGAAATTGCCTAGAGTGAGAGAGGCTGGAGGGAAAGGCTGGGGCATGCACCTGCAGTACTTCAAGATTCAATTTTTTCTAAGAGTCATGCCGAAATGATTTTTGCTTTTATTCTTCATACTTATATATATATATATTTGTATGTTACTATATAGTTATAGTTCCTTAACTTCAGGCCCTTAGTACTTTTAAGTAAACAGATTCCTGAGGGCTATGCCTAAATTTCTTNAAACAGATTCCTGAGGGCTATGCCTAGTCTAAATTTCTTCTGAGACCCAAGGACAAGACACCATTCTCTCATAAACAGGCATCTTCCAGAGACATTTCTCATAACAGTTGGTGAGGAGAGACACAACTAATACCCTCTTTCTCATAGCAATTAATACCTTCCTGAAAACTTTCTCATAACACATACCATCTCTGACAGGGACGAGCTAATTTGAGGTTCATGTCAATTACTTCATCATCTGTATTCCTAATTGGAGAGTTTTGTTAGCTATGATAATATGATAAATTTTAAAAAAGCTGTGCTGCTCTATGTCACATGTGCATCTTCAGTGGACATTCTTGGCATGTTGTGCACCACAGAAGGCCTTCAGGAAAGGGAAACGTATTTCATCACCTAATCTTGTTCAGTTCTTGATTCATTTGGGGTAAATCGGCGTCAGGAGGAAGAAAAGCAATTCCAAAAAAAAAGAAAAAAAGGATTGCATATTAATGAATGTTCAAGAAGAAATTTGCTGTAAGTGGTGTATAAATACCTTGCTAAAATAAGACCCCCGGAACAGCAGAGTTTGGGGATGTGTCCCTAGGAACCTTTGTTTGCTGAAGTAATAAATGTATAAGAAAAGCTAAAAGAGTACAAGCTACATATTGATTGTCATCTTTTAAGAGATTTGAAAATTTTTTCTGGATTCTCCTAGAATTAGACAATATATTAGACTAACTCAGGCAATGTAACTAATCCAGGAAACATGGAAATATTACAGTTGCATCTAAAATTAGAAAAAATATTTAACTGGGGGAGTATCTTTTTTTATCTAGGTGAAAACACAGTTTAGTATTTTTATCAATCAGCAAAGGACTAACAAATTTACTTTTTCATTTGTGGCTGTTTGCCATAAATGTATTTACAATGTGTTGTCCATAGTTCCTTATCAAACTAAGTTTCAGACCCTACCAATCTGTTATCTCCATATGACAGCTTCTTGAAAAGTTTCTGTAAAGTAAAGCATACTGTATTACATGTGACATAAACAATTCATGGCATAGTTTTCAATACTTCTCCTAAAGTTTCTGAAAATATAATGCTCTGGATTCACTTCTGTAGCTGCTCAGAAGATATCCCAGGCAAAACTATGAAGAAAAGTCATGTTCTAAAGTGAATAATGACTCATCAACATAAATACCTCCATAAGTAAGAAGAAATGAAAAAGCATAAACTAATTTGTACTATTCCCACAAAATATTTCTCTAATTTTCTGGTAGTATAATTGATTAGAACCAATTTTAAAAATATTTCTAATTATTCTGAATTTATCAAGTGTGATTTACAGCTACTCCTGTCTTCAGAGCCTTTCTTATATGGAGCTGATATACTTGGTTTAATAAAAAAACATTGCTTATGTCAGACAAATGAAAGCATAAATATTTTAAAGGTTTTAATGGATTTCTTCAAAGTAGTAATATATCAAAACCTTAAAATTACAAATATGTTTGCAAACAGATAGCAAAGATTTGTTAAAAACACATCACATTTTTCTCTTTAGAACTACAAATGTTAGAAACTCTATTCATCTTTTACTGTGTCCAGAATTATTTCCTGAACTCATCAGCTTTGTACATGTTAAACTTTTATGAAATAGAATTATTTTTCCATGTTAATTTAAGAAACCCTATTCATATGTTTTGTTCAATTAATTATTTTTTGTACATTTAAGTAGAATAATTCTTTTTTTCATTATATCATTGTATTCATGGTTTTGCAAGATTCTTGAACTTTCATTACTAACATAGTAGTGATGCTTATATTTTTGTCACAATTTTTCTCAGTCATATTTATGACAAATGGTGGCCTATTTTGCTTAGTACACAAATCAAAGAGCTCCATAATCATGTAATTTTCTCAAATTTATAGCTTACTGGTGATTGCACAACTCTTGGCAATCATTCTCTCAATTACTTCCTCATATTGTGCAGAATATTTTAGAGACTGTGGCAATTAAGTTGGAGTTTTTTATTTTTTAGGTTTAATTCAAATTTACTTGTTCATTAAGTTGTTTTCTACTTCCAATATTGTCTCTTCCAAAAAAAAAAATCCACTATGAATTTTATGCTTTCTGTTACCCTATTTCTATTTAAGCTAACTTATTTGAAGCTGATATTCATGTATAGATAAAATGTGGTGGTATGTGATAAACAAGTTCTTATTAATATGCATTTGAGATAACTATGCTATTAATGAATAGGAGAGCCATGAATTAACGATGTGAGACAACTAAACTGAGTAATAGAAACATTCTTTATGATGCTACTGCTTTTTCCAGGATTTGAGGATGCCCGTTGTTCATTGGCTGGCTTGCAAAGGAAATATAAGGGAAACTATCTCATCTAACTGAACAGGACCAAAAGATAGCAACTGAATAGCTACTTACTTTAGGTAACTTGAATTCCCTGCAGTTAACAGTGGCTTGTGATAGTTCTCTACTTCATTCCACCAGAAGCCTCACCCCAAAACTCAAAGCACTCTTTAGTTGAGGGAGAGAATTATCAAGTAATACCTTTCTACAAAGGGGACTGAATTGTCATTATACAATTCCTTTAATTCTCTGTATATTTTAAATGTTCTCACTGCTCTGCTAGTCCTTGACTCGGTTTTCATTACTCTCTTTGATTATTTCCCTTCTTTTCCATTTGCCATACTGTGTGTAGTAACAAGCATATCATTTTTACTGTTCCTTTTTTTATTTTTCCTTAGGCTACTTTGTGTCTTTAAGAAATGAAACTGCTTTCTTCAATTATATGTCCTAAAGAATAAGCAAATTTCTTCTTAACAAAAATATACTTTTAAACAGTTTACAGTTTCCATTTCCATTTTTCCCTGATGTCTGAAATGTTTCTGAGTAAAATTTCTGTCCTTGACAAGTT
The DNA here is from genome assembly GCA_013400975.1 of Atrichornis clamosus. Taxonomy (NCBI): domain Eukaryota; kingdom Metazoa; phylum Chordata; class Aves; order Passeriformes; family Menuridae; genus Atrichornis; species Atrichornis clamosus. The sequence continues at coordinate 79,264 of WBMZ01009313.1, read as the reverse complement.
ATCCTTCCCAAAATCCCAAGTGTATATAATAAACCCATAGTATACTCTATTTGCACACATGCTCATATACTGAGTATAATATAAAATAGATCATGGGAGAGATCTTGTATAAGCACACACTCATGCCCTTGTTGAATATCCTTTTTTTTTTAAGTTTAAAATTGGTCTTTTTATTTTGGAGGTTTCTATGACAAGCAAGTATTGCCAGAGTGAAAGCTCTGCAATATTATAGCAGACTTCACCATGAAAGCCACAGGCCAGCTTTTCCCTCTGTCCATTCTTGCTTATTCTGTACTGGTGCTTACAGAGAACTCATAAGCTTCCAAGATGATCAGCTATATCAGTTATCAATGGTTCAGAATTCTGTAGATTTTTTTTTTTAGGAGGGCAACTTTTTTTTCTTTCTAATTCTTCCTCATTTCTTCCTCATATTGAAGAAAGGACCAAGGAATCTGAGCAAGGGGTAACCTGCATATGCACCTTTTTTAATCAGTCTGTTGTATTAACTGCCCTGCCACATGCCACAAAAAATCCAGATATTATGTATGAACCCATTACATAGGTATGCTATTTGCTGTAAAGTTCATCTGTTTTATTAGTTGAGACACAGATTTTAATTGCCATCTTTATGTTTCAGTGCTAAGACAACCAGGAGCAATTAACAGCCACTGAGATCACAGACAATTTTTTTAAAATCACAGAATATGCTGGGTTGGAAGGAACCTGTGAGGATCACCAAAGTCCAACTCCTGGCCCTACACAGGACACTCCAAGAACCACACTGTGTTCCTGAGAGCCCAAACATCCCCCAACTCAGCCCCATGTTGTTTCCTCAAGTCCTATCACCGGTCACAAGAGTGAAGGGATTGGTGCTTTCCCCTCCACTTCCTCTCGTGAGGAGGTTGAATGAGGTCTCCCCTCCATTTCCTCTTCTCTATGCTGAACAAACCAAGTGATGTCAGTCGCTCCCCTCCAGATCCTTCCTCACCCTCATGTCCCTCCTTCGGATGCTCTCTAATGGCTTAATATCTTTTTTATATTGTGGCACCCAAAACTGCCCCCAGCACTCGAGGTGAGGCCGCCCCAGTGCAGAGCAGAGCAGGACAATCCCCTCCCTTGCCCGGCTGGTGATGCTGTGCCTGATGCACCCAGGACAGGATTGGCCCTCCTGGCTGCCAGGGCACTGCTGACTCCTGTTCAACTTGCCATCGACCTTCTGGAGCATATTTACATGACAGCTTAACTCAGGAAGTGGCCGGTCATCTTGTGCATCTCATCATATTGTGTTCGAGAAGCTGAGGTTTATATCAAGTATAATCAACTTCTCCAGACTTTTTGCAGGGGAAAGAAATATGTGGCTTCTAACTAAATTGTGTGACGTAGAGAATTGTTCTTTTGTGTGGTTTTTTAATGCCTGCTAAAAATAGAGGGCTTGATTGTCTCTATATTTACTTTTGTTCAAATCAGAAAAGATCATAAATCCAGGGGTACAACACAGGGTAATGGCCCTTCTAATCAAGTCCCTGCTTGGCTGTTGCATTCCAGTATTTGTGTCCCTGGAGACGGGAGTTACTGGTGCACGGTATACAGTGAATAAACATCATTATAATGCTTCAAATTTTATTCTCAGTTTAATTGCTTGAGTTTATGTACCTGTCACTTGCCTCTGCACAGAGGTACTCCTGGATTTTGGACCTGGAGGTGAAATTTGTCTTTTAGTGAATAATAAAAACTTGCAAAACAAAATAAGTTGTATCTAATTAAATGATCCAGAAAGCTTTCTGACTTCACAGTGGAACAGTTTCTACTGGTTTTGTCCCTGAAATAAAACATATTTATTCAACAACAGATTCCTAGGCATTGTTGAATTTCGAAGATGGAAGACAGTTCTTTTAAATGCACGTTTCCAAAGGTAGAATAAGGTAAATCAAAATTCACACTCTACCCAGGAAATATTCAGATTTCTCTTGCTCTCTACAACCTTTTCCTTGTCCTCTAGGGATATCTTAGATTCAGCATAAAGTATTGATATTTGACAAATGACAAGTAAAAACTCGCAATCCTTAAATTTTCTATCAAAGATGTTGTGGAGAATGAGTCCTAGAATGCTAAAAACCGGTAAGGATTTTTTTTCCTTAAATAGAGATGGCAAAAGAAAAGTCATCAAGTTTGCAAAAATCAAAAAAAGAGAGCGATTTCTGTCACACACACACACACACACACACACAATCAGTAATATTGTGGTGAGATATTCTTTAAAAGGACCACTTAACTTCCCTTAATTTGGTCAAGGTAGTGTTAAAATCATCTCTTCAGACTTCCTGTAAAAGCAAGAATTGGTTTCACTTATTTAAGTTGAAATACCTATACTACTTGCTTGGAATAGTAATGGAGGATGTCAAAGGGCATTCCTAAAGCTCAAACAAGCGTTAATAACACCTTCAATATTCTTGCACACAGATTTAAACTCTTCGTTTGAAATCTTTATGGAAGCCAGAAAACTTGGTCTTGGAACCATTCTTACTCAGACCCTGGAGGGTGAAGAGAAGATCATTACACATATTCCCAGTCTGCTGACTTAAGTGGAATGAAATTATGTAGTCTTTAAAGCAATAGAAGCACCATTTACAGTCAGGGCCCTGCAGCACTGTGACCTTCTTTCTCTAAGCTGTAGTTATTGGCAATGCCAGTATGAGACCCACAGCTTAGACTCCACCTTCTCTCCTCATTACAAATGACCTTCTTCGTAGTCCTGGTCCCTCCATGTTTTTGATAGAGGTGCCACACAGCCAACTGCACAGTGCAAGAAAGAAAGCAGAAGAATACACCACATTTGCAGAAAGTGTATTTAAAAGTCACTCCTATATGTCAGTCAGAGAAAAGCAGACATTTCTTGTTCTGTGCCCAACATGTATACAGCAACTGAGCAGTTTACCACAAAAGTTTCCAGTTTAAAATATTAGGAAAATATTAAAATAAAGACTTGAGACTAGCAATTTATTTTCTTTAATGTTATAAAACTCCCTTTCTTTTCTATGAAGCTACTCGTTTTAGCTCTTGTTCATTCATCAGGGTCTCTGTTATTTAAATATGGGTGAAGCTCTTTCATCTTTTGAGTTAAATTTTAGATGCATAAACAGGACAGTGAGACAACTCTGTCTTTTCCAAAGACTGGCTATAAGATTGTGCTTCTGGGGGTTTTAGTCTTGTACCTTTCTCAGATGGAAAAATCAGATAACCCACCTACCCCTAAAAAAATTCCCTGGTCATAAGGACTTAGTGATTACCCTCATATAAGCATAATTTACTCTCAATAGCCTGGTGGCACCTACTAAATCAGAAGTCAGGCTTTGACTTTTTAAAATTTAGGCTGGCATTTCAATAATTGCTAGTAGCTTCAGGGTCTTTTTGTTTACCAACCAAAGATATCTCAACCAAGATATCTACAGTGTCAGTCAGCTGGGATTTGAGTTGACAGTAATGGGAGATGTAGATCTTCCAGACTTTCAAATCAAATCTCGTGCCAATGCTTTCAGAATTTAAAAATGTGACAACACTTTTGAAAAATTTTGTTTCTATTTCTATAGTTGTGAAAGTTAGCTCTGCAAAATGTAAATTGATGCTATACTGAAGATTTTACAATCAGATAGGTCCACTAGGTCTTTAAGAAATAACCTCTCTCAGGTTGAAATCTCTAATTATGGATTCTTACAAAACTTACTGTTAAACTAACCTGAAATCAAGCAACTAACAGGACCTTTTAGGTCTTCAGGGTCTGTGTAGAGACCACACAACAGAGACTGAAGCAAATACAATATTTACAATATGAATTACTGGGAGATCACATTACTTGAATGTTTTTAAACATTCTTTCTTCATGTTGAGCCTGCTTAGGGTTTAAAAACTTTGGGATGAGATTCCTATCACCTAACTTCATGCAATGCCCAGTTTCTAAGGTTTAATTTCCACACTCAGAGTTGAAAGATAGTCTGTACCACAACATCCTTCCCCAGTAATGCTAACTTCTCATCAGTTTACTTGTACCTTAGAACAGCATTTTCTTATTATGATTTCTTGTGTCCCAAAGAATGGTATAGCACTGTGCTTTGGCATTGTCTAAGAAGAACTGCATGAGAAATATTTCAACTGAGCAAATCCAGTTTCCATCTGTCGAATATCTGTTCTGAGATGCTCTTGTTTCCAACTACATCTGTCCTTGACATCTCATCATAAACAAATAGTACTCATGAGTACTTGTAGCCATTTGTATATGTGTATATATAATACCAGAAAACAGCAACCATTTCAATGCTGTTTTGTAGTTGCAGTGAAGGATTTATTTGATAAAATAAATTTGAGAGGTATAGCTTAAATAAAATAGACCTATTTTCATACTTAAGTGTCTTTTTGGCCACTACGAATTGGAAAATAACCATGAAATTTCCTTTAATGTTAATTAGAAACTATTGAATGTCTTGCTATACAGAGTCAAATATTCAAACATTGTGCTAATAATACATCTCAAGACCCATATCTTCTGATTGTATAGAGCTTTTCTTTGCAATTATTCCCCCTTAAGAAAGCCTAAAGCCTCTAATGTGAGGGAAGGTTTTATAGGATGCATACATAATGAGGGAATCTCAAATATTTAACTCCAGAAAGAGGACCTCATTACAGCCAGAGCCTGGGCTGAGTGTCTTAGGCCTTAGGAAAAAGGATTCTAAAATTTTCCAGGTTTTTAACAACAGTGCTCAAACTTGCAAGACAAGGCTAAGGAATCTAAATATCTTAATCATAAAATGTTATAGTTATCTAACACACACACATGAACTTGAAGTTCATCAAGTAAGTGAAGGAGCACTTACTGTAGAAAATGTGGCCATACTTCATTTTCTGAAATGTCCTGATGTCCAGTTGATGGGGCTGGAGAGGAGACTCTGTACAGCAATAGTGCACAAGGAAAGCGATGTGTTTGCTGAGCCAATCAATACCATGATTAACTTGGCCAAGCAAAAGACTGATCAATCTTATTATTGATCAGCTCAGCAAACATGTAAGTGTGCCTGTGTAGTATGGCTACACTGTGTCTATTAGTGTTTCTTCAGGATATACACACATCCAGGTATTCAAATAAATTTGCAACAGATGCATACTGTTTGTCCAGAACCAAAGCAGAGAGAAATTGATCACAGCCTCTCACAGAGAAGGCAGAAAACTGACACTAGATTTATATGTTCAAAAAAGTAGATTATTTAAATACAGAATGCAAAATGGATCTTCCCTTATCACATTTTTACTGAGACTCAATGACAGATCACTGTATTTCTTAAAGCAATTCTGTTCCTATTTTACTTTTTTAGGAAACATAATGTTTTAGTTCAACAAAGACATACAAAATAATTCTCCTGTAATGCTCCCTGAACTTTGAAACATGCCAGATTGTTTTTCCAGTGGTGATGTGGCCTCTAAAAGTCATACTTTAAAAACTGGGGTAGCCTATGAATAAAAAAATTGAACAGGGTTTGTATAAGCAAGGTGATGTTATCCAGCTGGATTCAGATCTAATCAATCAGCTCTTGTTCAAGGTTAGACGTCTGTAAAGATTCATTTTTTAAAGCAACTTGAGCATTTGTTTGTTTGCTGCTAAAAAAAAAAAGTACTGCAAAAGGTTTGTGTTTCAGAGCTAAAATTTTAAAGATATTGTAGAACTATTTTTATATATTTTTATAACAAAGGATTTATAGTTTTAGACATGCTATCTACCCTACTGATTATGAGTCTTTTCTATTACCTGTCTCTGTCTTTCAGTTTGTCTGTCACTTTCTGTATAAATTCAGTCTACGTGGTACACATCAGGATCCAGTAAAATGAATTAAAGAGTGAATTCTTCTTTCAGTGTTTCATTTATAGAGAACCTAAAGCAACTCAGAAAGTTGCCGCATTTTCTTAAGTCTCTCTTCTTTGCTTCTTTTCACCTGTTACCACATATTATGTCCAGGACTAGTTTTGGGAAGGTATATACTGACTTGCAGGGCAGTTGAGGCTTAGTCACGGCATTTCAAATCACACTCGTCTAAAGACCTGAGGGCAGGATTGGATCTTTGGTTTTTTAACATGCTGATTACTACAATTAGTTGCAACACTTGGATACTCCCACAGTGCCTGAAAATCTGAAGTAGCTTCACTGATACTAATCCAGAGCAAATACTGATTTTGATATCCCAGAGGGAAGGTTCTTGGCAATGAAGTAGGAGTGCAGTACCCATAATGCCACAAGAACTCATCACAAAAGTGCAGCCAAAAATGAAAGGTGATGATTACAAGATATATTCAAGCTTGGTAGCAGACACAGCAATCCAACATATCACCTGCCAGTCAGTCTTTCTGGTCAAATGTATATTAACACTTGGCTAAATTCTAATATGGCACTTACTTCAACTTTTTTCTGTAGAACTCTAAGAGGTATCATAATCACCCTTACACAGGTCAGAAAAGAGGCAGGGTACAAATGCCTTCTGAGGTATGTTTTTTCTTACTCTTACAAGACTATGCCATTGTGTATGAAAATAAAAATTATTGTCTTCAAATGAGTCACCTCACATTTTTGCTGTCTGAGCCTTTAAATATCCGCATCAGAGAGCAAATCTATTATACCTCTTATGGTTTCTAATACAGGTATATCCTAATTCCCTTTACATGTTAGAAATACTTTTTCTCTGATAATGATATTTATTGGTCTGTAACCAGGAATTTTAACACCTTATTTGGAGGATGTGGAAGCATATTTTAAAGCCCTTCTTTTCAGTTCCGCTGTCACTCATATGTGTGATTTACATTTACATGTGTACTGAACAGCCCATCCACATTTCCATTATTTCTTTCCAGCTGGTACTTTATTTCAACTTCTTTAAAGTCAGAGTGTGGCAGTCTTGCCATCCATCATTGTCTCAGAGCTCTTAATTTGGCTATGGAGAGTGTGAAAGCAGGTTAGAATGCTGTACTAAGTCACAAATATAGGATCAGACAAGCCTTTGCCAAGTCTCTCAGTAATTATTAGAGCTCTTTGAAACCTGCTGGCTTCAGTTTGAATGAGTTCAGGTGAAAATTACTGGTGCTTGGTTTGTACTTTTCAAGACCTCTAGCTTTCACATCGCATTCTGAATTAATGTGAAACCAAAAATTCAGTTGAGGTGCTTTGAATGCCTGAAATAGCTCCATATTGTTGCACAACATTCCTTTGTATCTCTCAGCTTCAGAAAAGATAAAAGCCATTGACAGAAGCAGCAGCAGAAATTAAGAGAATGTCATGATTCTCAAAACCTTAAATGGTAGGAACAGGAAAGAAAGCCACCTGGACATGAAGAGCTATCTTATGTAAACAAGATCACAGGAAGGACAATATTCATGTGATACTGGAGGTTCAGCCACACAGTAGCGATGTCCTGAAGACTGGCAAAAAGTATTGTAAAAGGCTCTCCACTTCTCCTGAAGGAGATGTTTCCTTATGCAAACTTGCAAACACCCACTGAGAGATTTACTGTGATGCTTTTTGACAGGAAGTGAAAGACAATTTTTTGATCATGAATAACAGAGGTTAAAGACACCCTATTCAGATTTGAATCTGACGTGTGCTGTAATTGAAACCTGTGCTATCCCTCCTCTGGATGCTGAGCCTTTGCTTATGCTACTTGCTAAAAGTACCTGTGATGCTGCAATGCCAAAGACATTTTTCAAGATGGGTGAGAGTAATGCTAACTTAGGGAACATTTTTCAGGTGTTTATTCGTGGTGTTTTCGTTTGGTTTGGGTTTTTTCTGGTGTAGCCTGTACCTTGTTAATTTTGTTTTACTTTGAAGAAAATATAACATTTTTGTCATATTCATGGACCACTCAAAATATAATGGCACTACATCAAAAACACTGCCAGATAAAGGCTGATCCGAACTGTAACACTTTTCCTCATCATGTGACAGACATGAAGTCCAGTTCTTGAAAGTTGTCAGCAGGCATGTTTGCACGGATGGATAAAAACAGAGTCAGCCTCAATCTGCCTGTTTTCAGCCTGGCCAGGCAAAAGTTCACTCTGATCCAGAATAGAGGCATTAGCACAGAGCAGTCTAAGCCATATGCCTCATCCTTCAGCAGAGTATATTGGCTCAGACCCAGTGGCTCATGAAAGCATCTGTAAGTTATACTAAATTCAGTGGATAGATGCATGTGATTTTCTTCCATTAAGACACTGAAGTGCTTGGGCATTATTTAACTTTTCCATTCTCTATAATTTTTATGGCTTCTCTCCTTTCTTCAAGGTGTATTTTGGGGTTTTTTTCTTATTTGCCATTGACATGATCTGGCAAGAGACAACAGAATAGCAAGAACTGGTACTGGAATACATTGCTAAGCATCTACATTGAGTAGAAAATGGATGTCAAATGCTCACACAAACAGCTATTGAGATCAATACTAAATTTCATAATGACTCATATTTTTCTTATCTACCTTTTTTTTTCCAAAGTACTAAAAATTATGTTGAAGACTGGTTTTATGGAAACACCACAGTATGAGTCAAGCCTCAGTGGCAGCCTTTAGTAATATTGATCTCCAGATGCTTTTCTCATCTTTTCTGGAAATTCTTCCAGGTGACTACATATAGTACGTAGTTGAATTAAAAGAAAACATTACAATGGATATTATAATCATTTCTCCTCGTTCCTTCGGTCTTTGTCAGCTTACTCTACCCCTAATGTTTAAAGCCATGTAGTGGACATGACAACATACAAATAAATTCTAATCTTACTCTACCCAGTATTACTGAAATACAAAAATACTTTCGTTTCTACCTTTCCCTAAATGCTTATGTGGTTTTCTTTTTGCTTTCTATGGACAAATATTGGTATTCATAAGCTAGAACACTTTCTTTTCAATGCACTGTCTGGTACCATATTTTGTAGCACTTTTATTTCCTGAAACAGAAACAAGCTTCTTGTTCTTTCTCTTTTCTTAGTATCCTGGGTATAATGAACTAAAGCTCTCATCAACCTCACAGTAACGATAAAACTGCATATGATCATGAACAAAACGTAAAATTTCCAGTCATATTAACAGTTGTTTGTCATAGTTATTGTTCCAGTCTCCTGCCACAGAAAGCATTTCTATTTTTATGTTCTACACATATCTTTCTCTTCCTTTTAAAAAGAGCACTGGACTTATTATAATGACCCCTCATTCATCAGCTTCACAGACACCATCCCACATCATACACTTGATTCTGACTCAAGTGACTATGACTTCACCCCATCTGAAGTGGTCTTAACACTGTATTTCTCCTCCTGTATCATTCCTATTATAGCTTGGATAATCACTTCGGTTCAAGTAGAAATATGACATACTAGCACAAGGAATTTTCATTAGGTTTAGGGAAAATGTGACATACTCTGAACCTGTCAAATACAATGAACCTTGAAAATCAAAACTGGATTTCCCCCTACTTTTGTGTAACATTTGCATTACTTCTGTTACCATCATTTCCTGTTACAAGTTAATGGATGTTTGAGTATATTAGATAGCTGGAAACAACTTTCTGAGGTTCATCCATGAAAGGACAAGGATTTAACTCATACATAAATGTGAATACAAATCACATTACACTGGTTAACTGTTAAGTTTGCTTAAGTAAACACAGCATATAGAGGATCAAAAAGACTGGCACAATGATATTTACAAGAATTTACAACGAGCTTGTACTTGACACGGTTTACCTCAGTGTGCACAAGGACAAAGCAAATTCTTCATACATGATACTATCCCAAAATTCAATATTCACAGTATGACAACTCTGTCCCCTTGCTATCTACATTCTAGTAAAAAATCCACATATATAAAGTGTACAATCTCATTTCTTTCCTCCAAAGATCACTCCCCTGCCTTTTTTGATCACTAATTAATCTAGAAAAAAAATTGTTTTTCTGATTCTGTAATTTGTTCTGATTCAAGTGCATCATTTCTCCCTATGCATTGAAGAATATGACTTCTGAGTGCACACCCAGGCAAACCAGCCAGCTTCCCCTCAGATAATTTCTTTTCTCCCACATTAAAGAGCAAAAGAAGACAAAAATAAGATTCATTGTAATTGCCTCACACTCTTCTCCCACTCTTTACTGCCTTAAAATGTTGCCAGCTGCTTACTATGCATTCACATAGTAAGCAACAATATCCAAATAAACACAGTCTAAAAAGATGAAGAAAAACAGAAAACTCTTTTGAGTTTGCTCCTGAAAAAGATATGGAACCTAAACCACATAATTGAGGTTCTTTAGAATGTCACTGAATATACCAAGTATAGAACTCAAATTTTCTAAAATACTTGTTTTGTACCTTAAACAGAAAATTATCTGGGTGAAGAAGAGAAAGGGGAAGGGGGTATAATTTCATGTAAGTGTTGTTATTATTATAACTTCTTAACTCTATTGGCATGCCTCAGTCTTAGTGAGATTTGCTGAGTAAAACAATCTGACATATATGTCTATTGATAAAACCTTCTGAGAAACCCTACAGAACTCATCCATGTGATTATTCAATTTTTCTCCTCTAAAATTTGACATTACAAGGTCATCCCATTAGAAGAATGGTTGATCAGAACAAATCTAAATAAAAGTCTATTTGGCGAGATGATGGATTTTGCACAAGGAAAATGTTTGGTGTTAGCCACTGAGCATACAAATGTGAGACAGAGCATGGCACACTGTGTGGTCCATATGTTCAGTTGTGCTTATACTCTGAACTGGATGCAGAAATCTTTAAAAAGCAACCTGGCAACTAATTTTATGATAGTTAAATTGTCATAATCACATGTGTATGGCCATTTCTACCTGATGTGGTAACATTCTGCAATAGGATGGGTTTTTTGAGGAAATCGTGAGCAGCACGTAAGCATGGCATTTAGGAGCTTTGCTTGATTGCTTTCAAAGGATTTTGAATGATGCAACCAACAGTTGATAAGAAGATCCATTTTCCATAAAGCTTAGAAATAATTTATAAGCATCCTTTTTTCATGTAACTGAATTCTGAGATACTGCACATATTTTAACAGATGAACATCAGAATGTGTGGAAATGCAGTTAGTCACATGGTTCAAAGTTCTGGGTTTCCCCTGTTACTTTCTTGTACTTTGTATACACTTTATAGAGCCTTTTTACTGCCTTAAGCAATCCAGCTGAAAAATGACATGGTTTGAATCAAACAAACCCCAAGAGTTTCTGTTTTCACAGAAAAGCTAACAACACTGGGACCAAAACTCAAGGGACTATGAACCAGCTATATAGGCAGAGCTTGGACCAGCTATACAGGCAGAACCAAGTCAGTACATCTTTTTAACTTTGCTCTGTTCTTTCATCACCATGTAACAGGGTGAGTAATGAACTTATTTGTGTCTATAGGCATCCATTTTGCAATGATACCATCTTGCCTTAGACATGAGATCTTCCTCATGAAGAAAAATTATCCCAACTTGCCACTTAAACTGAACATGTTACATTCACTGTCTCCATCCAGTAGTATAAAGCTCCATTTATCTGGGCATGTATGGTTATATACTTGTCAGATGGGGTTCATTTTCTTTAAACTCATTATCAGCAACTTGTAACCTGACTAACTTTCTCTCCCTCACTGTTGTTTTCCTCTCTGCCCACCACTGAATATCATTGTTGCCAACACACGACTGACATCAACTACTAAATGATTTGAAAATACTACTAGGCACAGCCACATTAAGCCACATGTAAACAGTGTAAAGTTAGTGAACCCAGCATATAACTTTGTAAATACTTATATATTTGTGCATGTGTTTGTGGGGGTTTGCATCTGTATATACAAGCATTCACACAAATAACACAGATGTATGTTTAAGTGCGCACACGCAATCATATACAAGAAGAAGCTAACAGAAATGGCAACTCAAGGATATACAATTTTAACTTGAAGTTACCACTTTCTGTATTGGACAGGGAAGAACTGTTTACATTGATCACAAAGGGTCATAACCTGAAGTTGTTATCTGGCTTTTAATAGTATCCATTGTACCGAGATTGACAGAGCAGCTAAACAGAGCAGTGAGGATCCATGTTCAAAGTCATGCACATGCTAACTCCACGCCTACCAGCTACCTGAGGATTATTATTCACAATAAGGATTACTAGTGTGTATGTGCAGAGGGACTGCTTGTGTCTCAGTGGGTGGAATCATGACAGAGCTGTCAGGAGATCCATAGTATGAGTGCAGAGTTGTTTCAGGCAAATAGTTCATATCACTGCTTTAAACTGTTCATGAAAGTCACTGCACATAACAGAGAAAGAAGTGCTTAAACAGGGGCACTAGAAACTTCAGGGATTTGCTTAAAATTCAGCGCGCATATTCCTAACAACCCAGTACATGTCTTTAAAATTTCAATGCACATCTGTGGGTGAATGCATGTTTTTTAAAGCTCTGCTTCCCATTGTCCTAAGGTTCTCCACAAATGGTATTAATGTTAATGAGATCTCTATAGTCCTACAAAAGAGGTCATTGAGCATTACGCTTCATGCAGCCATATCATTGGGTTTCAGGTTGTGCAGTGGTAAGCCCTAAGAGACTGCCATTGTAGAAAGAGAATTGACTGAAATACAAAAGATCTGGAATTTGGTTGAAATCAAATTTCAAACAGTTCAGATTATTATCCAACATTCTCACAAGTTGATTTTCTGGGACAATATTTTTTTAATCCTTCCCTCTTTGAGATGAATCAGCTCTCCAGATCTCTGTGAAACTGCTGTAGTCCAGACTATCTCTCATTTCTCCATATGATGGAGCCCATTTCACTGTGCACTGGTAATGAAAGACAGTTCAAGACAGCTCTTCTTTCCTGAAAATAGTGAAAATAGGAGTTCAAGAAAAATGAGGAGACTCCCTAGATGTTTCTAAAATCAACACCTGGATATCAATACAAAAATAGGGGACATTTCCACAGTGTGGACAAAGTTAGCTATGTGTAAAAGTACTGAAAATATTTGTAGGTAACATTGTGTTAATATAGCTGGGGGGGGGGGAAGGAAGAAGCAAATAGAAGAAAAATGTTTATTTATTCTTTTTTTTAATAGTCATCTTGAAACATGTACTACCTAAGAGCAGACTAAACCATATGTCAGCAAAGACATCCACTGGGAATTACAGTTTCAGACAAGATGCATTATGGAGAAGGCAATGGGAAATGGGGAAATGAGTCAGGGCTTCCTTTACCAGCATACCATTTAGAATGGTGAAAGTAAACTGTAAGAAGTGAATAGTCTCCTAATTCAAACTCTAAACTAAAATTGGGGGTATGAGAGGAAAATATGAATACAGTTTGTATAGTGGCAATAGTAAATAATGTCTCATGCCCTTTCTAGACTCCCAGGAAGACCTGCTAGCACAATTTTCTGCATTTCATAAATTTCTACTGGTTAGTTTAGCAATGCTACATAAAAGGTTCACCTAAGCACCAGGTTCCAGAGTTGCCACATCTTATTTTCCTCGTATTTTAGAACGACCTTTCAGGGTCTGCCTCCCTTTCAGAGGGTAACTAATTTTTTCTTACTTTTCTGTTCTTTCATTCTGAGTCTTTATCTTATTTTCTCCTCTCAGGCTGTATACCACCTTTAGGAGCTGCCATTAGCAGTGCAATACATTCAGAGACTTATTATGGTAACATAAAGTGCAGTTCCTAAAATTGTTTTGCTTGTGAGCATACCCAGGCCATTTTGTTTTCCTGCCTGTTATGTTCCCAAAGTCCTTCCCTCTGCCATTGCCTGCCCAGCAATCAGTACATTTTGGCAGCACGGAGAAAAGGCAAAGCTACGATAACGCCTGAGCAGCTGAAGGCCTCACATGAATAAAGCACTTAAGATGAAGACTGTATAATTAAGTGAAGACTAGCTCTGCAGCCTCCCCTTGCAGCGAGGTGGTTATTAAGAGGAGGGAAGCCCACGATCATTACCCAGCAAAGAGTATGATGACTGGCTGCTCGGTGTCAGGCCTCCGGTGGCTGGCTTTGTCACCGGCGCGGAAAGGAGAGTTCACTTTCTGTCAAAACTGGCTTTGCCAAATGTTATCATTTTAAATGCCGTGAAAGAGAGGGAGCTGGGCCTAGGGGTATACACAGCCCCATATGCTGGTGACAGTGATACAAGTGTAATTCTAGACTATTAGAGTGACACATAAGATCATTTCTGCCCCAGAACATGAGACAGCTGAGGGGATTATTCAGGACAGGCTGTCACGCAATAAAATTTTCAGAAATCTGTTAACCCCAGCTCAGACCCAGTGAATATTTTATTGCTTAACACTGAGAAAAAGTATATTTATTAACTATAGAAAGATATAGCCGAGAGGCTGGGCAGATGAAAGGTTACAGGAAAACGAACTCACTTGATATCCTGCTGTAAAAAGTAGCAGCGTGATCATGGAGCTAAGGAGAAGAAAAAACACCTCAATGATCTGTATTTGCACCCAGGGTAGAAATAAAAAAAAAAAGATATGACAGTGAAATTAAAAAGAAGGATTCTATTCTCCTGCAGTATACAGTGGTCACTGTAGCACATGGAGAATATCATGTAAACTGTAAACTGATGTTCAAAATTTCTTGAAGCCGATTAGGCTCAGGGACACCTTGGCAAGATAGCATTCCAAATGGAATGTGCATAAATTGGAGGCTTAAAGCATATTGCTTTCTGTTAGCTCAACTATATTCTTTCAGAAGAAAACACTGACTTTTTTCCCAGAAATCTAGCAATATTTTGTTATACTGAAATAACAGCATTTTCTGTCTTGCAAGGAGTGCATATTAGCCAAATCCTGATTAAAATTCACAGAAAGCAACACAAAGAATACACAAGGAGCCTGACTATCAGGTTATTATTCAACCACTATATAATTTTTCCATTACCCCTCTGCTAGCTATACAAAGTATAAACATACATGTGCACAATTAAATCTACTATTTCAAGCTCTTTTTTTCACTTGCTATATAAGTACTTTTCACTGAAACTGGAGTTGTGTTCATAACCTGAAGGTTTCTGTTCGTCATTTGAATGTTCTCACTAGAAGATAAGTAGCAAAAGCAATTGCTAAGAAGCATGTTTTTTCAATTAAGGGAGTAAAATATACAGTAAATAATGATCATGATGAAGTATTAGTATGTCAACTGGTTCCTTCTGTAGGCTAGGCTTTGATACAAGATCTCAGAAATCATTTAAGAAAACCATTGCTACATATATTATTAATATATATATTAAAAACATTCCAAAGTTAGTCTACACAGTTTAATGTGTCTATGATTACAAGGGACAGCATTCACTCAACAATGTCACAAAGGTCAGTAGAAAAAAAATAACATGATATGCTTTTTTGAAAACTCTCAACATCTGAATACTGTGTCCAGGGTGTAAGAGGAGCCCATGGGGGTGCACTTGGAGAACAAAAGCAACCCTTCTGCTAATTGACTGAAAAATTAGCCAGGTCCCCCTGTGGGGAGCACACAAGACAGCAGCAGATGGAGACAGCTCGGACACCGTGGCAAAAAAAGCTCCTCAAAACCTGCTGTGAATCTGCCTGCAATTATGGGTCACAACACTTTTCTTGTTTAACAGAACACAAGCAAGACAAACAGAGGATGTGAAAGCTGGGAAGGTCATAAACTGATTGTAAATCTATTATTTTAGAGCAGGAACTACTGAAGATTCTCAAAGTGTTCTAAGTTATGTGTTGTTTAATGAGGGAAGTTAAACAGCTTCTTGCCTGTGGTGCTATGAAAGGTTGTTTTGTGAGAAATCTGAAATAATTTGTTTATTTTCTGACTCACTTTCCCCCTGGTTTGTTTTTTTTACAGCATAACCTTTTCCATCCCCAGAATGATGGTTAGTATACTGGTGATTCTGGTTTAATATGTGGATGGATAGATGTCTGAAAGATAGAGCACCAATCCAACATCAAAGAGGGACTTTTGTCAGTTTGTGGGAAACAGATGTATAAAAGTTTCCTTTTGATATCTAAGGCCTTTATCACTGTCATTTCCATCTCAGCTTTATTATGGTTTCTTTTAATTATAAAACTCTCTAATTATCTTTTTTGTTATTCAATTCTGGTTATAAAAAAATACCACAAGTATAAAAATGAAGAGTTCACTTCGTCACTCTCACAACAAAACTGTTGAGATTATTATTTTGGTCGGAAATACCAAAATATTTATTTTTGCTAAAAATGCAAAAAGCCCTTTCCAAAGTAATTGAAATGAGTTATATTTATTCCTACAGTTTAATTCAAAGACATTTTATTTTCTTGATGCATTCTAAAGATCAAATCTTCTACCTCTTTCTTATTTCATAATGAGTGTTATCGTTCTATTCTAAAAAGAAAAAATATGGTTTAGAGAGGATTGTAGGGAATTAACCATTCATAAAATCTAAACAGGAACACATTCATAGTCAATCATTATGAATAATCGATGCAAAATAAATACAATAATGAATATGATAATGGATAAGCCAGTGTAAATATCTGGCTTAAAGTGCATAAGTAAAATACTTTCTTTTATTTCAAATTATTTTCCTTCAGTTCCCTTACATGATGCTGTCATCCAAATTAGTGTGCAGTTTCATTACCAATGTCTATTTTTTTGAATCTCATCACCTTCCCCAATAGACGTGGGATAACACCCGGGCGCTATTGAAATTAGTAGATATAGTCAAAAAAAGTGAATTCTTATGTGTCTGGTGAACTTTGGCCCAGGCATTATTGCTTTGTCCATGTACAGAGCCGCATTCCTTTATGTCAACTTCCAGGACCAAAGCCAGAGGACCCAATTCTGTGGCTATGCAAGGGTGGTTCCATGCCACTCAAAACTCATTCCTGCTGGTTACTTGTGTGCATAAACACAGGAACACACAAAAATGCAGAGACAGAACTTCACAGAGCTTAGAAAAGGACTTTTTATCCGAAAGTAGTTTCTGTTCCTGGTTTCACACATGGGTTAGCTCTCTAGGACATTGTAACATATATTGCTTTATCTACAACGAGTACATAATAACAACTATTTTCCATTTCCCAGGCTTTTTGGATCACCTCTTCAAAAGCACAGTATGCTTATTTACACTTCTTGCTTCAGCTTTTCATTCTACACTGCTGAAATTGATGGCCTCATTCCAGGGAACCCAAGTGCGTGGCAACGACATTGGCAAGCATGGAGCAGTGGAATTATTCAGACCAAAACAGATTTTGCTCAGAACCACAGTTACTCATTTGCTTGTACTAAAATGAATTCATTTGTTTTCAGCATATCTCATGTACAGGTGGTTTATTTTTTACTTATTAGGTAGCAAATATTTCTACCAGTTGCCTATAGATTCTGAAAAGAGGGAAAGCACACATCCTGTTGTTTATGTTCTGTGCCTGAACAAATACTTAAGGGGGGGGGTGTCCCACAATTTTGAAAATATAACAATATTTATTAAAATGATACACTGATAATGCATGAAAATTGTGTTCTTTACTAAGGTGAAAAATAAGAAGAACTTGTAAGATAATTAGTATATTTTCTTTCTTTGAGCTGTATCTTTCCAAACCTCACTTACTGTAATAGAGAGCTTTTCCAGTTTAAAGATACTCTGCCAAAAACCTTATGAGTGTTTTCTTTAAGATCTGTATTACCTACCTCATGTCATACAGTCTGTCTCCATGAGATGAGGGACACTGCAACTTTCACATTTTTATTCTGTGTGGGCACTAGGAACTATAGCAAGCCCTGGAATAAAAGATGAATGCACATCACTAGATCCCATTTGGAAGAAAAAGTTTTTGTGATGAAAGTGGTTCAATGTACTCTTGTTCCTAATGCATGCCAAACCAAAGTGTCTTTTGAACCCTCAAGCCCTAATTTGGGAGTGACTTTGTGTCTATTTCCCGTCTGTGATTCAGATTTCCAATGGAAAGTACTTTATTGTTAAAGTATTCTATCTGTAAAATGGGGACAAGACATTCTGCTGGTTAGGAGGATTACAAGAATAAAACTCAACAGTGTTTTGTCCTATGATGAATATGTATGTATTTACACCATGATCAACAGAAAGAAACAACCCTAGACTGCAAGTGATACTTGGTCCTTTTACCCATGAAATACCCATAATGTTCAATACAAGCACTGGCAGCTCTCTCCTTGGTGTAGTCACAATGCTCAAGGTGACACTAAGCACCGTACAGGTGTTGAGGACTAAGACTGCATCCCATCCATTGACTGATAGCTGTCCAATGGCACTGGATATAAAAGGAAAACTGCAAATGTGCAGTTTTACATCTCTGAGTCACAGAGTGCTCATGGAAACCTCAGACTGCAAACCCATACTAACTTAGCTTTGTGTTTTCTTGGTTTTTCTTCCAGAATACTCAGTCTGCACATATAATAAGATGGTATTCACCTATGCATGGGGATTAAATAAAAATTTTACTTGTAGTATTGGTAGATAGCAAGATTATTACAGAAGTGGTTTGCTTGATTTATGCTGTTACTATAATACACAGTGTTTTCTTACTGTGCATCTAATCTAAACCAGTGACAATCTAGTTCATACCCAAAAACCCAAGTAATTCAACTTTTTCCCTTGCATTAAAGTGTGTCAGTGTGCTAGCCCAGGGACACTGAGGCTTTCAGTGAAATTTCTGATAAATACCACCAAATTGCTCTTCAGTCTTAGAGAGAGAAAAAAATAATGAAACAAACCAACCAAACAGAAACACATACAAAAACACATTAAAAAAACCCAAACAAAACACCAGAAAACCTACAAAACCAAAAGCAAACCAAAAAACCTACAAAACCAAAAGCAAACCAAAAAAAAACAAACCAAAGAGGAGCAATTGTTGAAAACACAACAAAAGGGGACCCAAAACCTACAAGTAAAACTTCAGAATGCAGTGCCACAGGTCTTCAAATAACAGCTTCAGTGAAATAAAACAGAAGGCTATGTCTGCTCTTCTTTTGTGAATGGGATGTGGCAGTGCTATTAAGGGAGCAAGTGATGAGGTTGTGAAATGAGTATGGAATCACTCTTCAGCATGCTAACTACAGGCTTCTCTTTCTAAATAAGAACATTTCCTTTTGTTTTTCTATCTATAAAGGATGCATACTAGCTAACTGAAATCAGTGAAGCAAGTGGTAAATGAGAAAATGCATGAAAGAGAAGTAATAATCAGTTTACAAAAAGCAAAGTTAACCAAAAAGAATTAGTGCAATGCAATGTCAGCACTGCCATGAAGTCACTGCCATGTTGTGCTGCATTATGCAGCCATTGCTGCATTATGGCAAGAGAAAACCAAGCAGTGTCTGGTAGTCAAATCGTCAGTACATCAAAACATGCCATGCAGTTGCCATGATTGTGTCATTTTCATGCTACTCTGCACAACTACAGCTGTCCAGGCTTTACCATCCAAGCTCTGTGGTAGAAGCAGTAGCTGCCGTGTTCTTAGTGCAGTCGCTCTTTCCTTACACACTGAACAGAGTTTGTGTTCTCATGTCAGGTCATGCTATTCAGCCAGCAATGCGCTACCACTTAGGGTACGCTGTGCTTCACAATTGCTGCTGCTGAACCCACATTGTGGAGTGATCTGTCAACCAAATTCTGCTGTGCTTTGCAGGCATCTGGGCTTTGCAGGAAGGTATCTGGGCTGTTGCATTGTGTCATTCCACCTGCATTTTGTTGTGAAGCCTGTGCTCCTGGGCAGCACAGGTAATGGGACACTATGGCTACACTATTTGCTGTGCATTACATGCACGTGCATGCAATATAAATCATCCCTGTAGAACAAAAAGAACATGAAATTGCATGAATGAAAGTGTTCACATTCTTTTATCCAAAAGACATGACTTACCCCAAAATAAGTAGCAAGAAGTTATCAAGAAAAATGCTTTGAAAGAGATATTGGTCTAGACAATTTTTTAACTTTAATGTTTCCCTCTTTTTCTGGCTCACGAAAATGTGTTTAAGACCAAAAAGCAAGTTCTGAAAACTGGTATTTTGAAATTGTAAGTTTCCTTATGACTGTAAAATATTTTACAGACTCTACTTCACAAGATTCTGTCTTTGAGTACAGTTCTTTTTTAGAACTTTTTATTCTGATACTTTTATTCTCTTAAAATATAAAAAGAAGTTTTAGGTCTTCTCTAAATCCCTCTAATACATCAGATTAGTCTTACCTCTTCCCAGTGTTACAAAGACTGGAGAAAAGACAATTAGGATTTTCTATGGAAGACTAATGGTTAATCCCAATGCAGACAGTAAGAATGAAATCATGATGAGGATAGCGTTTATGATGCAGAGTGTTTTAGCCTTTGCTCAGGGGTTTTGTCTCCTACGTGCTTACCGAGTGCTTTCAGACTTCTAGTTGAATAAAGATGTTTGACCTGGGTGAAAAAACAAGCCTACCATTAAAACAGCAAGAAGCTTATGAATTAACATTCTCAAGACTTTCAAGGACTGTTCTTTGAGATGAAAGCCATGTCATGAGTTGGAAAAGTCCTGTCCAGTTGTGAGGATCCATACAGTTCATGTGAATCAGGAGGGATGACACCACTATGCCGTCTTCTGGAAAGTGTGTCAGTCTTCCCTTCTCTCTTACCACTTCCCTTTCCCAGCAGCTTCTTGGCTTCGTGACCCTGTGATCAGGTTCTGAATGTGGCATTACAGTATTCACCATGTTGGCAATGGGTTTGCTCTAACAGCTTCACCCAGCACAGACTGACCAGAAGAAGTAGTCTGATTCAGTTGCACATCAAAACCCCAGTGTTAATTATTCACTCTCTACTGGCATAGTGGATTTCTCTCAAGGTCTGTGTGAAGTATGAATTAAATTCATAGCAGCTCTTGTTTGAGAATCTTTCTAAAAGCATCCTTAGACTTCCTGGACTACCACTTATTAAAATGACCACCTTGGGAATAAATAAAATATAGTTGGGTTGGGTTTTTTTTATGAAAGACATTTCCCCAGACTGTTTTTCTTCTCTGATTCTTTCTAAAAAATATGAATAAATAACCAATATGTGAAGACAGATTATTTGCAATTGGATTGATTTATGATATAAGAATTTAAGTATGTCTCCAGGGCAGCTGCTCTTTGCCTGGGGATTCTTATTGTGGTTCCATAAGGGCAGCACCACAAAGTCTTTTTAGCAACCTTATTTTCATCAGTATTAACAGAAGTTCAGTGCTTAAATGCTCCTGTAGTTTTTATATACAAAACATAACACAAATAATTGTGTTCAGAGCTATTACAGACTGGAATTCTAGCAGTGCCTAAAGGCCAGGGTCCACATCAAAAACAAAGAGTTAAATCCTCTTATTTCAGATACGCACACACACCATTTGCTGCTTGTGAAAAAACACCACCGTACCACTAATCTTCACAATGGAGCTTAGTAGCATGTTTTGACATAGAATATTGTAGGAGTCAGTCACTGAGTCCCACTGAGTTGCACTAATGGTTAGCAGATAACAGGAGACTCCATGAATTAGAGAAAAAGTTTTTTCATCCAAATTAACATAAAAGCCAAGGGGGGGGGGGGATCAAAACAAAACAACAACAACAAAAATGAAAACCAAAACACCAAAACAGAAAACCTCTAGCTGTGAAAACATCATTAAAATCAAAATTTAAAAAGTCATAAATCTTCTCAAATCTAGACAGCCATTTTCAAATATTTTAAGTCAAAATATGTGGATATAGTCAAAGTTAGTTTGCAGATTTGAGTAGGGCACACTTTATTGAACAAATCTTTGTAACTGCTAACATAAATATGTGAGAAATCATGTGTGTGTATGTGTGCATACACACATATGCTTGTTGGTACTTTGGTATCTAGTCCCAACGAAAATCAGGCATTTAGAGGTCTGCCCATTTCTAATCCACAAAATAATGGAAATGTGTAGCTAAGACTGCCATCCTTATCTCTCTCCATTGCACTTATTGTAGCACATGTGGCATGTAACATCAATCTCAAACTTCTGTAATGTCAAATACAAGAGTATGATCTAAGCCTGAAGTGAAAGCATTGCCTGATGCTCTTACTTTGGATTATTTTCCTTACTCTAAATCCTGTGGATTTAGTCCATAGGGTTTAGGCTTTTTACCCCCTCCCCGTACATTCATGTCCAGTGTATAAATAAATATCAAACTTGCTATTGCAATATCAAGTAAATAATCAAAATACACAGAAGCCAAAGTTATTAGAACAATTTTAATGTAATTGCATTGTATATTTTGGGTACACCCTAATCTTGAAATTCTGACTGTCTAGTAGTTTCTCTGACTGGGGGTTGGTTTCATGTTGGCCATGTATTGATACATAGAAGGAAAAAAATAATCATATTTTGATATACTGAGGAGTCAAATCCTCTGGGAACTAACTTTTTTCTGAAAGAAAACTGTACCATTTGGGAGCCCCTTTAAGACTTCAAAATTCATGGTTTTTTACCAGTGTGCAGCATTACATCTTTATGTATATTGTAAAGATAGCATAAGTTTGACCTTTGTCTCAGAATCTAACCTGCCTATCATAAGAGTTGCCCAGGCTGTGGTGCTCACTGGAGGCAGAAAACTCAAGCTCATTCACAATCTTAGCACGTCCCAGCTCAATCACTTAGACTGTGATGACAGAGTAGAAGCAACTCCAAGAATATTGTGCTTGGAGCCATTCCAAGAATATCATGCTTGGCATATGACCAGTTCTCTGCAACAGAAGACATTTCTGTAAACTTGGTGACCATTACTGAAAGAGTTGATCTTTAAAGGAACCATTAGCATATTTCCTACACGCAGGCGTAGGTTTTCTTAAGCATAGCATGAATAATACGAGATCAAATGACAAGTAAATTGGGAATGTGGATGAAATGTTTTCATTTGAAAAGAAAAAGAAACCGCAATTTTTCATATTACCAATAGTTTTCCGATACACTGACCTACCAAGAAGCACAAAAAAAAAAGAGAAGAGGAAGAGTCTACTGTGCTTGTTTTCTCCAGGAGTATTCAGTGGTGAAAATGGACAAAAAAATATTTCTAGGATCCAAGACACTACAACAAATAACCAAGTGAAGATGAGCCCCCAGTACCAGATTCATAGACAGGGCCAGTTAGGATGACTTCATGCTGTAGATACCAGGGAGTATTGAGCAAAAGAAGAGTTGAACTTTTGCAAACTTTTTTCCTGTTATGTATTGTTATCGTGGCTTAGGAATGGCATTCCCCAGTTTAGTACTCCTACTAAAAAGAAAACCATGAGCCACTCGCATCCCCCTCTGGTGAGAGAGGAGGGAGATAAGGTAGAGATCACGGGTTGATATAAAAACAATTTTACTGAAAACAGCAATAACATAAGAAAAACCAACAGTAACAGCAACAATATTAATAACGAAAGTGTATAAGACAGAGTGATTCACATTCAAAATGCTCACCAAGGGCCCCTGAGCAGCAATGAACAATAGTGGATGAGCTTCCCTCTCCTGCCACGCTTTTCTCAACTGCAGGTCATGCCCTTCTTCCTGGAAACCAGAGTCCCTTACTTCCACCCTCCCAGACAATGTGTGGTATACAATAACAACCTAGACAAGCCCACCCAGCTCCAGGCTCCGCCCCACAAGGAATTAACTCTCTCCTGGCCAAAACCGAGAGAATTGTATATGGAGACATTATAAATAGATGTACAATTTCTATCTGTAATGGGACTTGATAGCTGTCTCAGTGACAGAACAAAAGGCAATGGACACAAACAGAAACAGAGGAGGTGATTCTGCACTTATGGAAAAGTCTTTTTTGCTGTGAGGGTGATCAAGTACTGACATGGGTTGCCCAGAGTGGTTGTAACAGTCTCCATTCCTGGAGATATTCAAAGACTGTATGGATATAGACCTGGGCAACCAGCTGTGTGTGGCCCTTTTTGATCAGGGAAGTTAGATCAGCTGACCTCAAGAGGTCTCTTCCAACCTCATCTACGCTGCAATTCTGTGACAGACTGTCAAAGAAACAAAAAGGACACAGAAATATTAGAACATATTTCACTAAAAGGCTTAGATGTCTCAGTCAAAATTTATTTGATAGGTCACTTCATTAGATTATTGTATCTTCATGAGGAAGAAAGGAAATGTTTCCAAGAGCTTAATTGGTACAAGAATCAATTGCCTGCAGCTGGAATCAGACAAATTCTGTGGCCAATTCTGTG
>WBMZ01009313.1:0-50000 GCA_013400975.1 Atrichornis clamosus | reverse complement strand
CTAATGGTCGTCAGCCAAGTCATCCATATGGTAATGGAGGAAGGCTAATGAAGTTCCAAATGGCTTGGTGGCATAATATTCATAGCATATGATCACAGAAAATAGACATCCTCCAGAAAGTTACAGGGGAAAAAAGGGCTTAGTTATCATTTTATTTAAGCAAAACCTCATAGTTAAGGCAAGACATGAACATGAGGGAAAGAAAGAAAGAAAACCTGAGAAGTCAATCAGTTATCCAAATTCAGGTAAGAAGCACAAATTCCAGATTTCAACACAGAGTGACACCATCTATTTTTAACTACCCGAAGTTTGGCAACTGGTTCGAATTAGATGCCTCTAATGCCTATTTAGTCAACAGGAGTGAGAGAGGCACAGTCATACTGGTTCCTGCTGGTAATGCTTATTACTTTCCATTAGCTACACAAGAAGACTACCTTATTAGATTAAAATGGATGCTTTACCTTTCAACATCTAGAATTAGATAGCATAGTCATGATGCAAAGGTCATGAGTCTCTGACATTCTTTTCATGCATATTCATTTTACTATATTTCAGCCTTATCCTTAGAAAAGATATTACTGCTTCCCTCTCAGAAAAGACTAGCTTTTACTGCAGAGGTGACCCAAAAAACTCTCTCCCCAGATTGATAATATGGCAGACTTCCCTCCACTGAGCAGACGCTGACAATGTGTCATCCAAAACTGATGGACAGTCAATCAGAGTCTTGGCCAAGGTAAGGAATACCTACCTGCTTAAATAACTGCACTTGCTGTCCCAAATTCAGTCATGCTAGCTAGCATAATATTTTCCATCCACTTTTTGACATATGTTAAACCTATCTACTCTCAGCTGGGAAGACAATAAAGAACAACTTCTTAATATGCTTCCAGGATGTCTAGAGAAGCTCCTCCATCTGTCTGAACCTTTTTCAGGGAAATTGCAGGCAAGTAAACTTACAGCCTGTGTTCTGATACAGCAAGAAGTGACAACACATCATCTGAGTGGCAGTAAACAAAAGTTCGAGATCTGCAACTTCTGAAACTTCTCTCTACTGGAACTGGGTGGTTCTAATCCACTGAGGCAGTGGAGAATAAAGCAGGCTTATGTAAGCTACCTTTGCCACTGCTTTCCTCTCTTTGGCTGTAGTCAGGAAGGCAGTAGAAGCTCTCATATCTTACTGCAGCAGATCTAGGAGCTAGGTGTAAAACCCCACATTTTTGTGTTAGGGGTTCTAAAAGGCATGAATGTACATGCTTTATCTCCACTTTTATTCTAATCAACTCCATCCAATATTAACAGTTTTACTCTCTAATAGAGCTGAATCCAATGCACATTAAAATGCAAGCATGGTTACTGCCACTGGAAAAAAACATTATCTGTCAAAAAGGTGGCTAGTTTTGTCAGTACTTAAAAGACAAAAGTACCACAGTACCACAGTTGTAAACAAGATCTCCCAAAACCCTGGCAACATCTATCCCAGTAGACAGTGACATCAACAATCAGGGCTGCACTGAAGGAGCAGGCTGTAGAGTGAAAGTTTCTTCTGACAACCTGACCTTCATACCACATTCATTTTAGGGAGAGTTATTTTGTCTCAGCTTTAGTCTAGTCCCAAGGATCCAACAGCTATCAGTGACAGGAACACAGAGGGGCAGTCCTTCCAGTTTAGTGTCATTTGAGAGGAAAACATTTTCTAAGGAAACACACTGACAGCATTTCACAGTGTGCACCTCTCTTAATTGTCCACATTTCCTGCAAAATTCACTCATAATAGAACCTGATATGCAGATATATATGTATCCAGTCCCTCATCCCTACAGTTACAAGTTTCAGGTGAGAGAAAACGAAGGCAAATATGCCCAGCATGCAGGTTGCAAAAACAAAAAAATGACATCTCTCTTTGTAAACACTTCTACAAATAATAATTTTTCTTATAGAAAAGGAAATGCTATTCCTATGTACAGGAAATGCTATTCCTTTATCTCATTTGCCATTCACTAAATATGCAAAGAAAATGTTAATGAAACTAAAAATTATAATATAAATTTTCTTTAATCAGAACAATTATTCCCACACGTTCATTTTTTTCTGTTTCTTTTTTAAAAAATTGCTAGGTCAATTAGTAAGTAGAAACAATAACACAACTACTAGAAAAGAGATGGAAATTAAAATACAACCCCATCTTTCTTAATCTTAAAATATTCGTGAATCCTAATTTTTGAATCATCAACTGGATACCATTGTATCAGCCTTAGATCTCTCTCCTGAAGGCCTTGGCTGCAATTTTATCTCCTGAGTCTGCAACATAATTGCAAGAAATACACAATAGCAGCAAACTTCCAAGATAATCAGACTAAGTTATTGTGCAATGTCACATACAGCTACATGAAAGGAGGTTATAGCAAGGGGAGAACAGGAAGTCTCTTTTCCCAAGTAACAAGAGAGAGGAAAAGAGGAAACGACCTCAAGTTGTGCCGGGGAGGATTAGATTGGATATTAAGAAAAATTTCTTCACTGAAAAGATTGTGAAACATTGGAACAGGTGGCCTAGGGAAATGAGGAAGTCACCAGCCCTAAAGGTATTTAAAAACTATGCAGATGTGGCACTTGTGGACAAGGTTTAGTGGTGGACTTGGCCGTAGTGGGTTAACACTTCAACTTCATGATATTGGCAGCCTTTTCCAAAACAAATACTTCTGTGATGCTATGAAAGAGCTGTGACAAATGGTAGAAGGGGAAATACTAGAGCTGGTCTCTGACTTTCACAGAATCACAAAATCACAGAATCAATTAGGTTGGAAAACACCTCTGAGATCATCAAGACCAACCTATGATTGAACACCACCATGTCAACTCGACCATGGCACTGAGTGCCAGGTCCAATCTTTCCCTAAACACCTCAAGGCACGGTGACTCCACCACCTTCCTGGAATGGCAGCCCATTCCAATGTCTAATCACCCTTTCTGTGAAGAAATTCCTCCTGATCCAACCTAAACCTCCCCTGGTACAGCTTAGGACTTTGTCCTTTCATCCTGTCCCTGCTTGCCTGGAGAAAGAGACTGACCCCCACCTGGCTCCACCCTCCATTCAGGTGGTTGTAGAGACTGATAAGGCCCCCCTTGAGCCTCCTCTTCTCCAGCTAAATAACCCCAGCTCCCTCAGCTGCTCCTCATAAGATGTGTGGTCCCGACCCTTCACCAGCTCTGTTACCCTTCTCTGGACCCTTCTCAACACCTCAACATCCTTTCTGAATTGTGGGGTCCAGAACTGGACACAGGACTTGAAGTGCACCTTCTTTTGTCAGGTGTTTGTTTGCCGAATAGAGTGGGACAATCACTTCCCCCGTCCTGCTGGCCACACTGTTTCTGACACAAGCCAGGATGCCATTTGCCTCCTTGGCCACCTGGGCACGCTCTGGTTCAGACAGCACCCCCAGGTCCTTTTCTGCTGAGCAACTTTCCAACCACTCGGCCCCCAGCCTCCAGCACTGCATGGTGTTATTGTGGCCAAAGTACAGGACCCAGCACTTGGTCTTGTTGAACTTCACGCTGTTGATCTTGGCCCACCTGTCCAAATTCCCCCAAATGCTCCTGTCCTTCCCCTGCAGGCCCTACATTGTGTCTATGCTTACATTGCATCTTCTAAGAGAAATAAAATATGAGTCCTCCAAACAACTTCCTTCACTGCATAATTCTAATTGCTTTAGAAGAGATCATCTTTTCTGTGCAATGAGAGACTTTTTTTTGAACAAGTGAAAATATATGATTACTTGACAGTATCACAATGCACCTATACAGGAGATGAACATTAGATAACCATAACATTGGATTTTCTAAATTTTGAGTACTTGGCATCATCACATTAAGACAAAAAAAGTAAAAACCACAAGTGGAAAGAACAATCAATTACAATTTCTCTGTGTAGGTGTAATAACCCTTCTTCTCATGAATCAGTATTAGCAATTTTAACCCTGAATCTTCAGAGCTGTCTGATGTGACTTTAACATAATTTATTCCTGTTGTCCTGCCACAGTCCCGCCACTGCATCAGTGGTTTCCCCACTCTTTGCAGAAATCATGGTAATGAATTAGCAATATACATAGTGCCAGCACTGTACCAGGAGAACATCTGGAGTTTTGGAGGGGAAAAAGAGACTGGAAAAAAAGAGTAAAATATTCTTCCTGTGCCACAAATTCTTGTACACAGAGCACACCATGAAGACAATAGTGCCACTCGTGATAGATGTGGGTGAGGAATGGATTGGTGACCTGCAGCTGGACCAGCCTGTTGGCTGCAGTCATAAAAACATCTGCTGTGCCTGGGTTGAAGAAACATAACTCTCATCTATCCTATGGCCTGCACAGGCATAACCTCCAGTTCACATTGGGGCTGCCACACCAGCTGGGAACAGCTACTAGCACATGGCAGCAGCACTTCTGTCCTGAAAGCAACTGGTCATTTTTTGGTCTCCAGAAGTATGGTACCACCATTTGGGTCAGGGAAAGCCAATTGTTTCTCTCTCTTCCTTGGAGATGAGATGAAAAACTTTCTTGTGTAATCCAACATGAGGGTGTAAAGTCCAGTGAGCCTTAATAGTAGATCTCACGTAAGGATGAAAATAAAAGCTCTTTTAAAAGTAACATCTTCATCTTCTGTCCTCACTTTAAGTCCACTCCAAGGGGTCAATGTAAATAATTTCAGCAAAGTTTGGCTAGGTGCTGAGTGTTGCAATGAACAAGAAGCCTGCCAAGCATGTGGGACTCCTACTCAGAGACCAACACTTGGCTGGTGTTTTCAAACTGTGCTCCCTAGACTATCTGTGATGAGTAACCACAGGTGGTTCTGGAAGTTGTCTTCACTCTCCCAGTGCACAGCAGAAACAAGGAGGCGGTCCTGCTTCCTAAGAAAGTTTTAATTGTCAGTCTCCAAGCACAGTTCCTTTGTATTCCTGCCAGAATTCTCATGTATGCCTGTGCTTGCTTGGATTGCTGCATAGGAAATGAAGGATGTTAATGAGTCTCTTCTTTTGTCAGGTGTTTGTTTGCTATACTTTCAAGTGTGATCAAATTTACCAATGACACAGAAGTGGGAGGTTTGTAAGCATGCTGCAAAGAGTGGTCTTAGTTGCAAAATGGGGTACAAAACCAAGCACATATAAACACTGTGGTAATATTTTATTGATATATTGTCATTTGCTTCATTTTAATCTCTTTTGTCTAATTAAATCCATGTACCTCTAAAGAGGACAGAAATCAGACAGACCAGAGTCAAGACGTGCAAACAACACAACAAAGTTTAAGACTCAAGTTCTAGATACAGTCTCAACAAAAGCACAGGAAGTATGTTGGAATAAATATATTGATACCTTTATCTGAAATGAAATTCATACCATAGGTGTGCTGCAAATAATATGCTGTGATTTTCCTTTGATGAACCAAAACATCCAGGTCCCAAATCTACTACAAGAACTTTCTGGAGAGTTTTCAGAACTTTGTAGAGTTGCTGTTGGGTTTCAGTTTTAGCTGATTTCAGCTTTCACTCTGCCAGATAACACTTGCTTTCATCAGCAGCTGGAAACCCCAGTGATAAAAACATATTTTCCTTTCTCACATTTGTCTTCACCAGAAGATTCACTATATTCATTCACTATAATAAGTACACCAAGTCCTGCCATCTTTCCCTCCCAATGCATTCTCAGTTCTTTTCTTTAGTCTCTTTATGAGGTACCTTCTCAGCTGCTCTTATTCTATCCAGTTCCAGTTTTGTCTTATTCACTTCACAGCCCCAGTTTCTACCATTTGTTTTCCCATCTCATTTTTTTGTTCACTTTAATTACTGATTCCCATCTATTTTTTTTGCCTTGTCTCATCAATTTAAAGGGAAAATACAACAGGTATGTGTATGATTTTCTCAGTAGATGAGATTTTATCAAGGCATTCCCAATTCTTATCAAGATAATTTTAATTTTTTCCAGGTTCTGGTTTTACAAGCTGCTCTTTATTCAGAGGCCAATTTCATAAAACTTGGAAATTCTGCTGGTTTTAGCTGCTGTAACATTCAATGTTTATTTAGTTGTACCTATAATCAAAATTTTTTACTTTTTAGCAGGGGTAAAAGAATATTTCCTTGATGCATCATCAGACAAAATTAGATTAAAGTTTTCCAGAATAATTCATACCTGGATTCTAATCATCCTCAGAAATTTTTAGCATCAAAATTGAATGCATACTGTTCCAAAATGTAAAATTCTACTAACTTCAGTTATAATTTTTTAACTCATACTATAAAATAACATATTGTCTTTGATATGCTGCTTCTCCTTTCTGCCACTGATTCTTTCCTCTTTTCTTCCAAACACTTGGAAGTCCTCATAGCTACAAGGGTGGGTCCTCTGTTGATCCTATTTTAATCTTACTTAATTCTTACACTGGGGTAGAAAGCAGCTTCACCTTTGAGGTCAGCTACTAAAGGGATATAGTCAATAAAAGAACTGCAGGTGCAGAGCCTGTGTGTTTCAGTGCAAGGTCCTTGGTTCTCTGTGTGCCACTCAGAAATCCAGAATTCAGTGTTTATAAGTCCTCTATATAAAATTAGGTTTGAGGGAAAGGAGAGTTAGATTTTACCAGAAAGCAGTGCTTAAAAACATGCAGAAAAGTCATCTAGATGTTGCTGCTGAACATGAGGGAGGAGATGGCAAAGTGTTTAGGATATGGAGATATAACATGAGTTCTGCCCTTGACATTAATTGTGTCTGTTATCTGAACCCCTGTCTGGCAGCAGCATGGAGTACAGGCTCATCCAGGGAACAGCAGTCACTGAGGAGGCAGTATTTCTCAGAAAACTGTTACTTGGACTTAAGTGTTTTCAAATCATATAAAAGGCTTGACCCTGACTAACTCTGATTTGGCCCCACCAAAATCCTACATTACTTAGGCAGATGCATTTCTCTGTTTAGCCACCAAACTCTTACTGCCAAAATATCTTTCCTTATTACCTCAACTATTTTGTCTTCTTTTGCCTGGCCTTATTCCTGCTACATTGCATATATGTTTCCCTGATACACTAACACTAGCAATTGACTGAACTGTGTTGATCAGAGGTTGTTGATCTTACATATTGGTACTGCCTTAAACATGAGAAACGTGCGTACAAAACTGCAGCTCAAGAACAGGAATAGATTTAACTTCATTTAGTCAAATTTCTACATGGAACTTAACAGTAACAAGAAAAATTAACACTGTGAGCAATTATGCATGTCATTCTCAATTCATCTTTGTGTGTCTCGCTAACAAAAAAAATAATCCAACCCAAAACTCCCAATAATTCCCATCCCATCTTGATGGAAACAGTCTCCCCAAAATTGTAGTTGCCAGTCTATTGTCAGTCAGGTTGCCAATGATAAAATTCTGTTTCTTAATACTCCTGTCATTCTAGACCACAAGGTGCTGAAGCAAACCTGGCACAACATTAAATGGACTTCAACACCCAATTTTTGCATAGTCCAAAATTTTGTTTTACATATTAATGGATAACTGCCAAACTGCAGGCAGCCAGCATCATTGACTCAATAACCTGCTGGAAAAATATCCCCTATGTGGATGACCATCTGCACCCACACAGCTGAGGCGTTAAATTATTTCATCACTGTCCCTGTCAAAATTTTAACTTCTTGACCTTCACAAGGAAATCCTGTGCCATCCCACCTAAAATCAGCAATCAATTTTCTTTTTTCAAAATGTTACAGCTGAAGCACCGTGATAGCTAAAAACATCTCATTAGACTGACAAATTTTTCTGCTAACTCCAAGTGGGTTGGGGAAGAAGAGGAGGGAAATCATTCAGAAAGATAACTTGGGCTTCTTCGCTCCATCAAGGGACTGCAAAGAAAGATTCCCACCTGCTCTTCTCCACACTAGCCATAGCTGATAGCATCACATTCCTTGGTTTGCATTCATACATTACCATCACTTTTCCTTACCCGCTTGACTGTCTTTTCTCTAAATACACATATTTTATTCCCTCTTTTTGTTTTTTTTTTCCTTCTTTTCCTTTACCTGAATATCTTCTCCAAAACAGAGATTTGGTTCATTGTCCAAGGTCAGACAAGCCTTTACCTTGGGAATTACTTTTTGCTCAATGCTTTCTTTAAAGCAGCATGTTCAAACTATATTCAAATTTTACCTCCTGCAGTTTTAAACTGTTGATCTTTCTACCACCATTCACAGCAAAATCTTTCACCATTTCACATTTTGGCTTTTTCAGTCTTCTCTTTTCTGATCTTAATGACTGCAAACATGTTCCACAGCTCTAATATATTCAGTATGCTGCTATTCAGATTTTCTTGCTCGTTAATAACTACATAAATGTCACCTTTTTCATCCCTCCTCAGATTCTCCTTCACCTGCTTAACATATAAAGCCTTACATGAGCTTAAGGTTTGTCAAATGAGTTCCATCCTCCCTATTTTTTACAACTTCTATAAAGTTGATCTCTGATTTTACTCTGCCAGCCACAGAAGCTTTCACAAACCAATCACTTTCTGAAACACTTTATGTCTTTCTCCTGCATAACTTTCTCACATAGGTAGCAAAGGATACAGGCAGATTATTAAATTCTTTTCTATTCCTTCTCTAGACCTAGTTTCAAATCTAACTTCTTAACTCTGGGGCCTAATAAATCTGATGCTCCTCACTGATGAATTCTCCATCTTCCCTTCCAGGCTTCCTCACTTCAATGAAGGCCCTTATTCCTTCCTGCTTTATCCAGCTTCTGACTCCAATTAGAAGGAAATCTCAAACAACGCCTGCCAACCTTGGCTTATCACAGTCACTCTTTTTGTGTTACCTCATCTGCATATTTTGTTTATTTGGTGTCTCTTGAGGCATCAGTCCCCTGGAACCTTTAATTTATGTATCTGCAGTACCACTCACCTACAAGACCACAAATATTAAAATGTTTTATCATTGTAAAACAAGTGAAATAGATCAGCTGGTTTAGAGCAATCGTGTCTCATATGGCCAATGAAGACAACTAATACATCCAGAGGCATTTTTGTCACTGATATCAGATGGCTGAAGTAAATAAGAAATTATCTTATATCAAGAGAGTTCATTTTTATGATGTTGGACCCATTGTTTGTATTCTAATAAATTAAAGAGTAATAAGATTTTACTTTGTTCCATTACCCTGCATTTCCCTCCACTTATAGCTGTATAGTTGTTGGGTTTTTTTTCATTTTAAGAATTAAAATTTGCAATACCTGGTACCCATGAAATCATGATTTCTTGACAAAAAGTGAAATAAAACAACACACAAGCAAACCAAACCAGCCTTGCCACCATGTTTACTAGATCTGTATCCAAAATAGAATACGTATTTCTCTTAAATCACTGGTATCTGTATTCAGAAAAATTGGGGGGAGGAGTTAATGAGTATTTGTAATTATTTATAAAAATTTGAGCTTTTAGGTACTTGTACAGAATTCAGAAGTTTGATCTTAATACTTGTAAGATTCGTTACAAAATTGTTAATCCTTCTAGTGAGAGCTACATAACTAAGAAGATCTTATAAGAGCTCTCACAGACAGAGGTAGGAGTAGAAATCAGTTCTGGACTTCAATTTTACAAGATATTCATTTTGAATGTGATGTTTTTATGAAGGCTTTCTCAATTTGACTTGTCCAGCATTTTAAAATAATCCAGAAGTACACATCTCAAACAGTATGTGAATAATATCAATATTACTAGACAGTATGCTCTTGCAAACAACAAGGTCTCCCAAACTGACCTGAAATATCAGGCAACATTGACCCAATCAGTAAACTGGTTGGGGCAAATAGGTCAAACCTCTCTAGAACTGTGACAAGC
This sequence comes from Atrichornis clamosus, assembly GCA_013400975.1. NCBI lineage: Eukaryota > Metazoa > Chordata > Aves > Passeriformes > Menuridae > Atrichornis > Atrichornis clamosus. The sequence goes on along the minus strand of WBMZ01009313.1, from coordinate 40,135 downwards.
CTAGAGACAAATACACAAGTATCCATTGCCCACAAATTCACAGAAAAATAAAACATCTGCAGAAGTTCAGGCACTTGTATTGCATTCTGAAATATTTGGAACTACCCAGATGTGGAATCTGCTTGTGTATTTTAGCTTTCTTGCAAATTGCCTACCATGCCTATAGCCACATATGACATGACATTATAATCAGCCTGAAGTTTTTTTTCTTTGGTCACCTAAAGCGAGCTATTGCTTCTGTTCCCTGATTACATTTAATACTTCTAATTCTTCCCCAAACAAATTTAGTTTCACAATTAAATTAATTTTATTTCATGATTAAATGTATCTTGGCTGTGAGCCTGAAATTCACTTTCCATGAACACTTGAAAGAATAAAACTTAACTTGCATTAATTTTCATAAAAAGACTGTGTGGAGAGATTGGAACATAGGCAAAAAGGAATTTTATGCAAACCTTTCAGAGATGATTGGGGGAAACATTTCTATTTGCCCTGCTTGATTGTTAATATGTATTTCTCTCTCAGTGTGTTTCTCAAGATTTTTTGTAGTTGTTGCATTTATATTACTTAATACATAAACAATAGCTACAATAACAGTGTGTGTAATGCATCAGCTACAATTGAACATGAATTATATATACTATCTGCAAAAAAAGCATTTAAAATGTTTTGATTTACAAAGTCAAGCACTTGCATTAGGAAGCGGCAGATTTAAAATGGTGGAAAGGAAACTTTATCCTGCTTGCCTCTCTGACCATGTGTCGGGGTATTTTTTAATTCTGTGTTCATATATAATCCTCCCTCTGCAAACGCATTCACATCTGTGAAGCAGGATCTCAAGTTTGGCAGTGTTATACTAATGAGTTTACAGAAGTGGCTTGTGATTCCACTGATCATATAGATTTTGTGTAAATCTGCCATGTTCAAAATAATAATCTGTAAAGAATTTATTTTTAAAAAAAATCTACAGATTGAGAACTTTCCTTGAGCACTGTGGTATGTTTCACGTGACAGATTCTACTCTCTAGTTTGTCTTGTTTTGTAGCTCAGAACTATGGGATTGAGCACCAGCCACAAGAAAGGCTTGAAGACTCTATTGCATGAAGAGTTCATACAGTAAAGTATTTTTGTAACAGATAATAAATCACTTAATATGGAAACAATTATTATTACTTTGCAAGTCTGTCGAAAACTTGAAACAATTACTGACAGGATATAAGCAAATTTTCAAGGGACAGAGTCACAGATTTCAATAGCCATCCAGTATCTGAACCTGTCTTCCAGGCAGATGATTCTGTGACCCCGTATGTTGACCAGCTTTGTACAAAGGAACCTTTATGATCAAGGTATGCTGTTTACTTTAAAAATATCTCTGTGTTCCTGACTCTCACAGGAATCTTTCCTGAGGCTTAGTGAAATTTCACAGCCAAAAGTTTTCAAAAAGTTTGTTGCTGACTTTTGTGGGAAGGAATTGATTTTTAGTTTGTAGCACATTTTTGTGTTCACTTGGGGATCCAAAAATGGAAGCATCCCAACATTACTTCTGAAAAATATTAGTCTTATTTGATGTCTCCATATGAAAAATACAGCAAAAGTGACTTCAAATTATGATTGGCACAATCATGATTCCTACATACATATAACTTATAGATTTTGAAGTTAAAAGGCAAATAGAGAATGCAGAGTTTTGCTCATTTATTTCTCTATTATGAACTGATCTTCTGACAGAGATATACAGATTCTTAAATTCAGTCCATCTAAAAGATAAGATTCTACAGAACGGAAAAAAATTAAAATATTAAATATTTTATATTATAAATAATTTATAGTATAAATAAAGAACAGCTCAATACAAATAGAACATAGAAAAGTTGGGTTATACAGTGAGATGAAAAGTTATTATGTGGATAATATACAAAGAAAAATAAGTACAAGATGGAATACCTAAAAACAGAAGTAAAGGATATTTAACATTGCTATTAGGAAATAAGAGAATTAAGCTAATTACAGAGACAGTGATTTAAGAAGGATTTTGTTCACCTACAGATAAGAACATCTGCACAAATCCATGTTCAAGATCAGAAAAAATGCTATCCAGACCATTCCTTTGCTCTTTCTTTTTAATCTATGCTCCCTATTACACAAAAGATCTGCTATTCATTTGACTTCCAAATAGTCTAACCCTAACTAAAATTATCTAAGCAGTTTGCAGAGCTTGCTAATACATTCTAAACTTCTAATAATATTCTAATATAACTCTCTTTGTAATGGTTATCATAGAATGAGATGGTGCAGTTACTATAATACTGACCACTCTTTGTTAAAATGAAAGGGTTAAAACATATGTCCGCAGGTCACAGCGATACTTCATGTATTGACAATATTTTTACCATTTCTATATGTTACCCAAGCATAAATAAAACAGGAAATATATAATTGAAATGTCTGCAAGGCCCCTAAGTGCACTGATTATATATAGAAAAATAAACATAACTCATAGGTAAAAATAGAAATAATACACACAGAAATTTTATATATAATATAGAATATAAATTTATAAATCTATAAATATAATATTTTCTATGTGTCAAGAAAAGACTATGAGGGAAGGAGAATTAGTAGAGTATGTGTTCAGAGCCAGTAAAAGGAGACATCACACACAATACACAGTCTTTAGAGCAGCCAATACTGTTTTTATCCTGAAAGCGTAGAATGCATCTTGCCTACAAAACAAACACCTTGTCAAGGGCCTGCTTCAGCACTGTAAACCTTTAAATGACATGAGGATGCCTAGAAGTTTAATCTAAAATCTTCTTGTACCTAGAAGTCTAACTAAGCCAATGAAGTCAATTTGAGTTTTTCAGGTATCTTAACCAGCTTAAAATCACAACTGTAAGTTGCATTAGAGTTCATAGTCTATCAGAAAAAGAAATTTTAAAATAACACACTTGTTGCAGTAACACTGGTTTATCAGTGGACCAACCCCTAGTACAGAAAAGACAAATCCTATTAAACCTAGTGGGTGAGTGAAAGAGATCAGTCTATGTTTCTTCCCTGAATCCAAATTATTCTCACAGCTCGAGAAGAATCAGTGGCTGATAATGGCCTAACAACATATATGACCTCAGGTGCAGTGATAAGAATATATAATTCTGCATTCCCTGAACTCAGCTGTGTCTCCTGGAGAGTGCTGACACTGTGGGAGCTTGGTGCCACCTTGAACAATAGAAAGCTTAAAATTTAGAAAAGATTCAAAATATGCTGGGTCACACAATAATATTTATGTGAGTTTAAGCTGCATTTTGTATTATTAAGGAGGAAAACGTACAAGAAAGAAACAGCTATTTGGAAATTTAACATGTATGACATGCTGGGAATAAAAATTACATATTTGATTTCTTAATTTGTTCATGTTATTACATATTCTAAAACTATTCTACAGGTTAGAAAAGCAAATAAATAGACTTTTTTTTCTGGGAAAGAATAATTCTGTGGCTTTGAAGTCAACAGCAGAACTTAAAGTTGACTTCAGAAGAACGTGAGCTATGATCCTTGCATGGAAGCATTCAGCACGTCTGCAGGATGTCACATGCCATCATCCAGAGTCACCTGCCAGTAGCTGGAAATTATATCAAATTCCCAACCAAATACCTCATCATGAGGCAGAAGAAAGAAGAACAATTATCTTTTCTCATTTAGAAACCATAACTCTTTTAGTTGTACATATTTAGTTATTTTTAATTAAAATCAATTACAGTTTAAAGACATGTTCATTCTTTCCCTAGGGAAGGCGATCACAACCATGATCTAGAGCCTAGAGAGGAAACAGTAGATGGAGAGTGCCCCTTTTATTTTAAATAATCCTTCATATATAAATTATTTGCCCCCACAGAGCAATTAGAATAGCAGCTGATTTTTTTTCCAGGCCAAGGATGGCAGGAAGCAGACAAGGCAAAAATTTATTTCTGTTTTGTTAAGAGCATCCTTATTTAAATCCTGAAATGCTATTACATTTCAAAAAATATTTTTTTCTAATCTTAAAAAAAACCTAAAATGATCTCTTCAGAGTATATAAATCCTCTAAGGCAGAGAGAAGCTGTGGGAAGCCATTCCCTCGTGAGTTGCAGGCAAGTACTCAGAGATGTCTTGCACGGGGAATGCTGCAGCACTCTGGTGCAATAATTGGATACAGGATGACAGAGACACAGCGGCTGAAATCATGGCAGCTGCAGAGGGGCTGTGAAGATGATCTCTGCCTGCCCCTGGGCAGCTGGACTTTAGACGTACTGCAAGAGGCCTCGGTGTTCCAGCTGTGCTGTGTTAGCACAAACTGGCATCTGGAATGCATACCCCGCCAGATTTTCCCATGCCTGGTCTTAGACTTGGGATGGAAAGTCTTATAAAGACTGTTGAGTTACCATTTGGCTGTTACTTTGGAACTTCAATAATGAATGAGTGAATGAATGAGTGAAAGGCAGATACCAAGTTCCAGAATAAATTGGGATAGAATACCTTTCAACAGTGAGTTTTCTAATTTTCACTCCAGCAATGCTTCTTCTCAGCATTATGTTAAATAAAAGTGCCTGAAGGAAGAAGTGGATGACCAGAAGGCCACCTTTCCTTTTTCACACCATAAGACTGATACAAAAGACTTCTCCTTGATTTTAATCGGCTTTGGGAAAGATACCTGTTAGGCAATTTTTGGAGCCAGAATTGTAGCCTCTTAATTCTCACTGTCACCAACAAGTTTCATCTGCATGAACAAGTTTTTGTACATCAAGATCTGAGCCCTTATGCACCCACTCAGATTTATGAACACAAACACACCCACAGGCCCAGATACTTAAAGTGGGATATTAAGTCTCTGGAGAGGCAAGTTCCTATCATGGGATTTATTCCCTCCCTAGTGAGGGCAGTACAATCTATGCAGCTCACTGGAAGCAAGTAAGCTCCCTTTAACAGTATTTTTTCAGTTCACCATTGCCCTGCTGGTTCCTGTGTGTGAGACAATTGTTCCTCCCACCTGCATTCCCAGTCTGCCCATCTGCAGATGACATTAACTCCAAGGGATATGGCACTCCAAAGAAAGCAGAAGACTGTAATTCCTTAAGAAATTCTCAGAAGCTTACCTGGTGACTGATCAAATGGAGTAGGAGTTCTCTAGCACCATGTACTGGAAGAATTTCTGTCTCAATAAGTTGGGTTTTGCACAAACCCTAGAAAAAGGTGCATACTGTCTCTGGATGGAAATCCTCTGTGACACCACCAGACATGTTACAAAAACATGATGAATAACAACTAAATTCATCTTAAGAGAAAAAGATAATTGGCATGATCATTTCCACAGACATGCTGAAAAAAAGACCTTTTGCAGCCATTTAAGCTGCTGTGTACAGCTTGGTTTTTACATGAGAAATCAAGATAATACTTTAAGGAGGCAATTACTGTAGCATTTCACATACAGTAACCTACATATAAAAAGCATTAGTATTATAGATTATGCCCAGCTCTACTTTTACATGACAGTGATTATTTTCCCTGGGCTTCTTATTCTGGAATACTATTACACCTTTTGGTTTATACTCTTTTAACTTGTACCCAAGTACACATCTTTGAGGGATTATAACAAGGAGAGTTTTGCTTAATAGTATCTTATTTTCAGTAACACTTAGTAGTTACATCTAATTAAGGGATCAATGAGACCAAAACTTTGTTCTTGCACTAAAAGAAAAATTAGGGATTTGCAGACAGTGCAAATAAATTTAAATTACTATATACAGCAAACCTGAAGTACATGTTATAAGCAATACCAAAAAAAGACAAAACCAAAGCTAAAACCCTCAAGTAAGGGCATATTAAATAGAAATGTTATTTGCACATTATATTACTGCACATAAAGAAAAGGATAGGGGCTAAAATTCAGAGATATTACTAAGTACAGTGGACACTTTCCACCACTTTATCAACCCTAAGATTCTTGATGTTAAACTTCCTGTCCAGATTGGGTGGCTCCCTGAGCTGGAGGAAAGCTGGAATGGAGATTGCTCTGGTGATTCATGTGTTTTGGACCAGGGATATTTCAAGTATGTAACTTCTGGAGTTCACAGGTTCTTTTACTGTACAATTCCTGTCTGTAAGCTCCTCCACAGAAGTAGGACATGCAGAGTAATCACCATTATCAACAAGCGCTAATGGTAAATAATTATTTTATCCCACATAAAGAAAACACTGATAAGAGACAGTCATTTATAATAGTGGTCTGGCGAGATACTTCAGGTCACCTGGCAGATAAATTATTATAAATTCCAAAGAGGAATTAGAAATCCTTCCATTCCATTTAGCCTATAAGGATGGTAATTAGCGTTATTAATATTACTTGCCTTTCAACTCTGTTGACCAATGCAGTCCCAAACCTCGTTGCCAAGAGAGGATATTATTAATACATTAAAAGCCTTCTATTGGAATCAGTAGTAAGACAAAAATAGCATTAGAAAATAAAATAGCACAGAACTAGTGCTGTAAGACTCAAAACTTCTCAAACACAATTTATTTTTCCTGACAAGATACAGTCAGCTATAGATTACTCTTTCAAGTATTGTGCAGATTGACAAATTAAAATTCAAACTAGAGCTCAGCAGTCCAGGAACATCAGGAGATGCCAGAAACAACATTTAGGAGTTAGATGCCTTTAACAGATGTCTGCCATACCTTAAATACAAAACTAAAAACATTTACAAATCCGTTTGTTTAAATAGCTCAACACAGTTTGAACTTTAGCTACCAAGAAATTTTGATCCATTCCACCCATCCTAATGGATAAACAATAAAGTGAAAAAGATTCTCTATATGCAAAAGAAACTTGGAATATTCAGTTACTGTCTGCATAACTAATTGAATGACCCATCCCCATTTTCTTCACAAAGCACGTATATGTTTTAGAGTGGTCGTTCCCAAAGCAGAATCTGGAAACTACACCTGACTAAAGTGACCATGGTTAAATAGTCTTTGACTAGTGGGAGCACCATGCTAGAAAGTAAAGCTTGTTCTTGTATGAGTTTAGGTGTTGATAAGGGTGCACAGAAGTCCCTGAGGGACATGGAGAGTTACATGCTCAATGAGCACAAAAATGTGAAGTCCACTATCTAGGAGTTTAGAGAAGTGTTAGGAATCCATGTCAGAAAAAGACTAAATCCAATATTTACTGTAGTTACAACAATTGTTTCTTTAATGTTTTATGTTGAATCATAATTTTCAATTAATTTTCTCAATTTTGTGCAGGTTTCTTACACATTTTATGGGATGTTCTGTGGTGTTGAGGTTTTTCTTCCCTAGGATTTAATACACAAAAGTTAGATCAAAAATGAATGAGTTGTTTTTGTTTCACACCTTTTATTATTTTTATGTAATCCTATTTGTGAACACTCTGATTTCTGCATAATATAAATTCACAAAATAGCAACTTGTTGTACTGAAATGGGATACTCTTGATCTGAAACAAGAATATTAATCCTCAGCCTTGAATCAAACAATGACAAGTTTGCAACAGATTTCCTCCTCTCAGCTCCATTATGAGAGTAACAAACGTGCCTTTGCTCATTAACTTGAATAATATATCAAACAGAAGGCCTTTAATTGTTTATTTTGCTAGCTGGAAAAGAGGCTGTGAAATTCTGGGGAAAAAAATGCAAGAAGCAATTTCAGCTCCCTTTTTTCTTTGCTGTTTCTTTCCTCTGCTTTATTATTTTGCCTATACGAGCTCCTTCTCCCCCAAAATTTTAGAGAAATATCTCTCACTCCTCTCTCCCCAGAACAACTTAGGAATTTAAGAGCAGAAGGGGCAAAATCCAACTACTACAAAAACGTCTATTTAAAGCTTGATTATGTGCCTTCTTTCACAAGTGGTAAAAGAAACACAATCTCATTGCATTTATACAACAACTTACAGAACAGAAGTACAAAAATAGACAAAAAGTAATACCAAGGGGAACAGAACTCTCCACCTACTCAGGACTCTCAAAGCAAATAAAATAAAGATCTAGTAACCTTCCCAGTATGGTAGATGGGAAAAATTAGCACCTCATTTGATAGTAGAAGAAAAAAACTGCTGTAAAAAATTGTTCATTTCTTCCTTCTAGTTACAACAGTGGGAACAGTTCTGGTCCTAAGGGATATTTCCCAAGTCATAGACAAAATCTTTAATTGAGGCTATAACAGAACTTTTGACTTTCATTTCCACTCTCAACCACTAGCTAACAGTGCTGTATTTTATTCTAAGAGTCTCAACTTTTTACACATTTTGTTTCCAATTTGATTAACACACAGACATCAAAAAAAAAGGAAAGATTTCAAAAGGATTACAGAATCCACTTTCAGTCTCTTACAAAGTGGTATCTGAATTACTCTCAGTCAGGCAGCAATGGGCATGAAATATTTTCAGGGCATAGTACAGCTAATATTCCCAAACTAGTCCCAAGAGAGGTAAACCCCAGAGGTCAAATTCTTCTATAAGATAAAAGTGCGAAACTCTCACTGAAACATATGTGAAAATCCCGTGTATAAATCTGTCCAAGGACAGAATCTGAAGAATTTCCAAGATGAAACTGTTGGCATAAGCACAAGAAAACCAGTTCTTTAAATGAAGATCCACATCTTTTAGCACATCTATTTTCTTTCCTCTGAAGTAATACTCAGCATTACCGGAGAGAATAAAATAAGTAAAATAGAAATGTTTCAGTATCTGTGTGACAGGAGAGGGGTGGAGATACCTTGCATCAAACTTAAAATATTAAATTAATAATAAATTTTTTAAAGGTAGGGTTGAAAAGGCATTTACCAGATCCACTTATTTTAACTGGAAGAACCAAGCCTTGTTTCTCAGCGCTTTCTCTTCTCTTAGAGACCATTGATGCTGAGTAAGAACACCTGATAAAATGCCCTGGAGAAGCTTTACAACTCAACTGGCACTTACACAGCAGATAAGTCTCACTGATATCAGAGTAATCTTTCCACAAGGATGAACAGCTCTTGAACAATTTCTCCAGGGAACAGTATTAGACACAAACAGACTTTCTCCATCACCAGACATGATATTCAGTTCGTATGTAATATACCTTCTGTAATGATACACAGTAGCTAATACACTGATTTTTTAATATGCTTTAACATTAGCAAATAATATAAACTGATTATTTCTAATTTTTTAAAAGCATATGATGGGATGTGTCTTTAGAATGTAGGCCTCAGATGCTCACCTCATCATTGCAGTTAAAAAGCTGAAACACTTTGATGTTGCTTACAGAAGTTCTACATGACTGAAACACCATTTTTTTATTTCCACCTTTTTCGTTAGTTAGTTTGTAAATGCACCAGAGAGCAATTCTTCCTGCTGTATTATCCAGCACAATGCAAAGTCTTTTTTTTTTTACTTACCTGAATCTCTCTAAAAATTAAATTTGAAAAGTTTAGACAAAAAAACAGTTTGTCCAGTACCCAAATCATGAGTATTTGTTCACAGTGTTCATTGACCTTCACTCACATGACAAGTTCCTAAACTTGGGTATCTGGTCTGTACTAGTCATCCCTGCTTCCTCAGTAACTAGTTACAGACAGTCCAGCAACTACAGAGGGTGGTTTGTTCTGCATAAGTGTCTGGTTGGAATAGGATGAATCATTAAATCATTGTGTTGGCATGAACTTAGACTAAATGCCTAACTATGAGATTGATATCATCACAATGGATTAATCCTTTTCTCAGTGCTCTGCTCCTTGCAGGATATTAACAAAAGCAAGAAAATACACACTATACACAGGGCAATTTCTCTCTTCAGGAGTGTAGCTGTGCTCATGAGCATGAATTAGTTACACTTTTTTACTATATCAGTATGAAAAGAGGAAAACTATTACCATCCTTTTACCGGTAAGAAATCTCGGGCAAAAATAGTTAAAATTATCCAATAAATTCACTTTAGATATTTAGATCAAACTTTTCTTTTTTCTTTGTTCCTTTTTGTTGTTATTGTTGGTTCTGTTTGTTTGTTTGTTTGGAGGGTTGTTTGGTTTTAGTTTTTTCCCTCAGTGTTCAAAACTGGCTAAGGTGAGATCAGCCAGTTTTATTTCAGTTTTCAGAAGTAACAATTCCACACTTCCACAAACCTGGCTTCAAAGTCCTGTATAGGTATCCACAGATACCTATGAGGTATCTACCTATGTGAGAAACCAGGACTTTTGCTCAGCTGGAATGATTACATGCCACTCTTCATATAATTCTCTAGTAGAGGCAGAGACATTCCCATTCCCTGGCTGCAGGGTTATGCCTGTTTTCTTCTGTATACCCATGACCTATTTGCTGCAATACGTGAGGCACAGATGCTACAGGCAACAGGCACACAAACCTGGTTCACCCTCAGAGAAGACACCTTTGGCAGTCAGTAAGGTCTGGGTCACACCATTCTTGTCTCTTCTGTGTCTGTCATCAAAGTGTGTGGCATTGCAGTTGCAGAAAGTGGGCAAAAGTAGGAGCACATGCCTGTATTTGGACTCAGGAATTTCAAGTACCTGTGTTTCTGACTTTGCAATCTCAGTGCTCTTTTCACAGATTTTTAAGAATTGAAATGAGAAACCCATGCTGTTTTAACCCATATCAGCATTAATACTCAGGCTACCCTTAGGATTTGGACTTTTGAAATCACAGCATACACCTCTCCAACTGAGCTAACAGCAGAAACGTTAAAGATAGCAGACTGAATATACTGATTAACCATTAAGAAATTGATATGATACACAGTTTAACCAGTGGGTTTCAAACCTGTTCACTGGCCACAAGAAAGGTAGAGGTTAGCAAATCCGAACTCCATGACAGGTTCTGGATAGGGAATATTCTAAAATTGCTTTTCCTGTATATTTCTCCCCAGAATCCAGTCTCTACTCTTTCCATCTGCTTAGACCTCTACCTTCTGCCTGCATATCCCCATCTGTAGTCTCCACTTCTGCTCATACCAAGGTCTTCGGTGTCCTTCCTTATCTTTCCTCCTTCCCAGTTTTGCAGTGCAGATGATCCCTTCTTCTTGCACTCATACCTTTCTATTATGCCTTGCAGTCAGGAATATTGTGCTAGTTTTGGTTGGGATAGTTAATTTGCTTGACAATGTATAGTATGGGGCTGGATTTGTGCTGAACCTAGGGTTGATAATATAGAGATGTTTTTGTTATTTCTGAGCAGGGCTTGAACAGAGCCAAGGCCTTTTCTGCTTTTTGTACTGCCATGCTGGCGAGGGAGGTATGGGTGCATGGGAAGCTGGGAGGGGACACATTTGGGACAGCTGATCCCAACTGACCAAAGGGATATTCCAGACCATGTGGCATCATGCTCAGTGTATAGAGATGGGAGAAGAAAAAGAGGAGGACATTTGGAGTAATGTTGTTTGTCTTCCCAAATAACTGTCATGTGTGGTAGGGCCCCACTTTCCTGGAGCAGGCTGAACACCTGCCTGCCCATGGGAAGTGGTTAATTAATTGTCTTACTTTGCTGACACATGCAACTTTGGCTTTACCTGTTAAATTTTCTTTATCTTGACCCACAAGTTTTCTACCTTTTACTCTTCTGATTCTCTCCCCGATCCCACTGCTGGGGTATTGAGCAAACAGCTGTGTGGGGCTTGGTTGGTGTCTGGGGCTAAACCACAAGAAGAATGGCTTGTTTCTGACTACTGTAAAAGGTGACAGAATTCTATGGTTGTATTCAATATAATACATCTGAGGCTTCAAAATCTTCTTGAGAAGCAGAATACAGATGAAAATTAAAAGTAAATTGATATGAAAATTAAAAGTTAGTCAACATTTTTGTGTGATAACAGTTAACTGTTAGTGAATTCAACAATTAAATATTTAACTTCCAGTCGGCAAATAAATACTACCAACCAGTCTTCAACAGACTATTTGAGTGTTTTAGAGTCTGAGATGAGTTGATTCAAGGCCTGCCAACCTGAGATTAACTGTTTACTTATTAGGAAGCTGGCAAATAACTTTTGAAATGGCACTAAGACAGAAATTAGCAAGTAAATAATGCAGACACAGAGGAAATGGCTAGATACAAGAGTTTCCATATCATACAAGTTACTAGTATTCTGACACACCAGAAAAACACAAGCAGCTACCTGAAAGTCAGTGGACTCTCACTGATGTAAAACTGGTAGGAAGCCCCAAACAGGACTATCAGTTTTAGAAACTTCTAGAACAGAATAAAGAAAAGGAAAAGAAATATGACAAATCAGAGGATCAACAGGTCCTGGAAAAGAGTCTGGAAGCCAAGAGCACAGTCTCTGTTCTGAAGAGAGAGAATACAGGAAATATGACACCATTTAAAAAAAATTATCCCAGACTTTGCAGAGCAGTAAATTTGGTTGTGGGAAATTGATGGAAACAGAATCAGTGGTTGAAGGGATAAAGAAAATACATAACACTTCATAAAGAAGTCGCAGTTCCCAAAACTATTGAAAAAGTCACTGAGTAGGGAACTAAGACAACCTTGTCGATAGAACACACCTGAGGTTTTTTTAAGGTCTCTCACCAAATGTTTTTTAATAAACTAAATTGGTCTGGATTAAAAGATAAAGCCCTCTCATTGATAAATAACTAGTTGTAGGCGAGTAAACAAAGATTAGAAATAAATGTTCAGTCTCAGAATTTCATCAAGTGAACCAGTCAAAGGCTTACCAATGATGGATATGGACCTGTACTGAGAGACATGTTATTAAATTTACATGAGTGAGGTTAAAGACAGTAGGAAGAAGGAGAAAGGAGGAAAAATCAAATGCAGTGAAGACACAGATACAGAATAGCAAAATCTGAAATGGAAAATTCATTATATTGACCGAGTTCTAAAATGTCAGTTGAAATTAGGTCTTAATAAGCACAGTTATGCACATAAGAAAAATATATCTAACTATGAACAAGGAGAGAGTTTATATTAGTTCTTAGGTAATTGCTAGAAACATCTTAAGTTAGGATCTCAAAAAATAGATCCTGAAGTTACTGTGCATATTTGTGTATATGTTGTGCTCAAAGAATATCAGTGATATTGAGAATGAAACTGAAAACAGCAGACATCATGACATTGCAACACTTTGGAAACGCATGTCAAACCCACATGCTGGATGCTGTGTGCAGTATCGAAAGTGCAAACCAGAAAAATGAGAGGATAGCAAAAATGGTCACTTTTTCCAATCTGGGAAAGAGTACATAGCAGACTTTTCAGCTTGGAAAAGATGTGACTTTGTCTACACAATCATTAAGAGGATGGATATGGTGAATAAAAAATAATCATCTCTTATTTCTTGTTACAGAAGTGCAAGGGGGCATTTAGAGAAATTATCAGGTAGCAGAAATAATAGTTTTCTATAAAAGGCACACTTCAGCTGTGGAACTCATTTACACAGTAGATCAAAAACTAAATGAGCTCAAAAATTATAACCATGGATAACTTTTGGCCATTGTCAATGGTAGTCTGTATGGCATACCTGTCCAATTCCCAAAAGCTGGTACAGAGCTTTCATTGGGTCCCTTCCTTTTCCCCAGCAATCCATTTTCATTCCTGCTGTCAGAAGCACAGTAACTCTAACAGTACAGTCCATGCAGCCTGTAGACCATGGTGCTGATGGCCCCATGCAGGTGATCCATGGGGAAGACTGTAATAAAAGGCAAACAAAGCTTCCCTTCCTGCTGTGCTGCTTTCCGATAGCCAATCACAGTCCACCACTCACTGCTTTAGAGGATCAGTTTTCTTGCACGATCTCCACTTTTCTCTTACCATTTCCTCTTAATGTTATTAAAAATTAAATTTATTGTGATATCAAGATGATTCATTATAAGCCATGAGAACCATTCTGAGAACAAATCTTCTTTCTGTCTATGAATACTTTGTACTGCACAGGCTGACTGTCAGAGAATTCTATAAGATATCAAATTGTTAATATAAATGACCTGTGACAGTTGGACAGAGGAAATAAATCACATGCAAATAGAGTACATATTTACACATATATTCATAGCATTTACCTGTCTTTAATTACAGACTTGAAAATATTCATTATTTCCTGCAAAATAATTATTTCCAAAAATGTGTACTGTTACATGACAAAGGAATCAGAACAAAGAGATGAAAATAAACTGTAGGCCTACAGGAGGAAAAAAACAGGGGAAAACAAAACAAACCAAAAGGGGAACAAAGGTTAAACTCCAGCCAGAAGAAAAAAAGGAAAGGAAAGGAAAGGAAAGGAAAGGAAAGGAAAGGAAAGGAAAGGAAAGGAAAGGAAAGGAAAGGAAAGGAAAGGAAAGGAAAGGAAAGGAAAGGAAAGGAAAGGAAAGGAAAGGAAAGGAAAGGAAAGGAAAGGAAAGGAAAGGAAAGGAAAGGAAAGGAAAGGAAAGGAAAGGAAAGGAAAGGAAAGGAAAGGAAAGGAAAGGAAAGGAAAGGAAAGGAAAGGAAAGGAAAGGAAAGGAAAGGAAAGGAAAGGAAAGGAAAGGAAAGGAAAGGAAAGGAAAGGAAAGGAAAGGAAAGGAAAGGAAAGGAAAGGAAAGGAAAGGAAAGGAAAGGAAAGGAAAGGAAAGGAAAGGAAAGGAAAGGAAAGGAAANAAAAGGAAAAGAAATGAAAGGAAAGGAAAGAAAAGGAAAGGAAAGGAAATGAAAGGAACGTCAAAAAGAGAAAGAAAATAAAGCTAATAAATTACAAAAAGAGAGATAAAAAAACCAGAAAAGTGAGTTATAAGTATTTTTCAGTTTTTTGTTCTACTTTTACAAGAATGGAAACATAACAATTTGAAAGATAAAATGGTTTGGAATATTTTTAAAAAACATTTAAACATTATTTTTCTTATTTCTTTCTAAGAGCCACAGGGAGATTGCAGAAATCACAGTCAAGAACAGTCTGGGTAGGAAACGACCCTTAAAAGTCATGCAGTCCGACTGTCCCTGCAGCCCTAAGCAGGGACATCTTCAACTAAATCAGATTTCTCAGAGCCCCATCCAATCTGGTCTTTAATGTTTCAGGTATGGGGCATCTACCAAGTAGCAAGTCTCAGAACAACATACAGAACTTACCTCTAGCACAAACTGTTTTCTCTCATTTACCCCACCCACCCTCACACACTAACCTCTCTCATCGGGAAGAGAGATTTTTCTGTTACATTCAAGAAATGTGTTAGTGTCTACTTTTTAACAGGGTGCAAAAATAAATAACATGGAGGACTATGCAGGTTCCGTTCCCAAATTAGCCAGGACCAGAGATATTCCAGTGAAGGTGCAGCCTGAGACACAGAGCTTGGAACCACTTGTCACTTTATGACAATCCAATTTCTTCACACATTGTTTCCAAATGTAAAATGGAACTGACTAGATGAGAAGTCTGTGCATGTCAGAGAATACTCAGGGTGTATAGAAATGATGTCTTGAATAGGCTGGGTGAGAAGTATATTCCTTTTGATTGTTGTCTCTTTCTTTTTAATGTTCTCAGAAAACGGCTGTATCTTTCAGAGTCTCTCAAGGATTTTTAGATAAAAAGAGAGGTTTTATCTTTGCATGTCTATAAGCAGTGAAAAACTCCAGAGACTGAAACCTACAGGCAATTCAAATAAACTAAATCCGATCAAGGTAATATCAATGCCAGAATTAGAAGAAAACCCAGAGAGAATATCAATAACAACATTAAAACAGCAGGTTTCAACTGGAATCAATAGGCAGTATAAACAGAAAAAATTAAGTCACAAAGTGATAGTAGATAAAAGCTCCCCACTCATTAAAATTCTGTTTGTCTTTGTGTCTTTTTATCAATGTACCTATATATCTATGCAAGTGTATCAAAGTTTATAATGTAAAAGAATGATGAAATAATCTAATTAATTTCCGGTGTCATTTCACATATTTCTTTCAAGTTAAAACTGCAATATTAATAATGGTTTGCAATTTAATAAAATATCTCTCTGTCCTATTAACTTCTATATCTGCTTGTTATAAAGCCCTTTTTTATCAAATAGCTAAACTTCAAAAGATTTCTGCTTTGATCTGAAATGAAAAAATGAGGTTCATTCCATTTGTACAGAATAACCTCACTATATCTTACAGAAAGACAGTTGTCTGTTACTGCCTTTCCGTTTCAAAATACAATGTAACTTGGGCAAGCCAGAGGAAAAAGTGTTGGAGGGAACACTAAGCTTTATGAAGGCACATTACAATGGGGCTGGGGCTGTGTCAAAATTTATGATGGCTGCAGCAAGTGAGATATTCTTCCTACTTGAAAAGCAATAAAAGTTTCAGGAATGAAATGTGTCGGTGTTTAAAGGTGAGTTTAATGCTCTGGGTGTTAGCTTTCATGGTTTATTTTTACTTTCAGAACTGAGATTTTAACAATATGTTAATCGCTTGTGATTTTCCGATAGCTTTTTCTTCCCCATGGGATAAAAAAAGATACTTGATAGGTACTGTAAGGGGGAAATATTCTAAATTTAAGCTATTTATGGAATTTATCCCAAGTCAACATTCAGAAGATGACAGTCCAGATATCCAGAGGGCAAATTAACAATCTTTGCATGACCAAAACATCCACTGATATTATTTAAATTTTGACCCAAAAAGGAACTCAGGACTGGGTCCAAATTAAACCATACCTGAAAATCACATGATTCCTGCATGACAAAGAAAAAAAAGTCATATTTTATATATTCCTCAATCTAGAGCCCTTGTAAAGAAATACCATGAACTACAGTCAGTATTATCACTTCAATCAGAACACCTTTCAGTCAGAACACCCTTTTTAGTGGGTTCTTTAAACATCATTGGTGAGTGAATTGGAAGGAAAGTTCAGAAAAAGGCAAGTAAAGCTGTTTGCAGCTATTTTGTCATACAGAAGGCAGTGTGTAAATGGTTGGTGAGAACTGCAGTAAAAGTAGTATTTCTTGCCATCTTATCATCCAATAATGGTCCTTATGCTGGAGCTTACAGGTATCCTTCACTGACAAAGGGCAGAAGGGATCTGTGCTACCCAGCTCAGGTCTGCAGCTGTGCCACTAAAGGCAATTTATCCAATAATACACATCTGCAGCTCCTCCCCATAACTTCTACCCCCCTTACCCATACCCACACGGGCCAGATCACCTATATCCTCTACTTTTGGTGTAATTAATCCTTACAAGAATAGCTCATTGGATGTGCTATACTCCCCTCCAAGGAACATCCCTGCAAGAGCACTTTCTATTCATTCACTAGCCCATGCCTACCCTTGCTTGCACCACCAGCCCAGATGCACCCAGAATTATTTATGTGCTGAATGGCCAAGTACTGGCTGCCTCTCAAGCTTCTGTCTGCTTTCAAAGTACCTGCTATAACAGATTTTCTAATTGAAAAAGCGGCTGAGTGCAATTTTCCCTGAAAAACGTGTACAGGATTGGTTGTGAAGGAATTTGACAATGAGGGAGACATGATGGCTGCCATATAAGAATCTAAAAAGTTTTCATTCCAGTTTTCAGAAGCTTTCTAACCTTTGTGCTCTGTTCAGTAGCAACAGTGAACAAGAACAGCGACATGTACCAACCCATACCACCCCCTGTTAGCAATCCTTAGAAATTACTTGTCACAATGGGCCTGGAATACATAATTGAATTTACGTCTGATTTAAACTTCTGGTTTTGTAGTTAACAGTGGTTTAAAGGTAATTGATATAGATTTATTAATTAACTGTCCAGAGGAAGTTTTGTAGCTGATGTTGTTGTTTTCCCTGCAAATAGTGCATTGTATAAAAGTAAAAGACAAAAGATCAGCTACACACACATGATGCTGTTATCAGTTTGTCTACTTGTTTTATCTCATATGAGAATAAGCATTAACATTCTGAGTCAGATGTTCTCATTAACGTGATTCCCATCGCGAAACTGAAAATACACAAGCTATCAACACTTCTAAAACTCACTTTGTTCATATCACAAACATGCTCTTAAGAATGCCAACCCCACAAAACTTGTGAATGTTCTTATCAAGAATAGGAAAGGAGCTGCTAATAGGCCTGAGGTACCTATGGCAAATTTTGAGTACATCCCCAGAGTCAAGATCCTCAGAACCTCTGTTACCTCCATCCTAACCCAGATGTACTCAAATATCCCATGTGTATAAACATCAATTTCCTTCATTTGGCAGATTCAGGAAAACATCCTCTGAATCAAACCCTGCAAAAAACAAAGTGCAGGGAACTAACACCTTTTTTGCACAATGAATAGTTTCATTTGAAGCTGTACAGTCATGTAAGAGAAGCCACCAAAAAACATGTCATCTTGGATTTGGTATCAGGAAAACTTTATCTCCTTGAGAATGGTCAAGATGGAGAGCAGGTAACCCAGAAGACTGTGCAATCTCCATCTCAGAAAGTTTTCAAGACCCAACTGGATATAGCCCTATGCATTCTGATTTGACCCCATAATGGAACATGCTTTGAACAGGAAGTTGAACTGGAAACTTCCTGAGATCTTCTATAGTCAGCGTTATCCTGCATTTGTATATATTAAATGCTTTAGTTCTTGCTGATTGCTTGGAGTGAACTCTTTCAGGATCCTCAAGTGTGCTTTGGTTCAGGAAGCAGGAATGCAGCAGGGATCAGATCAGGGCCTGCTGTCCCTCTGAGCATTCATTTAAGTTTGGCTGAGGTTTAAGACTCTAAAAATCATCATTTGGATATCAGCAACAGAGAACTTCTTAGAAATGGTGTAGTAAACTCCCCATTGCATTGAGCACACCAACATGAAGTGACCTGCCAACCATTATTGCATGCCTTCTAACCACAATGTGCCATGGTTTAAAAGTTTCTGATTATTTCCCACAATGTAAAGCAAATTTTTGATCTTTTGGTCCAGATAATATTTCACTCCATGTGAAATGCTTAGTCAACTGCTAAATAAAGTACTTTTCTATGTGAATAAACATAGCAGAATCTCACTCAGAGCAAATTATTTATTTAATACACTTAGCCCTACTTTCTGTTCACAAATTTTTCCTTGAAACAAGTGTACAACATGCAAGACAGAACTATTGCCTCTTTTCTGGTGGCATTTGTGTTCATGTTGTCTCCCCAGTAGGTTACTGATGGTGCTGCATGCAAACCTCTTCATCAGTACACACTGGGGCATTTCAAGGAAGGTTTGGCATTCACCTGGCTCCTTACCAGTCCTATTATTACCATGTGCAGCTATTTGTAGTAGAGAACAGATCATCTTTTTTTGTTAAAAAATAACCACAGGGGAAGAAGACTGATAATTGCCAGTCTTTACAAGTGAAAACTGGGAACCCAGACACTGGGCTCAGTCAGAGAGGAGGGTTTTGAGGGTAATGCTTCCATTTTCCTTCACAGTTCCTTGGTGAAAACACAGGAGTCAAGAGTAGCCAGCAAAATTCTGTATCACAAGTTCACTTGAGGACTTGGTAGAATTGCAATTCCTTGATTTGTGAATAGACTCTCCAGCAGTGCAATATTAATTTTCTTTTGTCAAGATCCTGATATCAAGTGTTTGATAGAAAAATACAAGAATTGTTCTTAAGGCATTCCCTGAATTATATGAGGTAAATGAAATATAAATAAGTAATTTATTGCAGATCACATGGTACACTTCCACCATCCTAAATACAATATTTAAGATTTCATATTAATCTAATCTCTATGCTCACACCTTATTATTTCTTAGACACTGACAATAAAAAAAAATCACCATCTATACCACGAAGTTTTTCTGCGTGAATGACAGGCACAGTGAAGGCAAATCATAATGGAAAAACAGAGAAAAAATATATTTATCTTTTAATATATTTTAATACCTCATTTCTTATTGATGTAATGGAACTAAACAACAAACTCTCTGCAAAGAAATTGCTCACCTCCTGACACTTTCATTAGTTCCAATCATATAAAAGGAAAATAAAATAAATTAGGTTTTTATGTGCCCTTAGTATCAGACAATGTTGCCATCATTTAAACAGAAGATGTATTGAAAGCCATAACTATGAGTCTTCTGAGAGATTACCTTGTACACCACAGCTCAGCAGCATATCCCAGTAAAACCAGACCTCTATAAAGCAATCCTATGAGTCATAGAAATTGTACTTCCTTCTTGCCTCAGTGCAGAAGCTTTAGAGCTAC
Source organism: Atrichornis clamosus (assembly GCA_013400975.1). Taxonomy (NCBI): domain Eukaryota; kingdom Metazoa; phylum Chordata; class Aves; order Passeriformes; family Menuridae; genus Atrichornis; species Atrichornis clamosus. The sequence goes on along the minus strand of WBMZ01009313.1, from coordinate 19,973 downwards.
TACTGTTTCCATCTTACTCCAGGAATGGCTCCACTTTTGTTGTGAAATCCTCAAGACATATAATAGAAATTTATAGTGGAAGCGCTCTATGTGAATAAATGATGGGTTCAAATCTTCACTTCTTACATTTTCTTGAAGAACTGCACAACAATGCAGGAGCACTGTCTATCTATAATCAATGCCACACTCTGCGTGGCATCAGATGATACTGTGTAGCTGTAGACTTGCCATTCTCTTTAAACAGAATGATCACAGACCAGTCCTAAAACATCATAATTCTGTGGGCAAATTGCAGAAACTCTTTACCACCTAACACCTCTTATAGCTGGATATAGAGTTGAAGCCCTGATTTTGGACCTGTTGAATTCTTTAACAACAGTGAAATTTAAATCGTAAGAATAGAGAAGATTTTTTATCATCTACCCTGCCTTTTTGGACTGCTCTCAGAGGACAGGATCATGCTATATGCAACATCAGAATTTTTCTTCTGGGAATATTTGACCAGAAATATATGGGATCCCAGGCTAATTTATGGAAAACATTGCTTTTACACGTAACTAATCATAAGGGCATGATGACTAGCCAAAGTCCATTATGAACTGACTGGTAGAGAGAACTGGAATTCACTGGTGGTATTTTGCATTGCATGAGATTGCAGGTACGGTGGAGTCAACCTCAGGCCAAATTATAAGCATTGTTAGAGCTGTGTTTTTCTGTAGTCTTGCAGTGCTCTTCTTTTCGTTTGTAAACCACATGAAGAAAATGTTCTTTGGTTTCCCATGATGCCAGATCACTTCATATCAAAATAGATTAATGCTAGCCAGAGCAGTACATGTTTATACTACAGTTTTCTCCGAGGCAATATCTTTTCTCTAATTACAACATAAGGACATCCCCACAATCAGAGCCCAGGGTTACAATATGGTGACCATCCCTGTTAAGCCATCTGAGAGATGACTAATAACTCCAGTGAGATGAAAAACAAGGCACAGCACTCTGGGAGTTAATCTTAAAATAATTTTTTTTTTAATCACTATTATCTTTCAGGCAGTTGGTATTTTGAGTGTTTTGTAATAATGAGAAGATCCAGAGGTCAACAACCTCTGCCAAGCACTAAGACTGACTCACAAGTCAGTTTTATACTGGTGTCTTTCCACAGTTTTCAGTGGAATTCTTGATACATGAATGTATGCCAATACAGTCATGTTAAAAGTCTGTGAGAAGGAATAAGGTTGACTATTTATTTCCAGTCACTATAATAACTACAATAAGATCATTATTTGTTGACTTAGCATGGAATCTAAGGAAACAAATATTAATTTATACAAGTTGATTTTGTTTGTTTAAAATCTATTACTTGTATTCACTTTTGAGCAAGCTGGAAGAAAAATAAAACAGTTAAACTTCTAGAGACTACCATGATTTACATGCCTTGGAATTTTAGCTCACAATTCCTATTTTCTTGGTAACAATTGTTGTAAAAGAAACAATCCATGCTAGAATTTATTGCTGTAATTTATATTAGGCAAGGATTTGTGATCCTTGAAATTCCCTGCTGTCTGATTTACAATACTCTTTTTCACTGTATCGTCCTTAATTTTATGTAATCAACATTTGAAAGGTTTCCTGTTATGGCTGCTGCCATACCAAACTAAGGTTATTTATCTAGTCAGAATGTTTGCTCTTATTGAGTTCATTTGGTATATGCTAAGAGACCCAATACTGTATAATTACTTGTTTGCTTGCCTGCTCTTTTGATCAAGTCTCTGAGACATTATTGAGCTTTAGCAATCAATAGAATTTCAGGTGTCCAACAACCACTTAGCGATTTGTGAATATTGAGTGTTGGTGTATATATTCCAGATGCAAAGCAGCCAGCCTGTTTATCTAATTCTTTATTTGATTTCTAAGACAGCTGTTGAAAACCTTTCATATACACAATTATCTTCTTTCATTTGAGCACATCAGTAACTATGCAAATATCTCAATTTGTGTGGATTAATAACTGAACTATTCTGTGCCACATGTACTGGTTTTCTGCTTGTTCCAGATAGAAATAGGATTCATTTTAAAGTGTAGCTCTCCTTGCTGTGGATTTCTGCTAAATCTAAGGTGCTTTTTTATGTTTTGCTATTTTGAATCCTCCTCATTCTTCAGGCATAACATGTATTACATGATGTGAGGATAAACTGCTTAAATAAATCTCATTATTCTGGAGAACAATAAAAATAACAAGTTGGTGACACTGAAACAGTGATAAATAACATTTCTTATTTCCTTACCCTTTTAGAATCTCATTCTTGTACTTTTGAATCAACTCTAGTTCCCAGAGCTGCCAGGCAAGGAGGGCACTACCTGTGTTGTTTTTCTCAAAGAAAATTATGTTATTGAACATCGTAATTTGTTAAATTCCAAATCTTATTTAGACAATTAGTTCAACCCATGTTATCTCTGAACACGTAACTGAAATAATAAATGAACAGTGCATACAAAACACACCCCTGGCTCCTAAAACAAAGAGGACCTTATTCAGGGAGATGTTATTTAAAGATAAGAACAACACTCTGGCATCATGCCTCTTCCCATAATGCCATGAAACCAATCTTCTGTGACAGCTTTGATGCTTGAGGGTCCCTGAGTTCCTGGAGGTAGGTAGGCTGGAGGACAATATTTTTTCTTGCAAATAGACAGAAAACTCCAAAGACAACTTGTGAACTAAATACGTTTTAAATAGTCCTCGCAATGACTGCAGCCATCATGATTAAAGTTGTGAATCCACAGTAAGCCTGATTTTGTCCATTTATACCTTCCTAGATACTAGAAACAAGAACATAGAGTAACAAAATCAACAAGTTCAGGCTGGGGTCAAGAAAAACATTTTAACCCAAGGTTCAAAAGTTGAATTTCCTCTCACATTATAAGGAAAGGAAAGACAGACCAAAGAAAAGTGAAAGATCAAAACACAGAGAACAAGCAAGCAATCCTCAGTTCCTTCTGTAATTTATATGGAAATGGAAATATTGAACATAAATATTTAACATTAGTGTTTTCTTTGCTAACTAGACTCAACTTGAACATGAAGTAAGAGAATCAGGAGATGGGATACAAGTTAGGAGAAACTTTATAAGAACTCCAAGGTAATGGTGACTGATAGTAGGTGGCCTACTGCAAGTCGCATTTTCACAAGCCTGTGCACTAGACAGAAATATAGAGTGAAAACATCATCCTCCTGCTGTCCATGAAAGCACTGCCATCAGCTTCAGCACAGTGGGAGCCCTTTGTGCTTTCCTCTGGCCAGCCTGATCGGCTGCCTTACCATGAGCCAAAGGGTCCCTCTTTGCATCCTGCCTTCTGTCCAGTACTGCACCTCCCCGATAAGATCCACCTGCTACTGCTGGTCTCTGATTACAGAGCAGTCACTGTTCCAGTGACTCTTCAAGGCCCGCAAGGCACTACTAGGCTGTGACAGCCCTGCATGGGTGCCCACACACATGGAAAGGGGCCCCGTTTCCATTCAGCCTGAGGCCATCAGTTCCTGCCTGAGCTGTGCTATAGGTGTGCCTGTCTCCAGGTCTGTCACAGCCATTCCCAGCTATGCAGTCAGCTGGACTAGGCTCTGACCCATGGACTGACTTCCCAGCTTGACCTCAGACCTGACACCTAGCTCCAGGACCTGTCTGGTGGTCACCAGGCCAAGTAGGACCCTGGCTGCTACCACAAGACTGGATCCTGCTTTGCCAATTTACATTGCCAAATGATGCCAAGTGTTCTGAGCTCTCGGTTGAATCCCCTTGCCACTGCTGGACCCTGGAAACAAAGCAACAGAGTGCTGGCTGGCAGTCCCTGCCCCGCTGCTGTGTGTTACCTACCTGATGAACCAACTACCTGTGACTCAGGGTGGTGGACCCATCCCACATTGCCTTAAGCATTCCTCAGTCACAAAAACTGACAGAAGGGCTCTCTGCAGCCCAGTACACTGCCAACATTTCAGGTGATGGCACCAAATAGAGGGAGGCTGAAGAACTGGCTGGTGTTTCTTGCAGAGGTAGCCAGTTTGCATAGGTGCAGAGTCCCAAATACTGAGATGTCCTTCAGCTTGTGGATCTAATGAAATCACAAAGAAAAGAGGATGGATACATTAAAGCTGGGGATGGGGACAAGGAGAGGAAAGCAAAAGGAAACTCTTCTAAGACTTTTTTTACTATTGCAGTCCATAAATCAGGTCTGGGACTTTTCTGTGATTTTTGTCTTATAGTATCACAAAAATGTAGTAAGACTAATTCACCTCCAACTACTGCACCTGCTTGTACAGTTTAAATTAAAACCAGAAACACTGCAAATTCCACTTCACAAAGCCTTTCAGTGTTCAAGACTCTGAATTAAAGGCCTTCATTGTTTAGGAGGATTATTTCATTGCCTTCACTGGCTTCAAAGAAATAAGAATCTTCACTCACTTTTCTATTGATCCCCGTTGATCAGATTAACTTTGTTTTGGATTCCTACAGAAACAAAAGACAAATAGGAATGTTTTGAACACTTAATGTGTACAGTTTTGTTCAGTTCACAATTCTATTACCTATTACAAAGATGATTATTGGTTAGACAAAGAAAGAATAAAGGAATTACTGTAAATTATGTTCAATAAATACCAACACTTTAAGCAACTACAAAATTATGAAATATTTCATAATGGCATGTAATTACAGTTAATTCCACAATTAATTTATTTAGCAGCACTTGTTCTTTCATAAATAATAATAATAGTAAGGATTAAGAAAGGTCAGAGAATACTTCTATTTCAACACTACAAAATGCATTTCAAGCCATTCCTGCTCCCCTTATGCGGGACTCTGGTCTTGTTATTTTGTAACAAATGACAAAGGATCGTAGTTTTGGAATGGGCCATGAGGTTCTCCTGGGATGTCGCAAGGCAAGAGAGCTGAATGGTGTTAGTCTGACCACAGACAAAAGGTCTTTAAATAGGAAGCACCCTTACTTGTGTACTCAGAGAAATTATCCTCAGAAGTTTAATACATGATAATAACTGGCAGCTCTACTTTCTTACAGTGCTGTCCTGAACATCTGCATGCAAATCTACTTGTACATCCCCTGGAGCAGACCACTAAATCACCATCTGGGTTGGAAAGTCAGCTATTAGCTGGATGATGACTATTTCTTAGGTCTTGCTCACTTCTTTCTCTGTCCTCTCCATTCTTTCCTGGGCACAGAAGTGTCTTACTGATAAAGATAGCACAGTGCTTGTCAGGTGTCTCTGGCTTGCTAATATGGTTTGTTCTCTGTATCAGGCAGCATCTTATTAGTGATAATGGCTATATAAAGGCTGTACTATAAACCCGTAAGAGAGAGAGCATCAGTATTGTTACACAGTGCTTTCTGATGCGAGTTCAAAGCTGTGAAATAAATGTATCTGTAGTCAATACAACTGACACATTGAGCCACGTGCATTATTGCCACAGGTTTTGTAGACTGCCCAAGATGGTCCTTTAACATGGGCAAGGATGTTAACTCCAATCTTACACTGCTGCGTGCTCAACTGCTACAAAATCATAAAATAGTTTTGGTTAGAAAGGATCCCTGGAGGTCATCTAGTTCTACCCTCCTCTCAATGTAGGTCCAACTATGTCAGATTCTTCTAGGTCTTGTCCAATTCAGTTTTTAATATCTTCAAAGATGTTGTGTCCGTAAACTGTCCAGGTTCTTACGGCTGACTCTTATTTTGTTTCCCATCCCCCCTCCTCCCCCTCTTTTTTCTTTTGGTATCTAATCATAATTTCCCATTATCTTCTGCTTCTCATCTTGCCACTCTAAGAGTGTTTCTATCTTGATTACACTTTATCAAAAAGCACCTGCAGGCAGCAATAAGATCTGCCATTAGCCTGTCGTTGACTGAACAACCACTCTTCTTCCAGCCTCTCCTTGTCATGTGCTGTAAGCTTCTAATTACCATGGTAGCACTTTTACACCAACTGCAGCCTGTCGATATCTATTTTGTACTGGGAAACTCAAAAATGGACAGAGTGCTTCATATGCAGTCGCACAAGTACTAAATAAAGAAAAAACATGGAATCATTTGGGTTGGAGGAGACCCTTAACATCAAGTCCAGCCATTAGCACTACCAAGTCCACCACCAAATCATGTCCCTAAGCACCACGTCTACACATCTAAAATACCTCCAGGGACAGTGACTCGACCACTTCCCTGGGCAGCCTGTACCACTGCTTGGCAATCTTTTCAGTGAAGAAATTTACCCTAATATCCCATTTACACTTTCCCTGGTGCAGTCTGAGACCATTTCCTCGTCCTGTCTCTCATTGCTTGGAAGAAGAGACTGACACCCACCTCGCTAGTAACCACTGCCTTCCTACCGGCTACACCTGCACTATTATTGTTCATTATGCAATTGGTCTTCTTCACTGCAACTGCTGATTGCTGCTGGCTCATGTCCCCTCTGCTGTCCACCGGGGACATGAGGTCCTTTTTCACAAGGCTGCCTTTCAAACAGTTGATGCCAAGACTGTATGGAAGGAGGATAACTTCCCAGACCAGGGCCAGGACTCTACATTCATCTGTGCTGAATCTCATGAGATTCCTGCTGAACTCTTTTCTCCAGCCTGTCAATGTCCTTCTGAATAACAGCTTGCCCTTCAGTGAAAGAGCCTCTCCCACCCAATGTGGTTTGAGCTGAAAACCTGCTAAGGTTACGCTTTATCCCACCTCCTAGGTTAGTAAGGAACAGTATGGATTCCCACATGAACTGCTGAGGGGCCTCCCTAGAAACTGTCCCCCAGCAGAACTTTGTTCACTTCTCAGGTTCGGGTCCTGAACTAAAGAGACATCCTTACAGTGTATTCATCTACCTCTCCATGTCCTTGGCTGCGCTTCAGCTTGTCCCATGGATCTGTCCAGCTGGCTGAATTTATTCTTTCGGTGGTGCTAAATGCTTTTTACTTTCTCTCTTACATGTATTTCCTCATTTCTACTCCTACCAAGAAACTTAAACAGTAGTGAAAAAGCTAAAAACAGTGTTCTAAATTGTATATGTATGAATTAATACTCTTATTATCGGGGATGCTGTGCAAGCGCTACACGCACGGGAGCGTGAAGTCTCGCTAAACACGCATGCACTAATACTCCCTCCTAACACTGTGAACTGTCAGATCACAAACTGTAAAATTACTTCATACCCGCTCTGGTTGAAGGTCAGATTACATCCACAGGCCACCATTTTTTCTACAAACATGTTCACATTAACAAGTAACTGCTAGGAACACAAAGGCAAACAAATCCAGAAATGTTTTTAACTCTTGCATTCATACATGCTCTTCCAAGTCCAAGTTTTAATGGAGTGAAAAAGGTAATATAATTAGTCACACAACTGTAGTTACATGAAGAGTCAGCTGAGTTCCTAATTCCTTGAACTTATCATTTTTAAGCAGAATAGGCACATCAGCAGAAAACTGATTATTTTTTTATTTATTCATTGTTGCTTAGTCTTTAGGGTCTCAGACAGAGAAGGCATTGTAGAAATATGCAGAAAGACAATCCCTTCTCAAAAATATTTATCAAATATGAAGTGCAGATAAACATGAAGAATATAGGGATGTTGTTTTCAAAAAAAAAACAACTGAAAGGGCAAGAGTGGCTTTAATGTGGGATCAAACATGGAGCTGACAAGACTGAGATGGGAGAGACGGACAAATAGGAACATGGAATCTGGAGACAAAAGAAAAATTGTGCAATTAATGGGCAAAGATAACAAAGCAAGACGAGAAGACCTAAAACAGAATGATAAAAAGTAAAATATACTGAGTTAGGAGGGAAAGTCTGATACCCTAAAGTAACTAGTAACTAGTAGGATCTAACTCTTGTATGTCAGCACTTTGCCATTATTAGCAGCTCTGTTGGTCAGTGGAAACACGGGGCTCCAACAACCTTCTCAACATGGAGTTGTTCCTTCCCCCAAGAAGGGGTATTCTGCTGCTTCTGTGTCCTACTGAATGAGAATAATTTGGGTATCCTGTTCCCAGGACTTCAAGGGCAATTCTTCAGTCAGAAAAGTTCACAGCAAAAGCAAACAAAATGACAGTGAAATTGAAATGTCAAAGATTCTTGACCACATCTTCTTTTCCACTGAATGCTCCAGCTTCTGCTAGGGAAGTACTTTTTATGCCTGTAGAGTTCATCATACTTACAGAAGTGTATAAACTTGCAACAATGTAAAAAAATCCACAGCAAATTGTGTAGGTGGAAATCTGCTATATTAAAACAGAAGTTTTCTCAGCTATGGAGTAGCACTGCATTATGGGGAAACTTCCCAACAGGTCCCAAAATGGACTCATGAAGTGGGGATTAGTCAGAGCACCAATCAATATCTGAAGAGATTATATTATTTGAAATAAATGAACTGGTATTTATCACTATATGAAACAGCAAATAGTTTAGACCAGGTAAATAATGTGAAGTAGAAGGAAATTGCAGAGAGCAGGCTTTGTAAGGATTGCGAGATTATTGTGAGTTACGCTGGCAGCATCTACTACATCAATGCAACTGCACCAAGACTGCTTCCACAAAGCATTAGAATTATTAAGCTTAGCATAGAAATGTTTATGGCAACACTGTTCTGGGTTAGTGCAATTACAGCAGGGATGCCAGCACAGTATGAGCTACTGCAAATGTTTGTTGGCCTGAGACAAGGTGAGAAAGACATCAAAACCACCCGTGAACTACGGAATGACCATGTTGTTTTCTAACTCTCTGACCCTCATGGAAAAGCTAAGGAAAGAAATAAAAGGTGAAACAGAAAACCAAACATTTCCCCGACCGTTATCAGCCCAGCTCTGCAGGATACCGCCTTTTGCCTTCCGGGCCTTCAAAATATCTGCTTGTTTTAGATTTGGTTTGTATCTGACTTTGAGTACCCTGTGACATTAAAAAAGCATCCTGGTGTTAAATACTTGAACTTATGACATCGGAGAACACAATAAAAAAACTTCAGGTTCCCCTATCTATACTCCGGCTAACTGATATTCTACTCCATTGGTAGTCTCTTTAACTTGAGGGTGCAGAATATACTGAATAAATAACTCCTTGCATGTTTTCTCTTTGCATGTAGTAATCAACCCCAAAAGGCTTCCAGCTGCTGAACTGAGGGTCTTAATTTGGGCCTGTTGTGTTTATGAATGTTCATAATTCCTCACTGTTCTTAATAACGTCTGTAAGTCTCTGAACATCATGACTTAGTCTTCTAAAATTTATCTTGTCTGTGACCAATACAAAACACATGAGGAAACATGGAAAAAAAAACCCCTATCCATATTGTATAAAATGTCTTGTAAATTGAAACAGTCTAGTTATACATGAAATATTAACAGTGGATGTGATACTGTCATTATTATTTGAGTGTTCTCAAGCCCGGGCAAAAACCCTCCAAATTTCCACCTTTGACAGGGAACTACCACATGTAAGTAAAATAAAACATATGAGATGGCGAACAACAGTTTGAGGAGAAAAGCCTGCAGTAAATCAATAAAATAAACTCAGTGTTAATTTGTAGAATACAATGATGCAACCCATGATTGCACACTAAGTTCTACTCATTTCCACTGTGATTTAACTACCACAAAATCCAAGTCCTGAAAAAGAAAATGTTTAAGTTTTCTGTTTCTTACAGCATGTAGACCAATAATTCAGTAGAGGACATGATTAACTTTCTTGCTAAAAAAAAGTAATATTATCAGCCCACTAGTCAATAATTGTTTAAGAACCACATATGAAGGATTTTCTTGTAATAAGGTGTTTCTGTAGATGTATTTTCATTCCATTACTATTATTTTATTAAATCCACTTTATTTCTGGTCTCGCTGTTATCCTGTTGCAATGCTTTCAATGGACCACTGCTGTTTGATACAGGTCAAACTCAAACTGCCCCGCCATTCAAATATAATCTGCAGTTGTTAGAAAGAACAAATACTAAAGATATGGGCCTCATGGATTTTAGCATATTATTGTTGAGAAAAGAAGCAAAAACGGGAAGTTAATTATAATTTAGTAAGCCTAAAGTAAAGTTAAAAAATTATATAAGTGTAAAAATGCATAAAAATATACAGTCTTATTTGAGTGCAAATCTGTTCACAGGCAAAAATCTTGCCTGGGTCTACACTGGGCATTAAAAATCAAAGCATCAGTTTGCACCTGTCCTTAAAATACGATTCAAACAATCTTATTGAAAAGTATTATTGGATAAAACAGAGTCATCATTAAAATGCAGCACACATCAATGGATACATAAATCAATTATATTAGCAAAAAGAGTGACTATACATCTAAGGAAAAAGAAACCAAAGAAAGAAAATACACCAACTGCTACTAATGCAGAAATGTTAGAAGAAAGCTATAGAAGAGATAGAATGACATTGTAAATTACACTGTTTATAGAATATTTTAAAGAATCTGAGAAGCTTTGGTGAGTAATTTTAATTCATTAAGTTCTAGTTTAAGATTTATTTTATAGTTTGTCCTACCATAACTACACGACTGAAATTATACAAATGTAGTTTATCAGTAAAAATAAAGTGAAAATGCATAGATGCTTCAAAGGGGATAGGAATAAAAACACACAGACCAATATGATCTGATAACCTGTGTATTTGGTTATCAAAATTAATGGAATCTACTACGTTATGTAGATATGCTGTGGCAACTGCACTCGTAACTTTAAGAAAACCTTAGGCCCTCAGGAATTAAAATGCCAGGCCTACAGATCTATAACTCCCATAATATCTTAAAGTCATTATAAACATTTCAGTAAGGGTGTCAGTTGATTCTAATAACAGTGTGTGCAAATGATGCATAGTGGAGGAGACCAATATATTTACGTTACTATAAACAGTGAAATGTTGTGATAATTTTGCTATAGGATCTGAAAATGACCACAGTCTGAGCCTTGAATATATTAGACATTTCTAATATAATAGTGAGGCTCAAGGTTTTCTGAAGGCAATATCCATTATCACTGTAACAGACCCGAGGCTACTCTTGGGTTCAGGACTTGCCATATTTACCTGAAAGTAGAAAACAGTTATCAGACTCAAACATTTCTGGCACCAGGAAATAGGAGTTGAGGTGCTGGTGAGCAGGTAAGCCCCACTGCTGCCACAGTACTAGCAGATAGTGCTATTCACTGCTTCACTTCACTAGGCCTCCAAAACCCCTGAAAAAAAGTTAGGATCCCCGCCTTGAAATGGAGAAGTCAGGGCACGGCAAAGACTGAGGCTCACCCCCACCACTCCTTTCCTGTTTGATGTCCAGCACATCCCCAGACCACCGTGCCTTGACGGCCCGGCCCCAGAGGGGCCCTCCGCACTTTCCCGCACCTCTGGGGTGTAAGTTTCGCATTGCGCAAGCTGCTCTGCGACTGACCGAGGGTCCGAGCAGCCATGTCTGCAGCAGAGCACGCAGCTCTGGAAAATCTAGAGGGAGCACCTTCGTTTCAAACGCCGGCGACAAAAGGTGCGCAGGAGCGGAGTGAGGGCGCTGCGGGGCCAGGGGTGCGCTGGGGCCACGCACGGTCGCCGGCGGCTCTCTGCCCTCGCCACCTCCGCCCGGCGACCGGCGGATTGCCTCCTACCTAGACAAGAGGGGCGAAGGGGGGCCGGGACAGAATTCCCTGCCGAGCAGGCAGATTTGATGTTTTTATCCGTGGATACTTCTCCAGCTCTGCTCCTGCGTGTGGGGTACGTCTGTGCGCCCACGGGCTAATGAGTGTTTCGGTCCTCCGCTGCAGGACTGCACCTACGGGAGCTTCCGTGCCACTCATTAGGTGTGCCTCTAAATGACGCCTCAACATTGGTCAAGCTCAGTTTTAAGCTTGCGCCTACTTTTACCCTCTCTGCCCACGGTGTGAGGATACATACGCTCCCCTTTCCCTCGTGCTGGTTTCTCAAGCAGAAGTGTTTGGTAGCTTCTTACCTATCAAAAGAAACTAAGGAAGAAATACCTCCTTCATGTTTGGCATGTCCTGGCCACCTTCCCCGCCTCCTGAGATATGTTTTAACGTTCGTTCTCTTTTCCAACAGAGATCCGGCTTCCTGACTGGTGCCAGAGCATCACTGCTGCAGGGGAAAGGAAAGGAGAGGTCGTTCCCACCTCTCGCTGCTACTCGCGCTCCGGTTCAGGCCTTGCCAATGGGCTCATTGTGTTCAGGGAAGGGGGAAGGACGGCCCGAAAGTTCTCAGTCTGAGCTACAAGTAGCCGCACACTGGTAACTCCAAGAGGTCCCACCGTCAAACCACAGAGATGAGTTCCCAGCACAGAAACAAACAAGCAAGAAAAAACTTTTTGACCTAGTTTTTCTACATCAGGTAAGTAGAATACATCAAGGAGAGCTTCCCATAAGTGCATAAGAATTTTTTTTTTTCTTTTTGCCTTTATTTTTTCTGAGTCGACTAATCCCTGAGTTTGGTGCTTCCAAACGAATCTCTGATAAGTGTTGCAGTTCAGCACTGTACGCGTTGTATCTTGGAAACAAAACATGCAGTAGCTGGAAAACTTGGGAAGTGAGGAGAAAGGTCAAGGGCAGAGGCTGGCCAGTTTTGGTTACTTCGGCTGAAGAAACATAAATAATCAAATGACTATGATTAGTTGCACTGACCATAAGACTAGGGGGAAACTGAGAAAGAAAAAAAAGATGACGGCTGTTTTGTAGCCTGTCACTCCCCGCTCTGACACCTTCCTGGCCAGGACCTCTTCCAGACACGGCGCTGGGCGGAGGGGACAGCAGCCCTGGAGAGCAGCTCCGATCCCGGCGGCTGCCCGGGGATGCGCAGGACGCGGAGCGTCGCGCAGCCCCCCACCCACGGCAGCCGGGCGGCCTCACCGCCCCTTGCCGAGTGGCTTCGGCGCCGGCTTCTCGCCTCGACATTCACCCGGCAAAGACTTCCGTGTCCCATTCCTCCCTTGCTGCCACCACCCGTTCCCACCCCTGCCTGCGGCGGCGCGGGGAGGCGCGTTACTTACGCGAGTCGGCGGCGGCGGGCTGTGAAAGGCTCCCTGCCGGGAGTCGAAGGGAGGAGATGGGAACCCTGATCCTAGTGGGCTCGGCGTGCCCACCGACGGCTGGCAGAACCAAAGAGTTAAAATATAAAACCATAAAATGTTGTGGGTTTTTTTTTAAATATTAATGTTCTTATAACGGAAGTTCTTATCAGTGGGTTGCACTGTACTTGGCAAACAAGCCTTTTTACCTTTTAAACAAATAATTCATTAGGTAATTAAATTCAAGTGAGATTACTCTAATTAAATATACACTGCTGTTGAATCATAATTTCTATGTGGCCTAGTTAAAGATGAACGATCTCTTATTCCTGACAAAAAAAAGAGAAAGCTTTAAAAGAATTCCCTGGTGACTGGAATAATAGATTTATACACCACTGTACAGAGGTCATTTCAAGAAAGAAGAGACTCCAAACACAACATAAAGGGACTTTTCATGTCTGGAGATACTAGAATTTCAGGTTTTATTGCTGCAAGTTCTATTAAAAGACTTTGTGGAACCTAGGAGGAAATCAAAATTATCTTTCAAAAGGCGATAAGTTATATAAATATGTGCACAAACAGAAATGTGTCTCTGAAGGTATTAGTTCTGCATAATTTCAGATGAGTAGCTACTAGGCCTCAAAGGAAACAGTGCATCTTGAAATGCTCTGAAGGCTTACATTGGCCAAAATAAGGCAGGACTTTAGCAAAATTAGAAGTAACTTTGTAGCCAACGATGTGCTATATGTCCTGGTTCCCTTTAATAGCATTAGGCGTTCAAACCATAAAGACTAATCTGGAGAGTAGAAGTTCCTGCTCTCTGCTTTGATCTCCTTCCTCTTGGCTGTTTAAAGCTGACAGTTTGGCTGAATGGCATTCACTGCTTTCATTTGTAAGACATGAGTTTCCTAGTGTTCCAGAGCTAGCAGCTACACCTGTACTGCAGGAATTTACATTGCATTGCTCCAGGATGGCATTGATTTGGGACGGGTGAAATACAAACACAAACTAATTAAAAACTGCATAATGCAGCCCTACAGGAACAAGACAGAAAAAAACCAAATAAATACAACTGCAGCTGGCACGGCAATTGTGCCTCTGCCCCCAAGCAACAGTCTGGTGACATAAAATTATAAACCTTAAAAAACTCACATAATTGCTGTTGATCATTTCGGAGAAAAAATGGAAATTATTTTGTTAATTAAGTTCAGACCCATAAAATATTCATAGATAGGTAGACAGACAGACAGACAGAGAAACAGAGAGCTAGATGATTCATTCTATAGATTTTAGTGCTTGTTCATATAGGCCTGTGTGCATAGCTTTAACAATTCATTTACAAAAGCACCAAGGAAGAGAATATCTGTGAATTTGCATTGCTATCAGAAATAAACGTAAGTTGCACCTGAGGTGAACTAATAAAGGATTAATAAAAAGTCATCACCAGAATATTGGGGGAAAAAATCAGTTTATCTTAATTTACTTTAAAAAAAAGTTAAAGTATTTTTCATTTTGAAGTGCTCTCTCTCTCCCCCTCTCTCTCTGAATAAAACAATCTTTGTAAATGCTTTAATAACTGCTACCTTGAGTACAATCAACGCTGCAGCTGCTCAGGCTTGGATTCCTTCCTTTGCTATCTGTACTATGGATGTGTACGTCTTCACATTTAGGGAACTGAGTAGGTATCCCTGATTCCAAGTTTGTGGGGTTTTGGACACACCAAACTATTTGTTTGCACAGTCAGTGGTCTGAAGGCTGCCACTACTTTGAATTAAATTTGCAAAAATAGAGTGAATTTTTTTTTAAATTTGCTTCCTTCCTTCCTTCCTGCTTGCCTTCCTGCTTTCCTTCCTGCCTGCCTTCTTGCCTGCCTGCCTTCTTTCCTTCCTCTTTACCCTCTTTTTAACTGAAATGTTCCTCTGGTAGGGCGTGAAGAGGAGGAGAGAGGAGTCTGGCGCTCCAGAGCTACATCACCTCTCCGCCTATAATTGTTTGACACATGCCCTGTTGTCACAAAGTGGGGTTGTTTCCCAGACCCTGCTGGAAAAAAAGGTGCAAAGTAATAATGAGTGTTTAACAAGGCTCATAAATCAGGGCTGATGAGAAGCGCTCAGGACCGTCACACGGCGGCGACAGGGCCTGGCAGCGGGCGACCAGCGAGAAGAGACCCCTGCCAAAGTCCTGCCGCGCCGCACCCGCACTGCCAGCACCCCCAAAAAACTAAACGTCCTCAAATGAAACACGGCCCCATGCTAAATCAGACGTAATACACTTAATGAAAACTCACTTAACTGATCCAAATAGTCGGCAGTCGGTGCATAATTAGAATCTAGGCGAGATATATTAAATTAATGGATTCTGTCCTGCACAGATGTATCATTAAAATATATATAGGATTGATACTTAACATGGTAGAGTTATTTTAAACTTGCACATTAAAAAAAGACAGCTAGGAGGAAAAAAAAAAAAGGCGGTGAAACTACCTGCTGAGAACATTCAGAATATTAGCAACATACAGATAATTTATTTTTTTGGCAGACCCCCTTTCCCCCCCTGCACGTTCTTTCCATCGGAAAGAAAATTGAAACAGACTATTAACTGAAGAGATCATCTTAAATTTCTTCGTCTATTACCGGTGAGAGCTGAAAATGAAAAGAGGATTTGCAAAAGAAATCGTTACCAGGATGTTTCAAAGCAGTTACAGAATTAAATGAAAACTTTTCTCCCCAAGACACAAACAAGGCGCTTTAGAGACTAAACCTCCCTTTCTTCTGGTAGATCTGATTATCAACGCCGCATAAACCCCGAGTTTTACCAACGGGTCCAAACGCTCGTGTGTCTGCCCGCAGAGACGGCACCCAAACGCGTATATCTCTGTGGAAAATACACGGGTGAACCGTAGACTAGTAAATATGTGAACTCCACTCTCAGATTGTGCTCTGCTTAGTATCCTATTCTCCCCATAGTTAGGTGTCTCCTTTCAACATCTCTGTCATCTCCATTTGAAGATATTTTCAGCGGTTTATCACTGCCATCTCCAGCCCTGCGCATTTGCAGCAGGTTATCACAATTGCCAGTCCCCCCTGGCTGATGGGTTGCGCTGATTACCATCACTGCCCTCAGATATTTGGTGCGGATTCCCAGCACTGCAATATCCACTCTTAGGACATCTGGAGCAGATCAAAATCACTGACTTCATTTTTCAGTAGAGTCAGTGTAAAAGCCTCACACAGCCTCTTCGCAAACGTACCCTGTAGTCAATTCCCGCAGAACCAACCTTCAGTTAAAATTCGGCCAAGCAGCGACCCCTATGTCTGGATTTGCATTTCTTATCGGACCCCTATCTACACTGATTTGTTAATAATAAAGGGAAAATCTCTTGGCACTGGATGCATCGCCTCAAGAAACTGGAAGGACCACACTGTCTTAGCAAACTCCTTCTCAAGAAAGGCTTTTTAAGAAGTTTATCTGCCCAATGATCTTTGAATTAGATGAGCGTGGCCATTTAGGTCGATTTACTTTAAACAGTACACAATTTATTTTAAGCGATTACCTTAGGTGTAATCACATTATGCCCAGTGCTGTTAGGTGTTTCTCTCCCGACTGATCTCTGATGTGCACCCGCTCTCCAACAGGAAGGTGACTGCTTTTCACTCTCAGCCCAAATCCTTTTTAGCTACATGGCTGTTTATCGTCTTTAAAAACGCTGTTCGGCTAATGAGTTGGCACCGCTCTCCTTTTTGTTAGGTCTTGCAGAAAGTTAAGGAGGCGTTCAAGCAACTGCAACACAGTTCTCAGGGGAGAAAAAAAAAAAAAAAAGAAGAAGAAAAAGGAAGATATTCTTTCCTAATTATGATTAAAATTACTTTTTTTTTACAGTATTTTATTCCATCTAGTAACAATTTCAAGCTAATTTATGAGTAGGAGGGGTTGATCATAACAACCGTTTGGACTCTTTAGGTCGTGGGTTTAGGTAAAGATTTTCCTGGTTCCTCTGGCAGCAGCTGCTGATGTTTGTAATTTTCCGTACAGTTTCGTTCTTTTCGCACTTTTGTTATTAAGCTCCTGCTATAGGTCTTGTATGGGAGGAAATAAACCCAGAATCTCCCAGACCTTCACTAAACTGATTTTCAAGCTAAGTAGCTTAGTATAGCAGCTCTGGTCCCAGCTTACTTGCACAAGGGGGAAAAAATTAAAAAGGGCTTTGAAAGGTTGCCTACTAAAGTGACTTAATAAACGTCAGGAAAAAAAAATGGGCAATATCTAGTGCAGGAGCAGGAATCGTGTGGTGAGGGATTGGCATTTTCTGATCAGAATTGTGCACAATTAATGGCGTTCGCAGGACCTTGCTCATTCTTGTGCAAGGAACTTTGCAGATGAGGAACAAAGCGTCTCTACTAGTCTTACAACTTTCTCCCTCCTCGGCGGTTTTTTCCTTCCTACTTTCTTTTTCTTCTAATTTAGGTTTGTTGTTGTTTTGTTGTTTGGGGGGGGGGTTTCCTGTTACCTCTTTTTTTTTTCTTCCCAAAATCACAGTCAGAAATAACCTGCACTTTGTTTTTATTTGCTCTATTTCCACTCAAGGTGAAGAGTAGCAAAGTTCGCCCCAGAAAGATGCTGGGCTGATAGAAAAGCAAAGGAGACTTTTTTCCTTTTTCTTTCCCTGTTTTTTTTCTTCCCCCTGAACCGATCTGAGCAGGATGAGAGCGGGTGGGGGAGGGGATGACTCACATTTCTTAAGCCTCCAAGTGGAAACCTTTTCTGGATACACATTCCACACAGATCTAAAGAGCTAAGAAGATTTCGGCAGCGTCGGTGCCTTATCCACCTTTATTTACCTGAAGCCCTTGTAATGTGACACTTCCATTCGCAAAATAAGGCTGCAAATTTCAAGCCCCACTCAGCTCTGTTACGGCGGTGCATTTCTGTCTGAGGGTCGCTCTCCTGCTTTGAGGGTGAGATTTTGGAGCAGTGCGGGGGATATACTCCTCTCCCTGTTAGACATAGGAAGGGGAAAGTTCTCTATTTCCAGCTGATGGGGAAGGAAGTTTAATCAACACCGTGAGACGGAGCTGTTCCCCGGAACAAGGGGTGGGAAGGGCTGGCTGGGGTTGGAGACACCCCGCGGGGGCGTTGGCATCTCCCTCCGCTCCCGCGCGGCCAGTTCCCGGCGGGATCCGGGCTGCCGGGCTCAGCCCGTTGCTGCAAGCTGGGAGAGGGGGCGCGAAGCCCTGCGGAGTGGCCCGGACCTTAGGACTGGGTCTCGCTCTGGGATCGGGAAAAGGAGGGAGACACCCGTCGTCCCCTCACTCCTCCTTCTTCCCTTCCCCCTCTCCCCCGTCAAACACTTGCATCCCGAAAAGCCGCGGGCCTTTTGCGTCTGCGGCCCCTCCGCGCCTTGCCGTCCCTTAAGGAAGAGCTCGGCCACCTCTTCAGCACAAAGACTGAGCTCCCGGGCGGCGGGGACTGCGGCGGCGAGGGCTGGGCCGGGACCGGTCACTCCGCGCCCCTCCGCGGAGCCGCTCCGCTGGGGCCAGCCAAGGGGGTGGCAGAGCCCGGGCCGGCCCTGCCGGGCTCTCCCCGCACCCGGAGGAGCGGGCGCGCAGCCCCGCCGCGGGCCGCGGGCTGGACTCGTGGGGCAGAGAGGCCCCCAGCTGTCCCACCGGGGCTGCGAAGGTCGGGGCAAGAAACGCCCAGCCCTCGGCCGGCTGGCCCTGCGCTCCTCATTTTCCACAGCGGGGGAGCTGGGAGGGCCCCGGCAGCGGTAGGAAAAGGAAAGTTTGCGGTGCCGGCCGGGCGGTGCGAGTCTCTGTCGGTCCCAAGGCGGTTCGGGCGACCCCAGCCACGTCGGGGAACTGGCCGACACCGCAGGCAGGCACAGCAGTGACAACCCATCTCCCTTAAGGCGGCCGGGTCCCTCGCAGAGGAGTCCTTTGTCTCCCGCTGCACCTTCCACCCCTCTCCAAGGGGAAAAGGAAAGAAGCGGGGGGAAAAAAATCCCTTCCTCTAATCTTTGTTGTTAATGATTATAATGGCAACTGCTCGGTTTGGTTCTTTCGTGTGCCTCCCCCACGTCCTCCCGTCTCCCCCGCTTTCCCCTCGATGTGTTTCCTTCTGTCCCCGTTGAAACGGGCGGATGGAAGTTTTGACAATCTAAAAGACACTCGGCTTCCCCCTGCCCCCCACCCCCGCTCGGGGGCGAGGGCTGGGGGTCTTCTGTGCCCCTCGGCATACATGTCGACGTTGTTGATTTGCGAGATTATTTATTTCTAGTATTCCGAGAACTGTCGCAATGCCTACGATAATTGTCCCTGAGTGTCAATCCGTCGCCAGGGCATGAGGAGGAGAAAGGGCGGCGGGGAGGAACGTATCGCTGCGTGTGTTTTTTTTTTTTTTCAATTTTTTGTCTTTTTTTTCTTTTCTTTTTTTTTTTAAACTAAAGATTCTTCTGGGAAGTATGGGAAGTACTGCTAGGAGCCTTTTGACTTTCAGCAAAGTTGTGCGTATATGTTCGTGTGTGAGTGTGGTTTGCGGGTTGCTATAGATAGATCGAATTTATTTATTTATTTATTTCTCTGCCTTTTTTTCTTTTTTTTTCTTAGTGGTAAATTGTTACGAGTCGCCTGGCTGCAAAGCCCCCTTTTCCTCTCACGGCCACTCTCGTTTGTTCCTGAGTCCAACGACGACAAGGGGGACTCAATGTTAAAGGTGGAAAAAAACCCAGCAACACAGTTGTTTTTGTTAAAAGGGGACACACTAAGGCTGCGAAACAGCAAAACCCCAATGTTGGACAGCTGTAAAATCGTGTAGACAGGTTGTCATACAGCAGTGGGGGCTTTTCTGAAAGGAGCCCATTGCTAAACATTAAATACACTCGGAGCCCAGCACAGCAGCTGCGCGGACACACGCACACGCGCGC
>WBMZ01009312.1:0-80254 GCA_013400975.1 Atrichornis clamosus | reverse complement strand
TGATTCTGTGATCTGATTCACTGGCATTAAAGCAATGTCTGCACAATATAGTGACAACTGGTGAGGTCTGGTCATGTACACTTGAAGTTATTGCCACACAACTCAGACACAAAGGTTTTTAATTTTTTAATTTTTTTTTTTTAAATACATCTTTTCAGCTACTGAGTTCAAAAGAGGGTCTCGCAAAGGCTTGCCCTGTCACAACCCACGTCACAACGCACTGTGGTGCTGGGGTTAGGCAGAGGTTAACTCCTTAAGCAGTGTTATGACTGAAACCAGTGTCTCATGGGAGCACGCCTCCACACACGGCAGTAATACCCGCAGTAGAAGGCTCCCAGTGGTGCCTACGATGTGGGCCAGAGAATGGATGCTGCTGAAATGAGGGAAGAAGAAAATATCTGCTGTTGAATATTCAGCCCAACCATTTGCTGAGAACCCTGTTTTATGAAGTATATTTGCAACAAGGCAGCATTAACTTGCCTTCAAAGACATTATTTAAATCTCTGGAGGGAACTCCCATGTATATTCAGGACAGCTACCCAAACTCACTTGCAGAATTTAGAAATCTGCTACTGAGAAATATGCCAGCAGATGCTTCCTGACATTTAATGCTAAACATGCTATAATGGGGCTATAAACAGCCTTTCACTCCAAAACACATGAAGGAATAGCACAAGACCCCAGGGAGGGACAGCTCTGTAGAAGTGGGTTTGTTGTTCCTGATTAGGATTCAGACAGCCTTCCCTGGTGTTGTTAGTACTGATTTGATTTGTTCTAAGGCATGTCAGATGTTAGTTGCACAAACAGACTCCCTGATGTTTTCATCATAATGGAAAATTAAAAATAAGAGATGTTAAGTAAAGAAGGGGTGCCACACTCTGAGTCTAAAAGCAGCACATGGTCATGTAGTCACTTCAACCCACCGCTGTCATGAGAACACCTGACCCAGGTTTCCATTTTAACTTTTGTAATAGTGTGGTTGTCACCTTCCAGTGAATTTCAAGAAGCTTCATGTGCCTGCTCCCCTTTGGCTGCTGTGAAAAGTCTCAGTTTCCCAGCAGTTTGCTAGATTACCAGTGGCATAACCTTCACAGCAGCAATTTCTAAGGCTTCTGGAGAAATAGAGATTTTCCCATCATGGCTGAACACTGAAGAGAAACCTTTTGGCTCTCTGACCAGTCTTATTAGCAGTTAAATGTAGAGAATATAACAAGAAAAGACCATTAAAAGTCATGGGAGGCATCTGTATAAAATAGCCATTAGAGAACAGTAACAGAATAAAACCTGGTCCCAGTGAATATGAAACTCAACCTCAGGTATGGGTGAATGGTGTGTTCAGAGCTCATGTTGTTACAGGTAGGTCAAATCTTGTGCAAGGTTTCTGTTTTTTCTGTGATTGAAATCAACATCATTAACATGATCCACAATTAACATTATTAGTGTGGTTCGTAGGTAACATTGCTAATGTTATAGGACTTTGAATTTACAACAGAGTCATACATTAGAATTTGGCCCTATGTACCTGATTGTGCAGAAAACCAAAAGATCCCAACACATGTTAAACCTGGAGTTGTTTAACACACACAAACTCCTACAACAAAACATTTAAAATATTATTGCAGGTGGTTGCTGATGTACCTCTGTCCAGCATCATCCACACTGAATTGGTCAGGGAACTCTAAAACATTACAAAATAATTTTATTGAATGTACCATATATGCAATCACAACAGTGTTCATTAGAAGAACATGGAGCATACAGTTTAATCCCCCACAAAAGTAGACTCAGACAAACCAATACCCATCCTAGCAGAGGAAAAGCTTGGTGAAGGACTTCCAGAAACATAATGGTTGACATGTTTATAATAAAATACTAAAGTTAAAACACTGCCTCATCAGGACAGACAAAGCAGAGTATGTGAGACTCAGTTTCCCCCTGTGGAACCAGCTACTAAGGACCATTTTCTGTCCCAGCCTAAGTCAGAAATGAAGCTACAATGCTGTGTGCTAACCAATGACTGGCCTGAGTTTTTGAGTTTTCCAGGCCAGATGGCTGTCTCCAACCTCCAGGATTAGGCAGTCAGTGCCAAGAGCCCTCAGAGAAACTGACCTGCAGTGTCCAGCAGATGAGAATACATCCCACTGCTTAAATTCCCCAAATTTGATTTATAGCAAATCTTACCTAGATTTCAGCTCTTCATTATTTGATGTATCCCAAGAGAAGCCTGAAGCTACCAAGACTCTGTAATAGGTTTGGGGAGAAAAATTAGGCAGAAATTTTATGTTTTTCTAAGACTATTCACACTGTTCCCATGTTCTGAGCATGTGAAGATCTTTCCATCTACTCCCAGTACAGTTTGAGTTCAGGCAATATCACAGACATACCTAAAACCTTCCGTATAACCCAGCATATAATATTTAGGCTTCTGAAAATTGGCATCTGACAAATAAGAACAAGAAAAATAATTTCAGCAGTGATACCCCCAAGTACAGTTTAAACTGTCAGGGGGTAAGTTAACAGTGATGTTACCTTGTCAGCATAGCTTCCCCTTTCTCCTACATGTTTTTGGAGTGCCTGAGTATGTTCCTTGCATGCTGGGGACATCAAATGTTGAGAGATGCAAATTCAAAACCACGATGAAGACGTCTCTGATATCCCCCAGCTACAGAAATAAACTTTTGGTTTAGCTTTGCAAAATCATCAAACTTCCTGCTCTCTCCCATCTCCTCTCAAGAAAAGATAAATGCTTGGTATAATAGGTGCCCTACTTACCTAAGGCTTTGATCTGCCTCAACTCTCTGCTCACAGATTTCTGGAGGAGCCCCAGCGTACGTGAATTTACAACGCAGCGAGCTGCTGTGCTTTCCAAGAGGGCTGGTTTCAGCACTGCGTCTGCAAGACTTCAAAGGAGAGGGGAAAGTTATTTTTCTACTTATCGCTCCAATTTCCCTCTCCACTGCCTCTGGACACTGTCAGTCCTAGAAGATCATAGAATGGCTTGGGTTGGATGTGACGTTTTTCAGGACAGTCTGTATGCTGAACTTCAATGAGCCATATCCAAGGAGAAACATGCTCGTGAGATGGTTTGGGGTATATTTTTTTATTTCCTTGCAGGAGTCAGAGTGTGAAATACTACCAGTGGATATACTGGCCATTTCTTTAGACACATAAACACACATTTACACACTTTACTTTGAAACAGCTTCCTGAACCAGTAGGCAAGCCCACGACTTAGCCAGCATTTCCCTGCAACCTCATGGGAAGGGTGCTTAGACCTTGGCAAAGCATGGGCAATATTTTGAGGGCTTGGATTCCTGCCCCCTCACTTAACTGCAGTGACCAGTTCACAAAAATTATGTGAATTGGTCACCTGGGAGCCTTTCCAAGCATAAATCATGGCTGTATACCTGCTCCTGCACTGCTGGGTCTTGTCCTTACATGTGATCTCTCACTACCCTGAGAAACCATGGAAAACTCATGCCTGGAAATCTTCAAGGCCAGGCTGGATGGGGCACTGAGCAACCTGGTCTGGTGGAAGGTGTCCCTGCCCATGGCAGGGAGTTGGAAGGCGGGGATCTTTAAGGTCCCTTCCAGCCCAAGCCATTCTGTGGTTCTGTGATGACAGAGCTGCCCTTCCAGTTGTGCCTTCAGTTCTGGGGGCTGATTTAATGCTGAGCATTCAGCACAGGGATACACGCTGTGATTGCACAGCCCTTGGCACCACTCCATGCTGTCGTGGAGAGGCAAAAATGTCAGCTTGCCTGACAGCATGAAAATTAACCATAATTTGATTTATTCTTCTGCTATTTTAACAGTGACTTTATATATGTAGTAAGGCTCTACTATTTTATTTAAAATATTTTTTTTTCCAGACAACCGTGATTTCTCATGATTTTCATCATGTCTCATGAGCCTTTGTTCCAAGTTATTTATTAATGAACTCATTGTGCTGTACTGTAGCAATACTCCTGCCAGACCTACCTCCAAAGAAAAACAATACAATTAACCTGGCAGGGAGAAGCCTGTGGCTGGCTGGAGTGGCAGTGGGCCAGCAAAACCACAACACTTGCAGGATCTCATCCCTGGGTGTCTGCACAGCCCTGGATTGTGTAGTACCAGCCTACCCAAGGTAGGATCATAAGGGAGGCAGGACCTTAAGTGGGTGGTGAAGGATCTGCCGCTCCTGGCTGAAGGCCCACAGGCAGACCAGGATTCAGGCATGCTGGAGTAGCAGGTATGTGGGAATTCTGCTTGTGCTGTCATGCTATAGAGAAAACGAAGCTTGCTTTCCTGCCATTTGAAACAAAATGTTATCTTTACGAAATACCGCCTGTCAGTGTTTCCAGTTCTGCAAAGTGCTCCATTGCATATTTGCCACACATCAGCTCCATACAAATGACACGTGTGAGGGGCTATGGGGCCCTAAAGGCTGCCAGTGACTTGTGTAGTCTGGCTAAGAAATCCACCCAAATCAAATCCATCATCCAAGAGTGACAAGATATGAAGGAAAGGAAAAGAGGTTTTGCTTCATAGATTTGTAGACCAGTGACACCCTTTTTTTTGTTTGGAAGCACTTGAAAAAAAAGGAGAAGAGAATTTATGCCTAGGTTTCCTATACTGCAGAACTCTGTAGTCAGATCAGATGATCTGAGGAACAGGGTGGGTGTAGATGAGAAGGTTTGGGTAAGAACCCAAACCGCTAATTGACAAAAATACCTCATCCTCAGAGGGCTGAGCTCATTGCAGGCAGTGGGATTAATTGAGAAGCCTCCCATGGGCAAGGGCTTTTCATGGAGGAAACTTTAGCTGGGACAGAGATGCTAAAAGAGCTTGGAAAGGTGTTTGAAAATGAGCTGGGTGGAAACCCACTGCATCTTGACTCCACACGACCTGAAACAATACTTCTGCTTGATCCCAGATCCATTAACCAGTATGACCCAGGGCATTTGAGCAAGATGCCCAGTCCTGGTTCTGGTCCGGATCAGCAGGAGGGAGTGTGGCCAGGACACTGTGGAATTTGATATCTCCTTATGTCATCTCCAGGGACAGGGAGAAGGGACACTCACTGCCGAGAAGAAGAGCATTCCTTTCCAGTTGGGAGGCAATGTGGAGTGGTGTGGAGGAGCCAGTCGGTATTTGGTCACGGGCTTTCCATGTAAATAATTTCTTTGTCTTACACCTTT
The DNA here is from genome assembly GCA_013400975.1 of Atrichornis clamosus. Lineage (NCBI taxonomy): Eukaryota > Metazoa > Chordata > Aves > Passeriformes > Menuridae > Atrichornis > Atrichornis clamosus. The sequence continues at coordinate 75,071 of WBMZ01009312.1, read as the reverse complement.
TGTTATTATTGTCACTGTTACTCTTCGTTTTCTTACCTCATTGCTGTTTCCAGTAAAATTCTTATCTGTTTGTATTTTGTGCTTCCATCTGGAGGAGGAGGCGAAGTGAGTGGTGAAGGGTTTTTTCATCTTTTCTTTTTTAGCAGGACTAGTAAATTGTGGAATACCATTCCTAAACCATGACGTGCAGCTAACAAATGTTTAAGAATATAGAGTCTTTGAGCTGCCCATAAACCATGGAGGAGTGTGTAGGATCAATCTCTGGTGCTTCACAGGAAAGGTGTGAAAAGGAAACTTATGTTTAGTTTTAGCTTATTTATAACCAGCTGCTCAGTGAGATGGAGAGAGGTGGGATACTGCCCAATCCTTCCAGGAGACTTCTGAACATGACCTGGCAATGGTGTGTTATCTGGCATTTCTTTTTTGTTCTGGACTGATTTGGCCCATTTGAGTTCAATTCAACAACTAATGCTGCTCTGGTTAAACTGCAGCTAGACAACCCCCGTTAAACCCTCCCCTTTTCTTGCTCTGAACACCTGATCTCCTGTCAATGTGTAATAAAGAAAGAACCAGTGTTTGGACATCCCAAACCGAGTAAGTGAGTGTTAGAAAGCTAAAAACTTCCAAACCAGTAACCAACAGGGCAAAAGACCAACAGCTGATCTCCCTTTCTTAGTGTTTTAGCTGCAAGACAAAGAATGTTTTTCTGGGAGAATTGACAGATGCATCCAAAGCTGCTGAGCTCAATAGCAAGTTCACTGGTAATGCACTATGGCCTGGGCAATGCAGTGGGTGAGGTGAAGTGATCTGCTGGTCCTCCCCTGGCTCTAATTCTATGGATGTTACACAGAGGATCGTAGAGTCACAGAGTGGTTTGGGTTGGAAGGGACCTTGAAGATCATCTCATTCCAACTGCCCTGGGATGCCACACACTAGGCCAGGCCCTGAACACCACCAGGGGTGGGACGTGCTGCTGTCACCACTGCTTTTGTGAGTCTAGGAAGAGTCTGCAGTGAATTGGGCAGATGGTGGGGCAGCAAACAACGAGACAACTGGTGGGCTCTGCTCTCACAGAAGTCAATGGCCTTTATTAAAAGTCGCACTAGCAGCGTTTTCTGGCAAGTTGCACTTCTCTGTCAGTGTTCTCAAACCACATTTCGTGACTCAGATGAAACCCACAGCATGGACAAAATTGGCTGCAGCAATACCAGCTTTTGGTTTACTGATGCTCATTACATAGTCAGGGTAGTGCTCTGCAGAACAGATGTGAGCTCGAGCTATTCCTGGTTTAGGGATGGCACCAGACAGACCCTGGAGACTGAAATGGGTCAATGTCAAGAAGCAAAATACATTTCTTTATTTCCCATTTCATCATCCTGCACCATGCAGAGAAAATGAAAGGCGGATATCCTCAAGCCATCTTACCTTCTTGTCCCTATTTCCCCTTCAAACATCATGCATATTAGGTAAAAATTTTGAAATTTCAGCAAAATAACTGACTGCTACTGTAAGTCCAGATGGCACAGCAGAATTCTGCACATTTTTTCAATGTCAGAGTCAAAAGATTGAACACAAGTACAACTCACCTTGGCTATCTGGACAAAAAAAAAAAGAAAGTTAAATTGTGACATACAAGATAAAGCCAGTAAATGATTTGCCAAAGGCAGAGAGGAAAAAGACTTCCCATGCAAAATGCATCCATCTCCATATTGTTTACTGCTATTTTTAGTGGAAAGGCATTTGTAGGCATCACTACAACTATGAAATTTAAGGCTTGCATATTGTGTAAAGAAGCATCTTTTTATTGTGAAAGGGACCAAATCAGACTAGGGAAGGGGTGATCACCAAATGCTATCATGCCAATTTTCAGGTCACTGCTGGGACGCCTGGCTTGTAGCTGCTGGATTATATCATGTGAATCCTTGCTTCTGCTGGCACAGAAACATAGAAAGCATTTGAACATTTGAGGTTGTGAGTTGACCCAGTGGGAGGAGTTTGGTTTGTCATCCTGGGGCTGACACACTTGTGTTTCCCCTTTTTCAAGAGTGCTTCCCCCTGCCAAAAAAAAGTTACTGGGCTACAAATCTGTGAAGCAAAACTTCCTCTGACAGAGATTTTCTTTTAATTTCCTTCATAACTTGTCACTTTCAGGTTTAATAGTGTGCAGCACTTACCAGGTGACTGAAGTCTTCACAACCTCCTTCTTTTGGGGAATAATGACAGGAGTTTAGTCAATGTGGGCCCCAGCTGGAAGAACGAGATGTTATTTTTTCTGGCTCCAGCATCTAGACTGGAGTACAAGCTCCCCACTGCAGAAAAATGTGCAGGGGTTGCTCATGCAGTGTTATCAGGTGTTGTCAGGAAAGGGTGGCTTTAAAAAATCAGCTGTAATACAGCAGCTTCATATCCAGCACTGGCCATGGTCTCCCACTTCTGCTGATGGCTGTTTTGCTGCTTCCAATGGGGAGAAGAAGGGCAAGGAGAAAATGCCCCACAGACTTCACATCTGTAGCATGGGGGAGTTGCGGGTATCTGTATGAGGATGCTTAGGTTTGTTGGAAAATGTTTCAAAACTGATCAAGAAAGTTCCCCGAAACACAGAGGGTGTTTATGTCTTCAAACTACACACACACACAGGGGAATAAGCTATTGCTGCTGCCGAGCTCTGAGAGAAAACCTTGGTTGCTATTGTGTAGGTTTATTGCATCTGTGATGATCATCCTCAGAAACTTCCTCCTTTGATGAAACAGATGACCTGACCGAGGCTTGACTCCAGGCACATGAAAATAATTCCAAATAAGGACCTGCAGCCTGACAAGCTGCTGTGCTTCAGAGAAGGATAAACTGACCATGTTTATCAGCAACTTAAATTAAAGGAAGCTTTTCAACTTCATCACCTCTTCCAGCTGCCAAAGCCATACACCTCTCTGCACCTCTAACTGTGATTAGGAAGGAGGCAAATAACTGTAAATTGTATTTTCTGCTTCTGTAAATGCTGACAGACAAGGCTTATGTTCCTCAATTTGCTAAAAACCAGTGAGTAACAAGGGAGTCTTGGGAAAGAGCTTCACAAGGGAGGAGGGCAGTGCGGAAAGAGAAAAAAAGATTCCCAGCAGGCACTGGGAGCACCTCTTTCTTTGCAGAATTCATTTAATTCAAATGTACCCCCCATGGGTTCATTCACAGGGTTGGTGTTCTCATATTATCTGAATTATGAAAAACAGATTAAAATCCTTTTGACTGGCAGTTGTCATTACAGGAAAACAGCATTTCAGCAATTGGTGAATAGCTTCTATTAATCATGGCACTACCTGATGTGACAGCTGACAGGTTTTGCCAGTACACAGTCACAGAGATGATAAAAGGAGGTGTTATTCTGGGTTTAGTTCCAATAAGCAGCAAAAATACTAGAAAGAGTAACTTATAAAAGCACTATTGTCCAGTGAATAGTTACCAGTAATTTATATGTAAGGGTAAGTAAAGGGGTTTTGGATTTCTGAAACAACAACAAAAGACTTCACAAAGCAGAATCAAGTAAAGATAAATAAGAACAGGTTAAAGTTCATCTGAGTTAATCTGGCCAAGAAAACAGAGGAAAATATAAACGTTCTTTGAGGCACTTAGATTAAAAGCACTGAGCACTATGCACTTTGACATGACAGAACTCGAAGCTAATGCTTTGGTCTCAAAGTGAAACCACTGCTGGGCTGGAAGAAGCCTTTGACACAGTTTGTGATGAGCACTGCAGGCCTGTGGTCTTCCCAAGTACTTGAAGGCACAAATTTTATATGGCATTCATTGAACTTTGAATATGTTTGCATTATTTGTCACACAGTGTATTGTATTGTACTGAAATAACCAGTGTTACAGTCCCAGACTCCTTGTCACCTGTCGGCTGCCAGAAACCATCACTCTTCCTTCCCACAAAAAGAACAAAAGGTGCAAAGGAATCAGCTCAAGCATCTCATGAACTTGCTGTTGTTGCTCAGTGCCAAGCAGGATTGTGGTTTGAAGGGTCCTCAAGTCAGACTGACAGATGTCACCAGGGTCCGGATTAGAGAGGCACAGTTCACCCGCCTGCTCTTCCGCCCCTTGGACACATTCAGGAGTGAGGAATCTGCACAGGTGGTTGCAGTGCTGTGGTTGTGGCTTGCTCTCTCCTCATAAGTCATCTCGGTTTCTTGAGATTTTGAGCTTGCTGATATCATGCTGGAGAGTGTCCTTGGTGTCCCAGTGTAAGGTGGGGCAGAGATGCTCCTGGGGACTCTGTTGACAGCCTGTTTCAAGGTCACGGTGACTGAGGGACAGGCTTCAAAGGGAGCCTGGTGTCCTTTCTGTCATATGCAGTTTGTTAGGAAGAAGGTGGGCAAAGACAGGCAGATAAAAAAAATCCCACAAAAAAGCCTTGGCCTCAGACATCACCCATAGAGAAAGAAACTGCCTGAAATATGAAACAAGGAAATAGAATATACTGTGCTATGGTCATTAGAAGTTCAGGGGGCTCAAATTCCCCTGATGCCCAGGAAAGGATCACTTCCATGCTACACTTGTAACACCAACCTGTGGAACTGAAGGCTTGTCAGAGAGGGTCTATTCATCTGTGAAGGTGGAGCTCGTGTGACTGGAGAATAACATCCAAAATATATGCCATATCCAAGTGACCTCTGACTCTCACAGCTGACCTCGGCAGCATTCAAGGCTTTAGAAGAAGTCTTGAAGAATAGTACAAGGAAGGGTAGAAAGAGAAACCAGATGCAACATGGATTTGGCAGACTTGGAATGTGCAGAACCAACTTAACCCTGGGTCTGATCAGAGGTTTCCCAACTTTAACCTGTTCAAGGTGCACATTTCTGTAAGTTGGCTCCATTGCTTCTGAGATGATGTGGGAGCAGTGGCCACTTGCAGCATTAAATACATGACAGTAAGAGGCATTCACTGCCTTTGTGAGCCAGCTGAATCTTCCCACAAATTGTGGGCGGGCAGACTTAATTTCTAGGTACAAATCTGGCAGCTCAAATCTAGGTGGACTCAAAAAAACCCCCCACTGAATACAATGTCAGATGGAAATTCCTGGTGGAACTGGGGGAGACTGGGGCTGGTGGATGAACCATGAAATGGCATCACAGAAATGGGCTGAGAAATATGAGAAGTCCACAAAGGCAGAGACTGATAATGAGAAGATAGGAATCAGTGATGCTAGAGAGGCTGTACATTAGAGAAGCTAAAAGAAGTTATGCATATAGGACTGGAAATGGAGAGCAGTGCTTATGAGCAAAAACCCAGTTCTTGTCTGGTGTAGCAGAATAAAGTTTAGTGAAGACAGAATTGTTATCCAAGCACTGGGAGACTTTACTGTGACAAACAACACTGGTGCAAGAACACCATTTCTACATTGGACATAAATCTCAGGCAGCAACTGAGAAGATAAAATACCAGAGAAATGAGATCCTGAAAAAACAATCCCCCAGCATCCACACTCCTAGTTTAAAAGAGGATTCTGTGGGATCATACACCCCAACCCTCACGCAGGGCTCAGACCCACAGCCCACGTTCCACCAAGCATTAGGGAATACTGCCAGCCTCATTACACTGCTGCAGATGTTCACAGAGCCATGTCCAGATTTTTCTCTAGAAGGGAGGAAATGGGAACATAAGAGCAGAAAAGGAGGAAGATGACCTGTCTGGAGGAAATTCCACGAGCAGCCTGACCTCCTCCTCTGCCAGGACACTGCCTACTCCCTCCCTGATGCTGTCCAGAAACTGAATCCCACGCTTGAAATGCCGTCTGCCTTCTCAGTCTATGCTAATCACTCCTCAAATCCTTCCATTTGTCCTCCCAGTCTTTTTATCTCCATCCATCAACGAGCTAATCTTTTCCAGGAAGGCTGATAAACCACCCTTCCCACTCCTGCCCTTGCGTAACTGCTCTGATCCATTACACATCCAAAAACACAACATCCTTTCCCATATGGACTTTTTACCCCCACCACGTGCACACAAACACACATCATCCCTTTGAGTCCAGCTCACTCCTCCAGCAAACCTTTCTGATGTTACAGACCAAAGTTGGCCACAGCCTTAGACTGTGATTTCCCAAAGATCAAACAGTCTCTAAAGTGCAAAAAACCAGGCTTGATTTCTTTCCCTCTATTCTTAAAAAGTTATTTAATATTTTAAAATAAAGCCCAGAAATAAAAGGATTGTCAACAGGTCTCAACCTTCAATCAGTTCTCCTCAGGGTGACTTCTTTCTTTCTTTCTCAGGCTGACTTCCCAAGTTGCAGTAACCTCTTGAAGTTCCACTTTCAGGATCCTACAAAAGGTCTCTGTGTCACCTGCAAGGTCTGGCAGCATGTCTGCTCCTCCCAGCAGCCTGACAGCATCTTCTGCTGAAAAACAAAAGCATTTTTCGAACTACTGACCATTGCTCTTAAGATTAGGAGAAAAGAGCAAACTCTTATGCTAAAAAGGCTTCCTCCTGGAAGCTGGTACACATTTTGAATGCTAGATGCAACTCTGGTCCCCATATTCTTGGTTCTCACAGCTCAGAAATGATCCACTTAAATGGGAGAGGTTCGAGGAAGGGCAAAGATTATCAAAGGTTTGGGAAAAAATTAATGAGAACACTGCTGCCCCAAACAGCAATGACGAGGGTGGGATAAGGTAGAGATCTACAGTATTTCCATTGCACATGGATGAGTGGATAGGACCAGCACTTTAGCATCTCTGTGAAAAAATTCATGGAGGGTGCAAAATGAGTCAATTGGAACCTGGTTCAAAATAAAAGAAGATAGGCCTTATTCTGGAAGAACTCGTAAATCCAGGGAACTGCTTTTCAGAGGCTCAATGGGGGGTAGGAGAAGGATAATTTAGAATTTATTAGAGAGAAATCATGGAGTCAGGAACAGCCCTCAAGTTAAAAACTACCAGCACCACAAAGAGCATCAGAAGGAAGCATCATTAGTTTACCTTGTTACTCTTCCCTGCACGGCTGCTTTTAACTACTCTTGGAGGCAAGATTTTTGGTCTGAAACCAGTCTGCTGTTCCCACAGACCTCACAGCAAGTTCCTGGGCAAGAACTCTCAGACCATAGGCAGAATTCACCTGCCTGCCTCCAGCAGCCAGCTCTCACCTCCCTCCTGTCCTGCCTCATGTTGGTGTTGCTGTGTTCCACAGCTGACTCCTGGATGGGACAGCAGGCCACTGACCACTCCCTGCTTGTCATCTTTGCCACTTTGTTCTTGGAACAGGCTTGTCCAACTCAAGATAGCCATTTCCACCCCAGGTACATCACCGTATAGAGATTTATAAAACAAGTACTCTATTTATTATTTTATTAATTAATATATATATTTGATACATACTGTGTTTATTCTATCCAGGTGTCATTTTGAGGGATGTTCAGAGTAAAGAGAGTCATGTGCTCACCACAGTATTGTTGCCACAGGTACAAGCAGAAGCCTGAGTGATAGTAGCATGGATCTGCAGGATTTTTCAGGCAAAAGGGAAAATTTCAAAGCATCACAGTTACTGTAAACCCACAAAATTAGGTGACATGGGCTGAGAGTTTCAGACAAACATGTTACAAAGCAATGCTTATGGGAATTGATACTATGATTAAAAAGGTCACAAGCTTGGATGGCAAGAGAAGCACTAGACTGGGGGATAAGCAATATTTTCAGCAGGGCTGGGTTTTAACTGCCAGACCTCTTTTGCCCTGCCCAGGCCTCTTCCCCATGGATACAGGCAGCACTTTCTTACTTTGAATCGCTCTTTATTGTTTCCACTGCAGTGCTTGCTGAAGTGATGACAAGCAGGCATGCCATGAGTGAGGAACCTGTGACCCACCTGAGCAGGTACTGAAGTGGGGCTTTAAGGTCATGCTTTAAACAATACACCGTGTAGGATGTGCTACCAAATTCAGCAGCTTTCCCAAGACAAAGCCCGGACTTTGAGCTGCACTCGAGTTAGTTGAGTTACTTGCATTAGAATTGTAGAGTCACAGAATCATTTAGGTTGGAAAAGACCCCCAAGATCATCAAGTCCAACTGTTAACCCAGCACTGCAAACTCCATCATTAAGCCACGTCCCCAAGAGCCAAATCTACACATCTTCAATACCTCCAGGGATGGTTGCTCCACTACATCCCTGGACAGCCCATTCCAGCGCTTGGCAACCCTTTCAGTGAAGAAATTTTTTAATAACCGACCTAAACCTCTGGGGCAACATGAGGTAATTCCCTCTTACCTTGTTGCTTGTTTCCTGGGAGAAGACACCGACCCCACCTGGCTACACCCTCCTGTCAGGGAGTTGTAGAGAGTGGTAAGATCCCCCTCCGAGCCTTCTTTTCTCTGGGCTAAACAGCCCCAGCTCCCTCAGCTGCTGCTCACCAGACTTGTGCTCCAGACCCTTCCCCAGCTCCGTTGCTCCTCTCTGGACACACTCCAGCAGCTCAGTGTCCTTCTTGTAGTGAGGGGGCCAAAACTGAACCCAGAATTCGGGGTGTGGCCTCACCAGTGCCCAGCACAGGGGGATGGTCACTGCCCTGGTCCTGCTGGCCACACTACTGCTGACACAAGCCAGGACGTCCTTGGCTTTCCTGCCCATCTGGACACACACAGGCTCATGTTCAGTCACTGCTGACCAGCACCTCCAGGGCCTTTCCCACTGGGCAGCTTTCCAGCCACTCTGCCCCAGCCTGGACCTGCAGGGAGTTGTTGTGACCCAAGGGCAGGACCCAGCACCTTGGCCTTGTTGAACCTCACACCATTGGCCTCCATGGATCCAGCCTGTCCAGATGCCTCTGCAGAGCCTCCCTGCCCTCCACCAGAGCAACATTCCCACCCAGGCTGGTGTTACTTGCAAACTGACTGAGGGTGCCCCTCGATCCCTCACCCAGATCATCAATAAAGATACTGGACAGGACTGGGCCCAGTACTGATCCCTGCGGGACACCACTGGTGACCAGCTGCCAACTGGATGCAGCTCAATTCACCACCACTCCCTGGGCTTGGCCATCCAGCCAGTCTTGACCCAGTGAACAGTGCACCAGTCGTGAGCAGCCAAGTTCTTCAGGAAAATGAGGTGGGAAATGGTGCCAAAGGCTTTGCAGAAGTCCAGGTAGACACATCCTCAGCCTTCCCTCATGCACTAAGTGGACCACTTTGTCATAGAAGGAGATCAGGTGGGTCAAGCAGCATCTGCCAGGCCTGTATTTCTCTGGATCTTTCTTTCAGCCCTACTGCAGGTGTTTTTGCCAACATTCAGTCAGCTGGAACCTCCCTGGTGAGCCAGGTCTGCTGGTAAGTGATGGGAAGTGGTTTGCTGAGCTCTTCCACCAGCTCCCTCAGTGCCCTTGGGTGGATCCCATGTGGCTCACTGACCTGTGTGCATCCAAGTGGTGTAGCAGGTCACTGACCACTTCCCCTTGGATCATGAGGGCTTCATTCTCCTCCCCATCCCTGTCTTCCAGCTCACAGGGCTGAGTACCCCAAGAACAACAATATTATAAACTGAAACAAAGAAGGCATGAAGTACCTCAGTCTTTCCCTCATTCTTTACCGCTGTTTCCCACCACATCCAATAAAGGATGAAGATTGTCCTTAGCCTTCCTTTCATTACTGCTGCATTTATAGAAACAGTTTTTATTGTCTTTTACAGCAGTAGCCAGATTAAGTTCTAGCTCAGCTTTGGTCCTTTAAATGTTTTCCCTGCATAATTCTACAACATCCTGGTAATCCTCCCAAGTCGTCCCTTCTTCGAGAGGTCAGAAGCTTCCCTTTCTTCCCCAACTTCCAGCCTGGCTCTCTGTTCAGCCAGGCTGGTCTTCTCTGCTGGCTCATCTTTTGGCACATGGGGATGCCCTGCTCCTGTGCCTTGTGCCTTTAAGATTTACTTCTTGAAAAATATCCAGCCTTCCCGGATTCCTCTGCCCTTCAGGACTGCCTCCCAAGGGACTCTCTTGCTGAGCATATGTTACCTCAGGAAAAAACGGCATCTCAGATCACAAAAATTCAGAGACCCATGTTATCATGAAATATGAGTGTCTGAGTTATCTGACCTTGTCTGCTGGAAATTGGCAGAATCCACAAAAAATGAGGAGGGGGAGTAGTTTACTTGACATCAAGAAGGCTTATTCTTTCATCTCTTGTCAATACCATCTACAGAGTATTAATGCTCATATGAGACTGAAAGTTATGGATCAAGTTTGGTATATAATTATTTTTCTTCCTGTGCCATCTGCAAAGTATCCAACTGCCTGAGTACTTCCAGTCAGCACCTTCAGGAGACTACCAGAGTACAAAGGAAATGTGACTTACAGGACAGACAGGAGAAAAAAAAAAGGAAGTAAGCTCTTCTCTTCTGTGATGTCTCAGAGTGTTATCAGAAGCCAGGGACTTGAGGGAAAGATGTCCCAGACAGAGGCACCATGGAGGAGGGGGGAACTGTCTGACTCATACTCCTTGCTGGGCATCTACAGCACCAAAGAAATCCACGTACTAAACCAGAATCATTTCTAAAGATGCAGCAGTGATTCCACCCTCCATGATTTAGGAAACCCAATTACAGTCACACTCCAACAGGCAACTCCGAATGCTGCTAAAAGGGTTTATTAAAGACCATACTAACAGTTCTCATAACAATGGCACGTACAGTGATTCAAAATCATGACAAATAGCGTGGAGTTTTGAAGAGCATTATTATAACACACCATGGACAAGAATAAAGCAGATGTGCTGTCTCAGAACTCTACAAGCAGGCCCATGAAATACAGGAGTCACATCATACAGCTATACAGGTGTCAAGAGAAAATAGAAAGGAAAAAAAAAAAAAAAAAAAGTCATTCAATATGCAGTCCTTGAATTTATTGACAGTATTACAGTACTTTATGGGCAAGGACTGGCTTGTTCCAGCTGCACTTTCCAGAGCACAAGGGCAGCTGGAAAAGCAAAAATATCCCCAATAAAAACCCTCCAACAAACATACCTCAGGTGCAATCACCACTCCAGACCTTCCTGCTTACGAATTTTCAGTCAGAAATTCTGACCTCCCTGCCATTACTTTGCTCAGGACAGTGTTTAGTTTTTTAAGAGAACAAAAGCAGGATGCTTCTTTAAGACAGTGCAAAAATATTTCAATGGTATTATAAGATTAATGACAATCAGCATGGTTCAACCACAGCATGGCCAACAGCATCTTCAAGATCAGAACTGAATGGATGTGCTGCCCCTTGACCAGCACTCCAGACTGAGGGCTTGCAGAGGGGAGGTGTGTTCCTCTTTCCCAAGCAAGCCATCATTTCTGGGTTCATAGTGAGGAATGGTCTTAGCTACTCCAGGGTAATAAAATGCTACAGAAAGCCTGCAATATTAAATTATCCAATCCTCTGTCAAAAACTAACAAAAGAATATTGAAGTGGAAAAAGCACACAGCAGCCATGTGATCTGTCATGGCTCTAACTCTACGGTTCTAACGCTGATCCCTTCCCGACCGTGTCGGTCACGGCAGCCCGGGCATGCCTGACGGAGCTGAGCAGCTTACAGCACCCCCACGGCCATCAGGGGCTCCCGGCAGCACGTGGGGATTTGTATGCTCCGAGACACACCACAGAATTACAGAGCAGCGCAGCTGCAGCCTGCTCCTGGTGTGCTGCCTTTGCAGCTTTTGGCTACGAGATCTCAGGCCCGCCCCGGGCTCGTGCCCCTGGCCTCGCCCACGCTGACAGCAGCACCTCCGTGGACACACATGCATTCCGTGTGCATCCTCAGAGCCATCTGCAACCTCTGTTCCGAGCAGATGTTGAGGTGTCTGTATACCACGCTGGCATAATCTGTGTCAGAAGATCCCCAGGCAGCTCCACAGTACGTGAATTCAATGAGAGATAACTGTGCTTTGTCAAACCCTCAAATCATCTCCTCCCAATTTCCACACAGTTGTGTGTTTGCATGGTAGTGTGATTACGCAGAACCTTTTTAACGCCTGCCAAATTCAGAGGATAAAATCACAGTGCTGCATATCAACAAAACCCAGCAACTCCAGCCTCCAATAGAAAATAATTTATATACACAAAGCAGAATTTACATCTTAAATAAGAAGAGATTGTCTCATTCTCTATGGTGTCTTACCCAGCTACTAAAAAATAAATAATTCACATCAGATTGATGGATTTGTTTCCTATACAGCACACGTGCGCTATCGGAGCTGACAAAGACAACATGAAAAAAACCTTTTGCAATTAATAAAAGAGAATTGTTGAACGCTTGCACATATTGGCACAAGGCAGAAGAGAAAAGGGAACATTACACAGCTCAGCTCAGGTGCCTTCCTCTGTGGAGCGGGACTCGGATTTCAGCTTCACAAATTCCTTGGCAACTTCATCATTGGTTCTCTGAGAGAGAATCCTCAGGATTGTAAGTCCAGTCTCATCCATGTGAATCCTGCGCCCGAGGGGGCACCAGCAAGCACAGCTTCCTTTGTCTGCTATGTCTCTGAGCTGCATCACTGCTATCCCCAGCACCCGGTCCTCCCGGGCAAAGCAGTAATCCTTCACACAGACTTGGAGCTCGTAGGCATCGGGGCCATCTTCATTCCCCAGGATGCTGAAAAACACACACGAGTTCACTTACAGTGTCTAGAGAGCAAAATAAAGGTGCCAGCAGCTGACTGGAGGGCTCTGATGAGCCACAGAAAACTCCTTTCTACAGAAATCACTGGTCAGAAAGAGAGCAGTGAAACCTATAGCATGTGGGCAATTTTGCCAATTTACAGCAGGTAAAGACAACCTGGTTACTTAAAAAGAAAAAAAACAAACAACCCTTTTCAAGTTGCCTTTGCAAGTCGTGTGTGTCTGTGTGTGTTAAACTGTGAAATGAGAGGAGTGGGAAACATTAAAGCCATGCTAATAGATTTTCAACTCGGATGACTTTAAACATTTCTGCTTCCGCTAAGGGTCGCTTCATTTCAGAATTACTGTTTTAATTAGATGAAGTCTTTGTTAAAGATTCAGAACCTTCCTTTAATGTAAACGCTAATAAAAATAAATCCCCAACCCTTCTGATGTTTTTAAAATTAAAAGAATAAAAGGAGCAAAATCTCTTCGCTTAGAGGAAGCCTGCCTATCCTCACAGGACAGAAAAATTATATGAACAATCCCTTTCCCCCAGACGTTTGAAGTCTTTTGCTGGTCAGTTCTGCTCATCTCAGTTTCATATGTACAGCTGAGTGAGCACTAGCCTGCAGCTCCCTTTGTTAAACCTTCCAGGAAGGAATATGTCCCTCTAATAATGAAAGAAAGCAAAATAAGAAGAGATCAATACTTGATGTGGAGAAACACTGCAATTTTAGCAGTGCAACTTACTACCAATTCCAAGGGCTGTATCCTTGGAAACAAGTTCCAAAAGCATGTCCCACAGGTCAAGTTGGGATAAAAATGCACAGTAAGATTAAGAAATAAATAAAAATGAACTTTTAGCCTCAGCTCTACCAATGAAAAAACACAGAGTTCATTAAAATGACAGAGCACAGTAAAGTATGTTCACAGGACACACAGAGCATTTCAGAAGGTAGCCAAAGGACACCGCTGGTATAGCACAGACCTCAGCATGCCACCCACAGCAAAAACTTCTATAAATCAGCTTTTCTACCAAGACACCAAAGACATGGCCAAGCTACTGGTTCGTGATTCTTCTGGGCCCTGAGCAGGCTGTCTGGGGACACTGGAAAACCCTGTCTGTCCTCTGCATCTGCACTTGCCATGCCAGATCCCCGGGATATTTTTCACACTTACAAGTGAAAGGTTTCATTGTATTTTGGAGCCCAGTTGTTGCTCTTCGACTTGGTTGTGAACTTCCTCTTCTTGTCACTCTGGTGGGGTCCAATCATGGTGATTTCAACAAATGGACGGAACATGCCAGACGTCTGCCACTTCAGGTCGTTGGCTGCCACAACTGGAAAAGAGAGTCACAACCTGGTTTACAGCAAATACTCATTTGTTCCCATTTGTACTCATTGCTCTGGACATCCTTCTGCTCTGCCCTGCTTTCAATTTCCGGTTTCTATGTCAAAACATGACAGTGGCACTACACACATGGGCAGCAAGGGTAATGTAAGGGTATGCTTTCTTGATCTAGTTTAAGTTCTGTGAAGGGAATTTAACGTTTGGGACAGCACGTAACTTCTGCCATATGGATTGTCAAGAAATTAGCCCAAGGAAACAGGCATTCCTGCAGCTCTGGGCAGGACGCCCTGACAGTTCCGTGCTTACATCACCATTATATGTGGAATAAGAAAAAAAGAGGGGCATTTTGGACGTCGATATTAAGGTCTCTGTTGAAAAGGAAACCTGGGACTGCAGGTAAGACAAACAAAGCCCATGAACTGTGGGTGGTTCCAGAATCCAGAATTATTAGCTTTTAATTCTCATTCTATCAGGTCACTGCAGGGAACAGACTGAAGCAGAGGAAATAGCTCTGAAAATCAGCTTTTGCACTGCAGAGTAGATTTAACCAGAAGAGAAGCCTGAAGAACTGTTTATATAAATCTTTAGAGGAAATTAAAGTAGTTAAGTATGCTGTATTCAAGCGAAGGAGATGAAGGAGGGAGAGGAACCCTGGGATGAATCCCTGCTTTGGTTATTTTCAGAGTGGCTGTTCAGGGACCAACGTGGCCTTCAGGATGGGGGAGAGGAGCCTCTGAACTCTCACTGGCTCTGTGATCTCTGGGTGTACACTGAGCAGTTTTGCAACATCACCCTTCCCCGCCCTCTGCAGCGCAGACTAAACCGTGGCGCCTGGTGAGAGCCATCCTCTGATCTGTGTTTACTTGCACACACCGCTGCCAATAAACAACCGGACAGTGCACTGCCATGTCGCTGCCTGGACAAGCTCGCTTGCTGTTTCTCTACACGTCCCTGATGCGGAACAGAGAAAACAGTTCTGAGATCCCAGGAGCTGGCACAGAAGTATCGTGACTGCCCGCTGGGGCCTCGCCCCGCGCGGCCGCAGAGCCCGAGGCAGCGCGCGCTCTCGCCGTACCTTTCACCGTGACCTTGTGCTCCCCGGTTCCCGGGTGGGTGTACAGGTCGATCTGTATGGACACTTCACCCACGGGATCATCCACACCAGAGCCTGTTGGAAGAAAATCGACACCCCCCGCCATGCACACATGGATTACTGTTTATTGGCACAAGTCCTGATGGCCTCAGCAAGACAATGTGGTGTTTTCACAGCACACCTCCCATAGCCAGCTTATCAGTCAGCACCAAAAATGTCACAGTAACACAAGATAACATCAGGCTCGCATGCCCAACACTCATAAACACCAACACTTCTTCCATTCCACCGTGAAGACTGCACCCTATTGAGAACACCAGTGAGGATTTTGAAAGAATTTAAAAAGACCTAACAACAACAGTGAACCTTCACAGAGAGCAAGGATTTTTCAGAGGCTCCTGCCAAGCTACCGTGAGTACATGCAGGCATTCCAGTGGTGGGCATTGGCATTCCTGTCTGCTCAGGGAAGAAGGGAGGACAAAAAACTCAGCAACAAAAGAAAGAGGAGGGGAGGACATCACACAGGAGAGGAAGTTTAGGGAAAAAAAAAAAGACATAGATGGTAGTGATTTGCACAGAGCCATGGTGCAGTCTCACCCTCCAAGAACCCTTTTTGCCTGTTGTACATAGTTAAAAGCTGGTATCCTGACTGGCTATCTGCTTCCCTTTGGAGGTTGATGAGAACCCCTTCTCTGCTGTGCATCAAAAATGATTAGAGAGAAGCACTCACAATTTGCATACTTATTTCCCTTATCAATTAGCCAGGGAGAAAACAAGATGTAGCTTCAGAGAGGAGAAGATAACATGTTGTAACAGAA
The DNA here is from genome assembly GCA_013400975.1 of Atrichornis clamosus. NCBI lineage: Eukaryota > Metazoa > Chordata > Aves > Passeriformes > Menuridae > Atrichornis > Atrichornis clamosus. The sequence continues at coordinate 59,202 of WBMZ01009312.1, read as the reverse complement.
GGAGATCTCATGAACCTTACAATTAATGTATTATGATTTTTTTTCAGCTTTCTAACTTTTAATCATAATTATCATGTAATATGCAAAAGTGACATTTTTCTGGGAAATAAAATTAAGATGTCATGTAAATTACAGAAAATTACTGCTTTGCAAAATAAAAATCAAGTTTTTGATAAGATAGTGAGATTTATTTGACTTTCTCTTTGACAACTGCCTGGCCTCAGGTTAACAATTAGAAATGCTGTTGTAATTGAGATACCTAGAGGGTAATTAAGTACCTAAACAGTAGTGTTATGTTGTCAAATTTGAGGCTAAGATATATTACTAAGTGAAAAACTGGTCTGTTTGAAATTCTAGATAAGGAGAGCTTGAAGGATATCATTAAACAAACATTTTGATTAGACTGAACTAACAAGTCAAGTCATTCACAAGAATGGTCTACAGGCAGCAGAAACACTAATTTAAAAACCAAGAGGTTGAGAGCTAACCTCTGCAATTCTCTGAAGAAAATTACATGCCACAGAATTGTAGGCAGTGAAAGTCACATTAATATACAAGTAAAAGTATCTGAGCAACCAAAACAGAACCTCAAATTATTACCTTAGGGTAGATTCTCATTCTTGACCTGAGTACAATAAACAATCTTTAGGCTGTAACAAATATGATCTTGAATGTAGTTTTTCCTCCCCGCTTAGATGGGCAGTGCTGCTTTTTTTTCTGCATATAAACACAGAGCTTTAAAATTGGTAGGCTTAATTATTGACCTGACCCATCTGATGGTGTGGGTCTGTCACACTGTTGGCGTTTTCCATAGGAACAAACAGAATTACCAACAGCATGTAATGGCCACATCCACAGAAACATCAGCCACCAAATATTCAGGTCTTCACTTTATTGATCTTTAGTGTAATTAATAGGTTGTGAAGGAGATCCTGATGCTTCAGAAGAATGACAGGAGAATCATCCTGTTACCATGTAAAAAGACAAGATTTACACTACTGGTTTTTTCCTACCTTCATTCTTGTCTTTTCATACAAAAATCTTGTTTTATGATTTTCATAGAACATATGTTCTCAAATTTTCAGAGATAAAAACCACTTTGAAGATGGCCAACAAAAAAATATTCTGAGCTTGTACCACTGTGTGCACACACACGCCTGCACATTTGGTGACAAGCAGATTTAATTCTTGACATGAAAGTCTCATTGGTTTTGTAATAATGAAAGGTGAAACTGCAGAACTGAGCTCGTGCAATGGGTTATAGATGTATTTCACATAAGATAATAAAAAAGCTTTGGACAGTAAAAGATAAATGAAGAGATGAAACACTGCAAGACTTAATATTCAGGGGTCTCCTGAGCACCCAGACCTTTATCTAACCCCACTTCAAGCCAGATGGTTCCAGCTTGACCATAACCTTGAGTGCATATCAGACATTTCCACAGCCCTTCTCAGCAGGCCACACACATGCAAGTCTAGGACTGGAAATACAAACCCACATGGTAAAGGGTAGGGGAACAAGTCTGCAACATCTCCCAAAAAACAGTCCATTTTCAAGACAACTTTCACATCCCATGAATAAATCTCAAGCTTGGGAACAGGCTCTCAGGCAAGGTACACACTTCTAAACCACACAACCTGTGGGTCAGTCTGTGGGATGCAGGCATTCCGTGGAAGTTCACTTCTACAGGGAACTACACGGAACAGGACGCTGGAAAAGGTTTCTGAGCATGGGCAGGATGACTTCAAAAGCAAGGCAGCTGGGTAATGTTGTTATGGCAACAACATTAATCTTGAACATACCCTTATCAGGAAGAACGTCCTCATTAGCGGTAAACCTTATACCTTTCCCATCATGCACTGAGACATGAATTCAAAAGGCAAGAAGCAAGCAGGATAAAGAGAGAAGAGTATGAATTACAATACAATTAGCAATGTCACTTAAACAGAAGGCAAATATTCTAGCTTTTAATAGACAAAATATCCTCCGAGATCTTCTGCACCAGGCTTTGGAGAGCAAGGCTGTCTGTGAGTTAGGGGCTGTCTGGGTTAAAATAAGAACAGAATTTGCACTGGCATAACTGAACTGGAGCCCTGATCCAAATCAGCAGAGCAAACATTTAACAGCATAGTGCTGTTGAACCCTACTCAGTAAGGAATTGAGAGTGGTAGGTACCTCACAAACTGGAAGATGCAACCACTGAGCAGCGAAGTTAAGAGAAGCAAAGAGTATTTAAATAATTCTGCATGAAGCCATGTCCTCCCATGGGCTTGTGGGATGCTTGACTTATGCAAAGGGAACCCTCAGTCACAGAGCCTGGGTAAGCAGATGTAAGCTGCAAATGGTGGTGCTGCCCTTCTGCCTCTCCAGTCTGTGTGTGGCTCTCCAGACCCATCTATCAGCTGTGCTTAATGAGGAGTGTAAGCAAGTAATATTCCTCTTTAGCCCAAATCCCAGTCAGAGTCACAGCATATGCTGAGTTGAGGCACCCACAAGGGTCACTGAGTCCAACTCCTGGCCCTGCACAGGACCATTCCCAAGAACCCCACCACATGCCCGAGAGAATTGTCCAAACACTTCTTGAACTCAGACAGGTTTGGTGCTGTGACCATTTCCCTGGGGAGCCTGTTCCAATGCCCAACCACCCTCTGGATGAAGAACCTTTTCCTGGTATAAAATCTAAACCTAAACCTCTCCTGACAAAACTTCAGGCTATTCCCTCGGGTCATGTTGCTGGCCAACACAGAGGAGAGAACAGGATCATGCCTTTGTCAGATATTCCAGCACTGATTCTACAGATACTACATGTCATAGCTCAAAGCTTTTATTCCCCAAACAGGGTCCAAAATTTTCAAGTCTACTAATGTACAAGATGCTGATTTGGACTGACTCAGTGGCCTACCATGCCCAGTACTTGTTCCCGACAGTGGCTCGGATTAAGTCACAAAGAAATGTCATCAGTCAGCTATGAGATTTAACTGATGACCTCGTAACATGTGCCTATTATGTCCTAAAGGCACAGCTTCATTCTTTCTAAGCTCCTTAATAAATACATAAATACCCATGCACACACTTCTGTGGCAGCCCTGTATATTCCTGCTGCTCAGAGATAATGATAATGTTCCATTATCTTTGTGTTTCTGCTAAATACTTGCCCTCAGTGAGGTTTTACAGTCAAATCATGCATTGCATGAAGCTGCTTTCTCATATCAGCTTTGAATTGTCACTTTATGACTTCAGTGGAGCATTATCTTTCTCTAATTTTACGTACTTCTGACTGTAGCATGGACTGTAGAACATCAGTGCTGCACACTTCCTTGTATCTTGGCTCATCATGACAATATAATAATATCCACATAAAAAACTAGTTTCAGTCCATGGTTTGGATATATCATGGGAGATATGTGCACAGAACAGCAAAGATTGTAAGCACTCAAGTGTGCACTCTAGCTCCTCACTGAAAAGTGGTTTGTGTAGCTCTGATGGCAACAGCAAAGTTCCTGGAGTCCCTTGTGGATGCAGCAGTCTTTGACCTATCTGGCCACTGGATGTCATCGTTGCTCTGCTGGGACACAGCGACAGGACCATCCTCTCAAAGGCTACTGACTTTTTAGTTAATTTCAGTGTTTTAATGCAGTATGTTTCAACCTAAGGCAGAGTAGACCATGCTGCTAAAGGCAGGGATCACAGAATTGCAGAACCATCACGGTTGGAAGAGACCTTCAGGATCATCTAGTCCAACTGTTAACCCAGCACCACCATAATGGCCCCTGAACTACATTCCCACATGCCACATCCAGACGCCTCTTGAACACTTCCAGAGATGGTGACTCCACCACATCCCTGGGCAACTTACTCCAATGTATAACCACTCTTTCAATGAAAAAATAAATTCTAGTATGTAATCTGAACCTCCCCTGGCACAACTTCAGGCCATTTCCTCTCATCCTTTCACTTGAGACACTGGAGAACAGACTAGCTCCCACCTCACTGCAACCTCCTTTCAGGTAGTTTCAAGTCTCCTCTAAGCCTTCTCTTCTGATGACTGCGCCCCCCCAAAACACACCAAAATTTTCACTTCAGAAACAAACCTTGTTTTGCTCATGAAATCTCTGAACTTTCTACATTGCTATGGGTATGCCAGCATCAAGAAGCCTCATTTGCACACAAGGGAAAAGTGTGTCAGGTAGGGAGTGCCTTCCCCTTGATCTTGGGGCTCGGTGTGATGGTATGCTGACAGAGTTAGTACTGTCTGTGGGGTTGCCAGCTCTCACTGTCTTGGATTAAAAGAAAAAGGATCCCATGCAAAAAGATGGCAGAAGGACAATCCCATGGAGTTGTATGACTTTGCTGCTGAGATGAAGTAGCTTAATGACATGGCTTTCAATTAAACAGTCTGAAAACTTAAAAACATTAGTTTTGGTTTAGACCCAACCCCTAATAGCATCTGTCTCCTCTTACTGAGATTAGTGAGATTCATAGTCAGCCAGTTAAAGTCCTTGACTAGAGACCAAATTATTCTGTACAATAACATGGAGATTTTCACATGAAAGCAATGAAATTAACTGTTTACCCCTTCAAATTCAATGAAACAGCACCACTAAGCCATAAGGCTTCTCAGAGAGTCACCAAACACTGCAGTGACCCATCCCAGCAGCTTATTAATAGGTTGTGGTGATCTGTAATCCTCTAGCTCCCACGTACCCTGTACTGGCTGCAGACAAAACAGTGTTTTTGTTGTTCTCCTAAGAGACTTTTCCCTTGACAGGCAGCACGCAGCTGCATGACTCATCACACTGCTGTCACTCAGCCGTGGTCAGGGCCACACGGGCTGTGCCAGCAGCTGGCCTGTGACACAGGCACTGACTGACTTCTGCAGTGGTGTCTTGCTGAAATGGTCCCTCACACCACTGTGCAAGTTGCAGTACAATAACCCCAAATTTCACTTAAGCTATCCACCCACATTAATTCATGAAACGTGACTGTTAAGTGAGGATTGCAGAGAAAAAAAGACCACAAACACCCCAGGCCTTATGCTTCACATATTTCTGTTCTCTCAAAATGTAGTTGTGGAGTGGGAAATAACCCCCTTTCCCTCCTTCCCAGTTTCAAAAGCTCCGAACTGTCACGTTTCCAGGAATGTTACTGCCAAAAGCACTCTATAAACTGGCAGTACAAGGGAGAGAAATTATGAACTGAGCCAAGAGCTCCATTGAGCTCTGCCAACAACACAGAGGAGTCTTACCCTGAGCTGTCTGGCTCTGGACAAAGGTTTTGATGAGAGTGTCCGTGGTCTGAGTGTAGAGGGAGAGAGCATATCGAAGTGACTGCAGGTCAGGACTCTTCTCCAAGAAGGTTTTCTTCAGACCATTCCCACCAGCATGGAAATATTGCTAAGAGTTAAAAAGAAATGGGAAACATATTGAGCAAGAATTGCAACCAGCAACCAACATGCATGTGCAATTGTGTGTACAGATAGGAAACAGCTGGAAAAATTCACAAAACAGCTTCTGTACTCGAAGTCCAGCTCTTAGACCAGCTGATACCACCTGCTCGTGGCTTTCCTCTTCCAAAGTACTTAAATACAAATGTGCTGACTCCCATCATGGCAGTCACCTGAACCTATTCAGGTTTACACAAGCATGGCAGAACTCACTTTAGAGCCTTTATCACTGCAACAGCAGGGACAGACTCCTGCCATCTCCTGAACTGGGATGGGCACTATCCTCCAAAGAGGAGGATGCAGATGGACTAAGGGAACAACAGAGATAGAAAGGGAATCACTTACTTTGATCGTATCCAGTGCCAGGTCCAGAACAGCACACTGCTTTGGAGTGAGGCTCCTAGTTTCTTCTCTCACCATATGATCCTGCAAACAACCATTATATTTGACATGAGCATGCTGTCAGGGGCTAGAGGAAAAGGAGTCCCCAGCATCACCACTTTCTCTGGATTCACATTGTAGCTACATGGTGACAGCTTTAACTCAGCTGCTTAAGGAATATTTAATGGAGCCTCTCTCAGAGTCATTCGTTACAGCTTAACTTGGAAATAAACTCATTTTCTCTTTTTCTTGCAGGCACAGAAGACATAAATAAGGAAAGGAACTGGACAGAGGTAAGTGACAATTTAAAATCACAGTTTGTCTTTCAAGAAAACCCAAACAGAAGTGTGCCTGATACTGTACTCATTCTAGAACAGTCACAGCAAAACTCTCAAAATACCACCTAAATCAAGGAATTCTGAGAACTAGGTATTAGTCAAAGTTGTTATATATTGTCTGTGGTTTTTTTCAACACTTCCAACTACAAAGGTCACTAATTCATTATGTCATCGGTGTAGAGGAACAAAAACAAAAAAGGAAGCAACATGTTCTAGAAAATACATTTGCTAAATTGTTCCCATTAAGACCCACCAACTCTAACAGCTAAGTTCCAGGAATCACGTGGGAAGTAATTCCCCTTCCTGCAGTAGGAGCACATCCCTGTTAGACTCCTGGCTGACTACAAGGATGTGTCATCCTTTGCCATTTCATTAAGCTCTTTCTCTCTGATCCTTAGTCTAGGTCTCAGAGGAAAACAGTATATTTTAGGAAGTCAAAGCTTTGCACAAACTCAAATTCTAACTGAGCTGCTGGAGGGCCAGGCCAGATCACTGCTGGTTTGTTGCTAAAGTATTCATGAAAAAGATGCAGGCAAATCAGGCAAAGGCTATTTATCCCCACTTTAAACATGTCACAGGCTCCACAGACACTTTCCAGGAGACACATCTGCTAAACTGCCTCTGCACACACCTAGTGTGTGGCATCATGTGCATGTTTCACAGGCATAGACCTGCTGGCTATCTTGCAGCTTGTTGATTCTTCACACTGCCTGGTGCTGTTCCCATTCGTTATCCACCACAATCCATCTCCTGCCTGATGGAGACAGGGCTCACTGCAGTCTAGGTGCAGCACAAGGCATTTGCCACCACTCTTCTCACAGACATCTAGCTAGCAACTTTACACAGTGCAGCCTTAAACTGCACAGAAGATGCCTCTCAAGTTGCCAGTTTCTCACACAAGTTCACATCCTGCTTCCTTGAGTAGTAGAGATGTGCACATGACACACCTCTTTCCCCCACACAGGATGCTCTGGGGACCCGTGTGCAGGGGCACAGCACTGGGTGAGCTGCAGTTTATCTTCTGATGCGATAAGCTGTCCTGAGAGGAGCAATAGCTCTCCTCCCTCTTCTTCGTGAGCTGGGGGTAATTCAGTTGAAGATGATGTGGCTTCACACTTCAGTACACAGAGACTTCACTACACAGAGGGTAAAGCTTTCCTTCCTCTGTCTGACAGTCAGATTAAGTGCAAAATCAACCAGAGCCCAAGGCCACACTCATAGGAGAGGCCAATTTAGTCAGGGCAGCTGTGCTCCCAAGGCAGAGTGACTTTCACATCCGCCAAAATGAGTTTCTAGGCTTGCCTGCCAGCTTCCCCAAACTGCCACAGAAGCCAGGTGGTCAGCGTTTCTCTTCAACACCTACAGAGCTCATTCGGCCCCGCTGCGCGGTCACTCCGCTCGTGCCCATGCTGCCAATGCACAGCAACACGTCACTGCTTTCTCTGAGTTTCCCAGTGTCATTTACTTCAACACATCATGTAAAAATAACCCAGAGACTGGACTGATAATACTTGCACCTACTCAGAGAGGAGCCCACGACTGTCATTTCTGTGCATACCTGCCCTCTGCAAATCCCACACTGTTCCTATAAAGAACTGTGCACACTGCTACCTTGCACTTCCCAGATTGCCAGCCAGGAGCAAGATACAAATATTTACATGAAATAATTATGCAAGTTCAAGCAGAAGAAGTAAAAAAAACCCCAAACAACCCAAGAAACTTTTCCCAGTCACTCAGGCTCATCCTTATATTCTTTTCAGGCATTCTCAGAAGAAACTCTGTGGTCAGGGCCTGGCTGTTTACCCTGGGGGCAGCACAACGGAGAGGAGGCAGCTGCTCCCTGCTCCAGTTGTTGGCTATTAAGCAAACCGAGCAGAAAGAGTTTGATAATAACTGGGAAGCAGATATGTGGCACCAAGGAGCCAGGTTTATCATTGGCTTTCTGAGCATTTTAAAATACACTGTGAAATTGATTTGTCATCAGGACGAGAGCCTGTGCTTGTCAGGTCTGTCACTCAGTTTTCAGCAGAGTTATCTGATTCACTAGGGCTCTGTACTCTCTGTTCTATTTAAGACCAATAATGCTTAAAATCCATCCCATGATTTTTCCAGGCTTTTAGTGGAACTGCAAAATGCAGAGGAGGGGGGCTCTGAAGAACCACGCCTTCCCTGTGCCTGCAAAAACAAAAGGACAAAAAATATAATATCCATGGCACTATCCATATCCATGGACCAAAACGATTTACACTCTTGTAACACTCCTATTCTTCTGGAAATTTTTGGACACAACGTTGGCTCACATAAAGGTCTCCAAATTTCAGGTGCTTTCACACTGGAGCATGACTCTCTTGCCACATATAAATCCTCTGTACCTGTTCTGATGCAGTTCTATATGTGGATATGCAAATAAAGGCTTGAACACACACCAGGGCTTGTCTGATTTGCATGATTGCATGCATCTCTAAAAAAGCAGTCCGGAGTTACCAAAGTTAAGCTTTACAGTAACTGAACTGAGGATGGGCCACTCCTGAGGGACGGCCTTCACCTGGCCAGTGCAAATGAAACCACCAAAGCTTCCAACTCATTCCTGGCAAACGGCACCCCATATACGCTGAGAACGTCCAGTAATGAGAAAATGTGGAACAAGGCAAAGATGTGGATGTCAGTGACCATGCCCAACAATGCAAGCAAGCCACAGGAACTCACAGACTGTCCCTGTGACCTGGGAGAAGGAACACAGCGAATTCAGAGCTCTGCCCTCAGATACCAGGAGTACATGGAGAAGGCAGGGATGGCTTCTCTTCCTCCAAGTGATGAGTTCTTGCTGATATTTTTGCAAGGGAAAGGGGAAGCTCGCAGGAAACAGGAGTCACATTTGGATGCTGTTGTTCAGCTGCGGCTCTCCCGGGCTGGCTGCTAAGCTCCTTTCTCCCCATTTTTCCCAGCATTGCAAGCACAGGAAGCAGGGAAGGAAACGCAATCCTCAGGAGCCACCATGTCACCAGGGATGACAGCCTGACCGTGGGAGTGCACAGGGCCATCACTCAGCACAAGCGACAGCTATTCCCCTGGGGAGCCACACTTGCAGGCTTATGGTATGTGACTATTAACTGCCATGTAACAGCCTCAGAGTGAAGCTAAAGAGAAGTGTGCATGTCTAATGACACACCTGCATGCCCAGATCACTTGCTAGGATTGCTAATGAGCACTGCTTTAAATGAGCTCTATACTGGCCTGACTAATAAACGTGTTTGCAAAATGTGTCTGCTGGGAAAGAGGAATAGATAGGCGTACAAAGACAGCTGTATCAAGTGTGCAAAACAAACAAAAAAATTGTCGGGAGGTACAAATACGTTTTGAAATTGCACTAATCACTTAGGAAAATGTCCTTTGCACTAGGAAGATTTCTCTGGTCACACTCCGAGACAGGGTTCAGGTTCAGCTCCACCTTCCTTGCAGCAGACTGTGTACTGTGACACTTCAGATCGAGAACTCCTCTTGTACAATGCCCGTCTTGCAGCACGAGTCCAACCACAGCACAGTGAAATCTGTGAGTGCTGTAAGGTGTTTTCATAGCACTCCTGTCGTGATCAGTGAATTAGTGCTTGATTCGCTTATGATGAGGTGGCGTGCACTTCATAATGCTCATGTCATGCACTGTCACGTCATGCACTGTCAAAACACATCAACACAGCCTTCATGCTAAATGCCAGCTTGCCTGTAAAGAGAGCCCACGCAGAAGGAATTTACAGACACAGGCTCTCTTCCATAAGCAACAGTTATTTTTGTAACAGTCCATATAATTCATCCACAGCTAGCAAAGTTGTCTTTGTAACCAGTATCTCATTAAGGACTCCCTTTTATAAATGGGGATACGGAGGAGCTGGCCAGATATTGAGAAATCTATTTTTTTTCATTTTAACTTGATGTACCAGACTGATCACTGTATCCACAGGAGAGAAAAACTACTTGGATGATTAAACCCACAATAAAATTTAACTGTTAAGCAGTACACTAATGTTAGTAGAATGCATTTAAAAGCACATTTAATGCAATTAAAAGCATTTCTCTACAACTGCATTCAGCAACAAACCACTGGAAGCACAAGACATGCTATGCACTACTACACTTCCATGCTTACACACAGGGACATTGACACAAGCCATGCAGGACGATACCTTCAACTTTGACAAGTGTCCCAGTTCCTTAGCAGCACTGAAAATCAACTGTGTGCCCTATGATTGCAGAAGTTAGAGAAGAAAGGAGGGGGAGAAAAAAAGGTTATAAACAAGCTTTGCATATTTTTGCTTTGAGCAAGTCAAGTCAGTTCACAGCAACTTTACATAACCACCCCAAGGCCAGTCACCACAAACTGGGCTCCTTGCCAGTTTATTACCTAGTATAAAACCTGGCATTTCGGTGGACACCACAACAAGAGCTATTTCAGACACAATGCCTTGCTAATCGGTTCACTCTTGCTTACAGCAGCCACTCATTTCTACAGGATGCACCTTCAAATGGAATGCACAGGCTTGGGGTGAAGGCCATCTCCAAATGCTCCTTTAGATTTCCTGTCTAAATGCACATGAAGACAGCATAAGACTGGCCAAAGCAAAAGGCCACACAAGTGATGAGAATCCCTCTATAAGGTAGGGCCCAGTTATCAGGGTGGGGGCAAGCACACATCAGGTCAGAAACAAAAGTGGGCCTGAATTGTCCATGGGTGAGAGATTGACAAAATCTACTGAATACTGCAGCATCACCTTTAAATGTCTACAGCTTGGCCAATGAGTTTCTTCTCCCACTGTGCCTTACTGAAGCTGTATAACCAAAGAAAAAACATAAAGGAGAGATAAATCCCAGTGACAGGAAATCTTGCTTCAAGTCACTTACACTCCTGTATAATGCCTTTTTATATACTTTCTCAGCAATGGTTGCAACCAAGATATTTTTCCTTTTCCCCACCACACCATTTCTTTGTTGTTCAATATTCCTTTTGCCTGGGGAGCCAAGTCCAAAACTTAGTGAGAAAGCCAAAAGCAACCAAGACAATTCTTCAGTATCATCTCCCATAGACGCTTAATGGGGTGTCCTGTAATTTATTTTCTTCCACTTTGCTCCTTTTCATTAATCTAATTTTGTCTTTTTCTCTAAAAAAGTCAACACTGCTCATTACTCCGCTTGGAATAAAACCCCAGCTCACTGTAATCCAGACTGTAAATTTGCCCTCCACTTCAGCTCTCTCAGATTTGGGCTTTAGGACCAAGACAAAGCTACAGGCAACCCTTCTTTTCTAATTAAACCTCCCCTCCACTGTCTCTCTCAGGAAAACCTTCATTATGTCAGGAGCAATGCCCTCCCAAAAATGATCTTTGGCTCCCCTCATTGCAGGTATCAGTTGAGAAGTGCCTGGGGATGTCCCAGCTGAATGCCTGAAATAAGCTTCCAGGGATGGACACTGGTGGGTGGCACTTTCCAGTAGGGTCTCTTGCTTAGAAAAATTTTTGGGAGATGAATCATAGAATGGTTTGATTGGGAGGTACTTTTAATGGTCATCTAGTCCAATTTCTCTGCAGAGAGCAGGGACATCTCCAACCTGATCAGGTTGCTTCAAGCCCTGCCCAATCTGACCTAGAACACTTCCAGGGATGGGCCACCTACCACCTTTCTGGGCAGCCTGTCTATCCAGTGTTTCACCACTCTCACTGTAAAAAATGTCTTCCTTTTATCTAGCCTAAATGTACCCTCTTCTGCTTTAAAAGCATAATTAGTACATGATACCTATCTACCAACTGGTTACTTGGGCACTTGGAAAATAAATATTAACACATAAAATGTGTTTCAACTAGATCAGGTTGCTCAGAGCCCCACCTAACCTGGCCTGGAATGTTTCCAGGGACAGGGCACCTTGTATGGGGACTGCTGGCTTCATGAGCCAAAGGTTTCCACTAAATCCAATTCTCCTTTCCACAGCTCTCCTTCCTTCTCCCTTACTACCCTTTGTTATCTCATCAGTCTTTCACCCTCCCACTAAACCACAACTGCTGTGACCACTCTCCACTCCAAAACACCTCAAACTGTAATGAAACAAGATGCAAACCCAGAATTATTATATTGCCCTTTGCCCCCACCCGTGCCACTCAGTTTTTCTTTGCTGCCTTCCCTGGTATTTGTCCATTACCTTTTAGGTCAGCACTCTGTGGAAAAGGAACTATCCCACACATGGATTTGCAGAGAAGACTCTGGGAACTGGCTGCTACTGCTAAGATCACTGCTGAAATAATTCTTTTGGTTTTTTTAGGATTAAAATGAACATCAGCCCTGCTAAAGGGTTCCCCTCTGCAAAAGGTCTCCTTATATCTATTGCTAGAGGCAGCAGGTACCCTTTCAGAGAAGAAAACCACACAGTTTACAGCTGTAACACTGGAAAAAATGAGACCTGCTCTAGGGAAACTGGACACCTTCTTCCCATTACAACAGCAGCCCAAAACTAAATTTTTAGGATGAGGGGGCTTTTTCTTTAGCTTTTCTAGTTTTGGAAGTTTCTTCAAGCTGAAAGACTCTGTGACCTGAAATCACAGATCACCTCTTGATTTGCTCTACTTGTAACCACCACCTAACCCTCACTGTTACTCAGGTTTTTATGTCTGTTGAATACAAATCGACACAGAATGAACGTTATTGATTTTGCAGCTAAACAGAAGCTCTTGATAAATGATTAAATTCACAACTTTTGGCAGGGGTGGAGGGGAAAGTGCAGGCAAACACAATGCATCCACAAAGGGAAGTTTCTGAAATCAGACTGGGAGCTTGACTTGCTGTCAGTATCCAAGGGTAGTGTTGAAGAGTACAACTCTCTAACCTGAAAGAGCATGAATTTCTACACATTTCCAGCAAGCAAGGTTGAGCATGACTGCACCCCAGCAGCAACAAAGAAGTTTCACTGTGGGCCATGCCAAATAACTCACCAGAGTGCAGGGTTTCACCAGCACTCTGGTACCCAACAGATGTGCCTGCTGTTCTGTAGGATTGGCCATGAAATTTTTTTGACTTATGGGTCTTAAAATTTAAGGTTTTGGAGCCTACTGACCAAGCAGGAAAAAAACCAAAAAACAACACAACATTTTTATACCCTGAATTTTGAAAAAGGGAGTAGTCTCAAAACACAGTGACATCAACACTTCTTAACTCAGTATTTTCAACGTTCACTGGACACTTTTTTTTTAACATGTTGGAACAACAATATTAACCAGCCCAGGCACGTAGTCTCCCTGCCTCAGGCTTGTAAGGGGGGCAGGTCAGTAACACTCAGCAATACCCAGTGACTGGACACGCTTCACGGAGCAAAGCTGCTCAGATAACTCTCAGCTCTTGCACGCTAAGAAAATCCTCATCAATCAGTGGCAATCTCTGTCAATGCATCTGCAAGGAGAAATTATTTTGCTGTTACACTGAGTTTGTCATCAATGCTGGTAACATCTAATGAAAATCTGGATGGCTCCTTCCTCTGCCAAGTGGCATTCTTGTACACAAGATGCCATACCCCTCAGAAAAGTTACTTATGCGTGGAAAACATACCACAAAGCTCTACAGGCAGCATTTATTCCAGTTGTGCCAGGGAAAGAAAACAACTAAACTTAAATTATCAGGTAGTTTTGAGTAAAGCTGCCCACAGCGGAATTGATTAAAATGTCAAGGATAGAATATGAGGACAAATTAAATCCATACCATGAATCATGTCTAGCTCTGTGGCAAACACAGCTGGAAAGGGAGCAGGCCCTCATGCTGGTTTTTCTGGCTCTTCCCATAATGTCAGTTTTACTTTCCTAAACTCTTTAGAAACAAGAAATACACCTATAGCCCACAACAAGGAGATTTTAATTTGTTAATGTTTGGTGCATTTGTTAATGTTCTGGTGCTTTTTTGCCCCTTCAGTGAAAGCATTTAGAGAAGGACCATCAGCTGACTCAAGTCTAATTGTTAGAAGCCAACAGAACTGCACTGATTTATATTCCAAGCAGCTCAAACCCTTAAAGCTTAACTGTGCTATTGCTCAGTTGACAAAGTTAGGAAACAAAAGCCTACTGCAAGTCTTTTGGATTCCAATCCTTTTTTGGAAACTGTATTATTAGAGAGACTTATTTTTCTGAGACATAACAGTGAAAGGAAGTTTCATCTGGTATTGTACATTCCTTTCCCATATTTTTTAAATTCCTACATTCAACAACAATGAGATCTGATAATGTAACAGCATTTAAGTTCATTAAAAAACCTCTGCTATATCTGGCAATGTTGTGACTGCACACATTAAAATAAAACTATTTTTTAGCTGTTGTGGTGTATTAAACAACAAAAATTGACAAAATACACTTGAAAGTGGGGATGAAAAGAGGAAAATAATTACCTGTCAGCACAGAGAACTAGGCACATGTGCAGTTCACAAACCATAATTTTATTCAAGGCTAAGAAAGCTTTTTCTCCTCATCACAGAGGCATCCTTGAACTTTTCTGCTCCGAGCTAGCACAAGGGAGAGGATTCATTTAAACTAACACAAGTTAAGAAAGGTTTCAGAAAAACCTCTTAAAGCCACACTTTCCTCCACCACAGAGTAGCTCTGGAGCAGCTCAGGCAGATGAGCCTGAAGAACAGACAGTCTGGAAGTCACATGCAAATTCTGTCCTCAGCTTAAAGAGAATTTAGCTCTTATCCTGGACCGTGTTCTCATTTAGTGAAGTCTGACAAGTAGAAAAAAGCACAGCAGGAGCAGGCATAAATGGAGCCTCATGTGAATGGCTGCAGTGTACTGTGTGAAATAAATAAAGGAGAGGCTCCAGAGGAATCATCTGGGTGTAAACTAAGCACCTCTTCTCTCACCTGACTAGTCAGTGATGGCACGGCATAGTTTCTTCCTAAGCAGTTGAGAAAGAAATGTATAACTAATCTGTTAATATCCCCAAGCATTGTGCACTGAACCCCAAAATAAGGATTCCCAGAGTGTATATCCACTCAGCCAAGGCAGAAGGTGTTTAATTACACGCTGGATCTAAAAATTAGTGAGGTGTGAATTACTTGGTGAGTTACTGGAGATCATGTTGCTGCTAATCTCACAAGCCACAGGCAGCCAATGCTCAGAGAGGCTGAACTCACCCATCTGAAAATCACGAAGGACTTGCAGTTCAGGTTGTCAGAGTGGGAGGTTGAAAAACTGCCCTGTCCCCATGGCACCCCTCACAGGCAGTAGCTGACACTTTCTCACCTGAGCTCCACCCATCACAAAATCTTCCAGAACCTAATTTAAGTGGAATTGTTCAGTCTGGAGAGTGGCAGGGTCATGTAAGACAGGCGAGGCAAACTGCAGTGTGATGGGAGCCTCCTACCCGAATATGCTTTCCATGATCACCATCAAAAGGACTTCTGCACCTCCAGCAATTTTACAGAAAGAAGAGAAAATATTCGGTAAAAGAGATTCTTTTCTACCAGTAATATCCCCTAGTTCTTAAGGGCTGCACAGGAGTTTTAGGAGGGAAATCCCCATCAGTGGTCCTTCAAACATCGAGAGGCACTACTAGGGTTTTCTGTTGCTGAGGGCTGGGAGGAAAGTGTGCTACAGTGCCCGAGGCTATTTGTGTCTGATGTGCTTTCAAAAGGAAAAGAAAGAAAAAGGAAAAAAAAAAAAAGGTAAAAAACAAAGGCAAGCAAAATTAGGTAAGAGGTGCTTGGCACAGAGGTAGAATAGCAAAGAGAATGCACTGCTTCTGCCCATGCTGACAACCCTGAGTTTTGCCTTGCCCTGCCCTGCTTGCCTTCACTACTGGGAATGATGAAAATTTGGTGGTGACAAAACAAATTGCTACGTCCCAGAGAACAGTGGAAGCAGTTCTTTGTCCTTGTAGCTCATCTAGGCTCACCACAGGTTCCCTGCTCAAGGACTGCAGACAAGGCCATTTTAATAATTGCACTGTTCACAACTGTCCTTCTCGAACAGCAATGCTTTTCCAGTTTAGATTAGTTCAGCCTCCTTGCTACAGCTAATTAGACATCTCAAAATCCAGCTATGAGCACTTTGCATTATCTTAGACAAGTGAGTTGTGCTTCAATTTGCTTCTCAATTTGAAACTAAAATGATGGCAACAGGAAACTATGAAAAAAACTCCAAGTAGCTTATGGAACATCCTACAGAGGTTGGAAGAATTGGCTGATCACAGTTATTGCCTCCTTCATGACACAAGCACTGAATCACTCTCCTACTCCGCCTTTGAAATCCAAAACTAGCAAGTATAAATCTCAAGCAGCTCCTCCCTAGTTTTCTCTGAGGCCCTTGATCTCACTGATTCCGTTCCAAATGGGTCATGTTAATGCTGCTCCTACATGATGATTTTAGCACCTGTCCCCAAACACTCCTTTTTAAAAGCAATTCAACTGAGACAAAGACATTTCATCCTTCTAAATTTATTTTCTTCTTCTTCTCGTTTATAAATTCTAAAGGCAAGCAGAAATGATCTGAGCTCAGAGAAAGAAGTCTTTAGCAAATTACCCCTCACGCTAATTTTATGGTTGTAGGTATGACAGCACACTGCATCTCAACAGTTTTGTTTAAAGTCATCATCATCAAGGCCAGAGACAAGGGCCTTCCCTCTTGGAGCAAGAAACACCTAGTGCAAGAGGCAGGTTTGCATCACTTCCCTACACACTGCAACCCGAGAAGTCTACTTGAAATATGTGAGGGAACTGCTGAATAGTGAAAGCCACTATTGTTCTACTCACCACTGGGAAAAAAGTAAGTCTGCATAAATGAGCTACAGACTGCAAGTTTATTCTAACAGAGAGATGAAAAGAAGTTCTGGATCATCTGTAAATAATGAGGTTATAGCCCAAACTTCACACAGCCTCCAACTGAGTGTCATCCCCCAGAGCAGCTGGGCATGTATGACTGACATTTAATCAGTTTCTGTGGTTTCTCAAAATTGGGGAAGAGTTAATCTTCCATTGTTAAAAGCATCACTATATTCATGACACACGTTCATCCAGCATGTACACACAGCTGAACAATTACACAAAAGACTGCCTTTGCAGGAAAACTATCTGGACACGCTTCCAACTCCCCAACATCACAAACGGAGAAATCCTGCCAGCCAATGCTGACATTAAAGCCTTCTGGGGGGGTAAAACAGGGGATGGGTCATTAAAAATCAAGCTCAAATTAACCACATCTATACAGAGAGACACTCTGGCTAATAGATGATCAGGCAAAAGTGGCTACAGGTGTTAACCTAATGCCATTAAGACAATACTAACTGCACAATAGTCCCACAGACACACACAGCCCTTCTAGGGGATTGCAAAGTCCTAATCAATGCAAATTGATATACCAGGCAGAAACCTTTTCAGACCACGGATTCTGAACTGTGTTTTTCTTCTAGAGCGTGCTCTGTATCTTGCAACCCTACCACAAATAGCGTCGCAATCTTTCATCACTAGGTTACATGTAGACATGTTTTTCTATCCTCAAGCAGGCTACATGCAGACAGATTTACCTGGATGGATGACTCACTAGGTCAGGGGGATGAGTTACACAGGCAGTGGCAACACTTTCTGGTATGAGTCAGGAAGAAGAAAATGCTTTACCGTATGGTCTGTAAGAGGAGGCAGCACAATCAGCTTCTCCATGGTGTTCATTACCACCCTCCAGAGCTCCTTCAGCACCCGCTTCAGCACCGTCTTTTCACACACAGTCGCAAACAGTGTCAGGCTGCAGGGAGAGAGCGAGAACTGAGTAAGTTCAAAGAGCGCCATATGCAATGAAAAAGGAGAAGCATATGGAAGATTCAATGCTCCATCCAAAGCACTTGTCATAATGATGGCTGTAAGGGTAAAATTATTTCCTTTTTGTAAAGTATAGCCTGTGCTCACCCTTGGAGTTCTTGCACTAAAGTCACTGGCCAAAATGGGTGATTGACATTTCTGATCTCAGTAATTTCTATTTACTGACCTGGGGATGACAGAAGGCATCACTTGGTGATGGGTGGCTGGGAAAAATATATATAATCCAAATAAGAGCAGGTACCATTGAACAGGATCCCTTTAAGAAGATATGTCAGTTTTACAGAGTGTATAGGAAAAAATTACAAATATAGAATAATAGGTTTTGAACTTCAAGGGACTATTACAATGATTTTTCCTGAATACCTAAATTAATACTTCCCAGAGTGTTATGCAGAAAATTCTGCACTGCAGGAATTCTGATAGCTGCTGAAGTCTCTAAATCTTTCAGCTCTAAAACCACTCCAAAGTATTTTTTGGACTACTCCATATTTTGCAGTGGTTGCATTTGCCACCAATGACCTGCCATGTGTGCATCTGCCCTAACATAAAGAGCTTTATCTCCCTAGTTTTAATTCCTTTATTATTGTATAGGCTATCAAAAAGGCCAAGAAGTGTTAGAATCTCATTCAAAATGTTTACTGGATTTTGGCATTTACTGATCACAGCTACAGAACAGGAACTCTGTGGCCAACAGTACTCAGACAGCTGACTCTTCTCGCAATTTCCCTTCTTCCCCCAGCTGGTTAGACAGTAAATGAACAAAACCAAACAGGGACAGGACTGATGTGGGTGGGATGCAGGAAGCATTAAAAAATACTCTCCTTCCGTAAAGGAGGAAAGAAAAAAATCCAGGCTCAGATTATCATAATCAAAATTACTTGCTCCACAGCTGGACACAAGACTGTAGCATACCAAGTTCCCAGTGGTACAAAGGAATCTGGCTTTTCAGGATTCATGAAGGCATGCATGGGAAATGCTCAAATGAGAAGGCTCCCAGATGTAATGGCGGCTGCAGAGAGTCACTTAGTACACAGTGACCCAAAAGGAAGATGGGATAATCAACACTAAGAGCAACCAAAGCCCCTGTATTTTAAACCTTCAAAGCTTCACATCTCTTGCAGCATTTATTCTGAAAATTGCTGGCCACCCCTTTCTAAATGAAGAACTGATGTGCATCAGCAAGAAATTTAACATCTACGAAGATTAAAAACTACTTCTCTTTGTAGTTCAAACTTGGCTTATGAAAATTATGTCCAGTTAGCCTCATTTAGCTGTCCCTGTCCAGCTGAATCATGCTGCGTGGTATTAATGGCAACAGTTAATTAAAGCAATGGATCAACCTTATGCACATCACATGGTTCAGAAGCTAATTGGCTAGTCAGAAGAGCACAAGGTATGACCAGAACACACATGCTTGACACAGCTGTGACATAGAGTAGAGTATGTATCAAGTACATAAGGACAGTTTGCAGCGTATTTGCTAATTGGCTACAGTATAATCTCTATAGGAAAAAGAAAAAACAGCTAGAAAATTTAGAATTTCAGTCTTTTCCACTGCTTGATCAGTAGTGTGTTTTGCTGATTGCTATAATTGCCAGAGTTAGAAAAAAGAATTGAGGGTGTATTTTGGCACTGAGTGAAGGCTGAAGAGGCTATCCATCGCTTGTGAGAGGCAGATATGGGAAGAAAAGCTATTAATTCTTCTTGAAAATTTGGAGACTGGAAATCTCAATACCAATCCAAGAACATGGAGCTATTTTCCTCTCTGCACCATTCCTGGTCCAATCCAATGAACTGTTACGTGTAGTATATATTTGAACACTCCCTTACTTTCCATCCAGGAAGTCCATCAATGGCCTCAGGACATTATCTGCATCCTGTGCAACTGTGTTTCTGGCATTAGCAGCAGAATTTGCTGTCCCTTTCACTTGACAGAGGATATCAGACATTTGCTTCACACACTCATCAATGCGAGTCTGAAAGCTGCAAATATAGGAGAGAGGCAAAAACAAGATTATCAGTGGCAGAGATACAAGGTAAAAACTTTCAAGTTCCCTCTGTTTCACACTCTTCCTTCATGAGACTTGCTCCTCTTTTCTTTGCTACCAAGGGGCATGCTCTCCAGTTCCTTATGCCCACCACCCACACACAGCCGACCACCTCTGAACAGGAGACATGAGCACATTTGAGAGGAGTTTGTTCATTCATCTTGCAGAAAGAAATGATCCTTTCCTGACTTCAAGAAACACTGTTACTCTTAGCTCAAAGCACCCTGCTGTATCTTTTGCTTTCTCCACCACAGAGATTGGGATATCACACGGAGCAATGACACAATGCATGCACCACTCTGAGCACCCCGGAGGCCATCAGCAGAAATCCAGTTATGACCCATCACAGGCTAAGTCTTTAAAATAATAGAGACAGCCTGAAGGCAGGCACCAGCTTAAACCAGTCCACTGCCACACAGTCCATGCCAGGTGTCAAACTGGGATGTGGGGCTCAGCTGTGCAATGAGCAGTGTCCCTGTAACAAAGTGACACACAAGGCATTAAAGCACAATTACTTTTCCATCTCTTCCTGCTAAGAGAAGGTTCAAAATTAAATAATGCAGTGATTAAAAATTATGAATAGATCAGCAGAGCTGACAACAAATCAATTCAGCAAATAAAGGAAAATGCTTTGACATTTAAAAGAACAGTTACTAACAACAGGCGCTCCAGGTGACATTTAACTATCCATTAATGGCACAGAAGTTTGAAACCAGGAGGAAAAGCCAGTGTTAGGAGCTAGGGTAAAGACTTCAGAGCAGGTACAGAAGTTTGGAAGTCAGCTTTACATCTGCATAAACGACCTGAAGTTCTGATCTGTGAGCCACCTGGGACACATGTGGTTTGGCTGTGAGTGTACAACCCCTCTGCCCCATGGCTCTCACTTTCCTTCTCCACCTGGGCACCTTTCCTGCACTGCCATCTCCTCCCTTATGGTCCCTCTTGCTCAATTCCAGCCTGCTTCCCACTGGAACAATTCCAAAGCTATCTCCCACCTTCCCCATTTCTAGCAGAGAGAGTCTTGCAGCAGTCAGTTGTGGCTACAATGTCAGCTTAACCAGAGACCTAAGTCACACCAAATAAAAGAGCACAAACATTTTCCTGTACTATTACCAGTCCCTGTTCTGTCACAGAAAAATCCCACCCCCCAGTTCTCCCATCACCACATCAATTGCAGGACCCTGCTTCAAGACGCTTTAAACCCGCCAGTCAGGGATGGAAAATAACAATGCCGTCACAGATAAAAAGTAATATGAGCCAAAATTGTTACCAATTTTATGAAAAATAATAGATGAGTTACTGTGGCAACAGGTTCACCTGGAAGTGAAGCTTGTGTAGATGTACAGCTTCACAGGAGCCCTTGGCAGCAGCAAGCTAAAAAACAACTTCACCTCTGCTGTCAGACAGGGCCTGCTGCTCTCTAATTCCTCCAGGAATTCCTTCCTTGACTCCTACAGCCTCCAAGAACAAAACAGCAGCTAGCCTTGCATGAATTATAAACCGTTCCGAGACCCCTTTTCTCTATGATATCCTTTAAAGCAGAAAATGCTTCTGTGTCCAGACGAAATCCTCTCTCAGCACGAAGGTGGTGAGGCTCTCTGGACATGAGCTGCTTTCTCAGCAAATGCCAGTGTCCCACAGAGGTGAAGCAGAGTTAAGATCTGCAGTGTCAGGTGTGCACAGTGTTGCAGGAGAAACTTTACAGACTGTGCACAAAATACTGTGGATATCTGCCTTATCTCCTAAGTTTACATCCTTTAAAAGACAATGCTTATGCAGTAAACTGCAGGTCTGCTTTTGACTCCCTAGGATGGTTAAGGAATAAACGAAGAATCTGAGCCATCTGACTGGCTAAATCTCTTGCTGGCTCATCTCTCTGAAACACTTCCCAGTATATATGCTGATAATGGATAATCTCTTTAAATCATACTTGCAAATGTCAAGATTGCACCCTAATTGTTTTGTAGCAGTGACACCATGGAAAAAATGTTCAGATAAATAACTCCCATCCCTAATAATTTCTCAAGTCACCCTCTGTCTAATTATGAACTTTACTGATTCCATTCATTTACAGTTTCAGTCTTTCCACTTCTTGCTGTAGCAACCATTGCTGGCAATGGGAACTGCTCACTTATCTTCCTGCATAGCTTTGTGTGCTGAAATCCAAACAGCTGTTGACAAACCCCACTATGATTTTTAAGTCATAAGAACTGCAAATCTGTTGACCCCGGCAGGCCAAGCTGGTACATTTTGCTTTGCCTTGCCCGTGTTCGAGCTACGCTGTGACTCACGCCTGCATTAACCCTGCTATGGAGCACAACCTGAAATGAATGGGGTTTGTAATGAGAAGTGGTTGTTTCTGAAGATCAGTCAGGAGTTCTGTATTTTTAGATTTCACTTAATTGACATATTTTATAGTTCACTACAAAAGTCTTATGAAGTTGAGCACATTTTTATCCTCAGGTAAATGATAACATGATTTGCAATAAAACCTAATTGCCATCAATTACTCCAGCAATACTTTAAAGAGCTCCTCTCCTTGAAACACTAGGAAAAAACATTTGCAGCAGCATTAGAACAAGTCAATCTCAAATTCCAAACCTGTTTCCTTCTTATTCCAGTATTCATTTAACAATCAGAAATCAGTCAGCTGTTTCATACATTTAGAGCAGAATGTTTAAACAAAAATGTTGTTTCATAAACACTAAGCTGAAAACTGCTTTTTGAACAGTAAAGGAGCAGGCAATTCTGTTACTGACAAGCACTATTTACTGAAAAAAAAAAAAGTCACTCTATGTAATTCAAATACATTTCACAGTTGAGAGATCCCCATGTTACATTTCCAAGCAGAGCAATACAGAAGAGAAAGACTTTAAAAATATTTCTCACTTCTTTAGATGGTCTCAGTATTTGAAAGGCCATGAATTTAGGACAAAAAGAAAAATATAATGCAGTTCACAGGAGTTTCTTTCCTCTTCTTAACCTGAATGAATGAGATTAGACAAAAGAAAGGAATGCTTCAAGGACCAGGACCCTTTAATACCCACCTGTTACCAAACACTGCACTGAGCTCATCCAAAACATTGTTCAGCTTCACCTGGAGCTCTTTCAGATGGTCACTTGCTTCTGCATCCAACTGTGGATGAAAAAAGAGCATTTAGTTTGCACCCTGAGGGCAGTCTGCTGTCCTTTACAGTGCTTCTCTTCACTTAATAAGCAGGGGAACTATCCCCACTGGACTCTACCAGGTAGGATGCTCTCCTCCACTGCCTGCTGCTGCTGCTGCTACAGGAGCTGTGAAATCATCAACAGATATTTGCCTAAAGAGCAGCAAGTAATTTCCCCAGGCTCCTATACCCTTCAATATCCTTCCTGATGTTTGCAAAGTTGAGGAAGAAAAGGAATGTGAACTCCCCGTGGTCAAGAGTGTAACTAGGCCGAGAATCCATCAAGTACTGCATTACCTTGGACTCACAGGTCATTTCACCCCTCTAAGTCTAGAAGGAGACAGGGCTTTTCAGACTGGTTGCTATTACTTGTGCATTTCTCCACGCATGATCTTGAAAGAAGCTATTTCACCTCCCACCCTGCTGTCAAGTACTCCAATTGAAGATTGACCCAGCCACTGCTCTCAGAAGGTTGGACTCCAGCTATTTTGAAAATCTGGCCACAGTATCATGGGCAGGAGCTGTTGTGCACTTCTCTTGATCATTTTTGGAAAGTAAAATCTCAGCCAGAGGTGTTGAGCAAATGTAGCTCTACTCTCACATGGAGCAACACAGCTCTTTGTATACAAGTGTTCAGAGGAGACTTCAGAAAACAAAAAACAAGTGCCCCAAGCACCACATGAATGCTGTTGACATCTTGGCAGGTTCTGTAAGAAAGTGCTTCCTCCATTATCATCAGCCCAAAGCCACCTGTTTTAGCATTGAACAGTGCCCTGTATTCCACTGTAGTCATCCCTCCAACCTCACAAGAGCCACTTCCGAGCAACACACCTGTGTGTACACATAGCAACACATGATGAATGCTTTGGGACCATTTGCTCATAAAAAGTAACTTGTAAAACAGATTTGCCTGCACATGCAGGCAGGGAAGATGTCTGTAAAACAAAAAGCTTCCAGAAATGTTTGCATTTGGCATTCAGAGCTTCAGCTCTTTCCTCTAAGGCAGAGCATCTATTTAGGGATCTAATGAGCCAGGTACTAGTACAGTGGTTAAAAATCAGTTCAGATTTTTATGGTATATCCATCTATACAGGATTTGAACATGACAGGAGTTCCCACTTTTAAAATCACTGCCAAAGCCCTCTCCATATTCCTTCAGTATCTGTCAGAGATAGCCAAGCCTTAGGGGATTTGGAATCTGATCCGTTCATTTTCCCGTTGTAAGCTGGCATAGAAAATTGACTCTATTACGCATTTGAACCTGTGCTAATGAAACTTCTGGATCAGAATTTTAAAAGTAATTAAAGTGAGAACCAACAACCAAGCAAATGATGATTACTTAGGCCTTATAACTTTAGGCATTGCTGCCTCCGATTATTTTTCCCTTATTAGAGTGAATTTCTTCTCCTATTATCTCTGTAACACCCTTGCTCTGTGACGGCAGAAGGAAGCTAATGTCATGCCAATCAGCATTCATTCTAGCCAAGCCTGTAGGTAACAAAACAAAAACAGCATTTGGTGGCGGTGGTTTCTCTTGCCCCTACATTAATCCTTCCCTCCTACTGCGTAAAGGCACAATGAGTCACAAGCTGTCTGATTCGCTCTCTACAATTAATGGCACTGAATTGCCCTCTGATTTCAGCCATTTCTGACAGATTTGAGGTAGGACCAGTTCATGATTCATCAAAACATTCCAACTAACTGCTTTTCCAGTGGAAAAAGAAAAAAAGAAAGCCAGAAGAATTTAGCGCAAGACAACTATTCTTCACAATTTACTTCTACTTCTTTACAAGCTACTAGATGTATAGTCTAGAGGACATTTGAGGTCAGGATCAACAACTTGTTGCCCTGGTTCATGAACCATGTAATTAATAATTTGTTTTGCTGTGAGGTGACATGGAGAGATCACTAGTTACCTCTAAGCTTCCCCTTGGTGTGGTACCTGACTGCAAACTGATCTTTAGAGCAATGCATTGCTGTCCCAGTACTGCAAGAAGAGACAGCAGAAAAAATGCTTTGCCAAGGGGATGAGCTCCATTATCTGTGGGAAGGAACTCTCACTCCTCTAAAATATCAGCTCACAGCGCTCTGGGTACAACCGGAAATGCAGCTGCCCATATTTAACTTTGAGGTGCCCAGCCTCACCCTCAGGAAGCCAAACCCTGGTGGTAAGCATTCTGGTTCAGTATCCACAAAGCCCCTGTGATGCTAGAAGAGCTGTTGTTTTCTGAGCAACTGCCACATAATACATTACTGATGGTTAATACTTAGGCATTGGCCTGCTTTGGCTTGAAAGCAAATTTCAGGGAATTGCCTGAGTGTGATTTAAGTTCATTAGGAAGGTGCTGGTAGGTGTGTACTACTGTTTCCCACACATAAATCACACATCAGTTACAGAGTACTGTAGCATAAGGTATTAACTGCAGACTTGGCCAATGTGGTGAAGAACTGATAACAGTGCTCAAATGAAACTGCATCCATATTGCTATTGCTGCTCAGTCAATGAATTCTAAGCATATCAGCTATCACTGATAGCAGGAAATGCTACTTGGACTGCATGATAAATCTGGCTGGTAGAGTAGAAAACAGGATTAGGCAGCTGGGTCACTGCCCCATGTCACATCCACACCATTTCTCTCGGCAGGCTTATGATCTCCATTCTGTGGGTGTATCAGAGATAATTCAGAGGAAGAATGAGAAGTTCTCTGTGCAAAATATGGGACAGTACCCACAGTGAGGTGGTTTCTGATCTCTGAGCAAATGTTTCAATTCCAGTGGAAATAAAGGCTGGCACAGCCACAGTTCTGTGTTTGAGACTAAATGTGTGATACTGAAAACTGAGAGGCAAAGAGGGAAAAGCTAATCCTGTATTTAGATTTCAGGGAAGAAATCAAGACTGCTAATTTTCTGAAAATATATGGGACTTGGCATTTGAGAGAATCTGGGCCTCGAAAGTCACATCTGAACCCATTTAGGGCTGGAACCTCAAGTTCTCTGCTAGTCTGAATGATGGCATTTATACCAAAGTAAATTTAGGCTTATCATCTCCTCCTTTTCTCATGCATGAAACAGAACCCCCTGAGTCTAAGAATTTGCAGGGATGGGCTTCCAAGTTTTCCAAGAGATGTCATTAGTTCTTCTCTGGTTTCCACACACACTGCTGAAGTGTGAGTGACCAGAATTGGAAGGCTTCTCTGTAGGTGGTGTAGGTGGAGAGATGTGACTCTTGCCCTCTAGAAGGCTGAAGATATTAATCAATGCACATCTAAAAGGCAGAGACACTATGAAATCATCAGGTCTGATCTGACACATCAGCAGCTAACATATTTTAGCTTTATGGAAGTTATGGAGTTCATCTGACTCCAGTTTGAAGTTGCTGATTTTTGTTCTGCCTCCCTCCAACAGCACCTGGGAGCCCAGCAGATCCATCCCCCCTTTAGGGACTCGCTTGCACTGAATTTTCAGGTGTCTCCTCACTTTCCTACAGGATTCAGGAGTAAGGAATGTGGAGCACCAAATCCAAACAACAGCTGCCAACCTTTCAAATACTAGGGTGGTCTTAGCTATGGCATGTGGGATGCTGAAGAGGAGCAAAGAGTAGATACCACAAATCCTTTGAGAACATTCCTATCTAAGTCTTGGCTGTTTCTAAGCTGTCCTGCAATTTGTTATTCAGGTGGCTAATTTAGGATTTAAAAGTGGGCTAACCCTGGCTAAGCATTAAGAGGAGAGTTTCCTGAAGCTTTAATTGTGCAGATTAGCTTGAAACCGAAGCCATGAAAATTGTATGATGACAATATGCGGCTACTCAGCAGCTAATTCCTTGGGTTCCCTAGGCAGTGCTTGTCTCTGATACTCACCTCACATGCTTCCCTTGGGGAAAAGAGGTGTAGGAACGTTTTAAACTGGTTTTTCACAGTATATCTAGACTCCAGCAGTGTGCAATGCAGTACAGCACCTTTTAATTTCAGTGCCATGAGCTCATTACTCATGAAAAGCTAAGCAAAATAATGGACTGCAGGCTGAGGTCTGCTGGAAAACTGCAGAGATGGGTAGAAAATGCAAGTAATATTAGGTTTTATTACATAACGTATGAATAATTAAATAAATGTGGCGAAGTTCAGGCAAACACTAGTACTAAATGCATGCAGTCCACCTTAGCACTGAGCTAAAGCATAATCTCCATTTTGCTGATGTACTGGTGATGATACAAAGGAATCAAAGGTTTCAAAAGGCATTCATGTATGCAGTTTTTATCTAGGACTCATTTCCCAATTCCACTGTTCATTGTGCTTTTAGTGCTATCTGCCACTCCATAAACACTGCCTTTCCAAAACAAGCTTTAGGGATGTCTGAGAATGCTCCTGTGTCATGGTGAAGCTGTTTTGAT
Organism: Atrichornis clamosus; assembly: GCA_013400975.1. Classification (NCBI taxonomy): domain Eukaryota; kingdom Metazoa; phylum Chordata; class Aves; order Passeriformes; family Menuridae; genus Atrichornis; species Atrichornis clamosus. The sequence continues at coordinate 31,610 of WBMZ01009312.1, read as the reverse complement.
CCCTTGAGATCAATACAGCACAGAAGGGAAATACAAGTATTAATTACAATTCTTAAAAATGATTTAAGGTACTTTTCTCTGTGTATGCATGTGTGTTTATGTATATTTGTGTGTGCATACATATATTTGCCTTGAGGTCCCAAGCACAGACCCAAGAGAACCCCTCCAAACAGAGCTCTCTGCATCTCTGCTGCTGTCCTTATTGTTTCTGACTAGTAATGTTCACAGGCCACATGATGTCGACACATTAAACCCAGAGATGCTGGGCAATTTTTGCACTGTTTTGAGTACTACAGTTGAGAAAAGGAGAAGTGAGGGGAACAGGCACCATAACTCATTGCAGGGTGGGGGGGTGGAGGAGGCAGTAAAGGATCCCAAACTCCACACACAGTACTCGGCAAGCACTTCTGTTCTGTCATGCCACTACACTGCAGGGTCACTATGGGTGAGCCTTGTCCCTTTATTTCCCCTGATGCAAAAGGGACTAAGTGACCTGCATTTCCCTAGGGATGTGTTTTGGACCCAAAGAGCACCAGGTAGCAGCAGTATTTCAAAGCTTTCCGGAGTTGTGCAGTGCTACAGCTACAGCTGCAGATGTAGACGGATCTGGGAATTGAAAGCAGATGAAGCCACAAGCACACACCAACTGAAACCAGCCCCCAAGGTCTGGCTGCACACATGGCACAAGTAACATACCTGCTGCAGGAACAATGGAATACTTGGTACCTAGCTCTCAAAAACACCTCTGAGAACACTAAAGGTTGAACAGTTCAAGACCAGGGCACACCACTACGCTATTTACTTACTCTCCCAAAGAAGCAGTTCCTTTTTGGATAGAGGAGTCAAGATAATGCTTAATTTTGTGCAAGCTAATTGGATGAGGAATATAGAACAAATCAGTCACAGAAAGTATGAACTCTCCTTCCTGAAGGAGAATAAAACCCAGGGATGCATTTCTAGAAAGTTCTATTTTCAAACTTGCTGTCTCACCAATTGTTACCCAATAGTCAGGTTCAATTTGCATCAGAAAGACTACTCAAACTAGGACAATACCTTGTTTACTCTAGCAAAACAGAGAACCTGGCAGGTTTCAAGTCAAGAAGCAATGTACTACATAGTCACCAAGCAGGAAACCCCTGGGGACAGCAAATAATGCAGGCACCTAACACAACACCATTTATTTCTGGTGATCAGTAGCAGCCCTATGAAGTGCAATCAGCAGCATTTGAAAAGAAAAGAAGAAGAATTGCTTCCAAAAACTAGCTTCCTAGTGTGTTTGTCACATTTCTTCCTGTGTGTTTTAATGCTCACTGTCTGGGTTTCTCTCCCCTTTCTGTCTTTTGCTTTCAGGGTATAATGGTGGATGCAACACCCCTGTTTCACCTTACACCTCCACAGGAAGGTTTTAAAGGGCAGAATGCAGGGAAGAGATCTAGGCTAGGAAAAGCAGCCAACATTCTCAAGAAACACCTTTTGTCTTCACTTACTTGGTACAGTATCAGGGGATATTTTCAATTTGAAACATAGGGAAACTCTACTTAATGGCTACCACTATGGAATATAGCAAATTGGTTCCTTCAGGGAAATTAAATGCACAGGCATTGAATGTTTATGAGCCACTTCACAAACATTTCATCACAAGTTTATTTTTTCACAAAAAGAGCATTTAGCTACTGCTGCTATTACAGCTGGAAACATATAATGCTAGTTCTTGATGTAGGGCTCAGAAATTAGGATTACTGAGGTGACATGTGAAAGAATGACAGAGGTTTTCCTTGCCTCATGGGGCAAATCTATTTGTTGAGATTTTTGCCACTTCATAGAATTCTGCCACTGAGCACAAGAAAGGTTTAGAAAAGCAATACAGGCAAAAACTGAGCTGCCCATCAGCAAAGCTGACTTTCTTCTTGGCATACAGGTCATAGCACAGGCTCTATCACAACACAACCAAAGAAAATGCACTTGAAAATAATTTTTTCCTAACATCAGAATCAGCAGGCTTTTCTTCATCTTCCTGAATCTTGAAAGGCAATGAAAAAAGAAGAGAAAAAAAAGAAGATATATAGATTATAACAGAACAGAAACAGTGATCTGGAGGAGTAAAACATTATTTCTGTAAAAACTACCATCTCATAACAGATGGACACATCTGAGTATCCCTCTAAATGTGAGTAGAGAACTCCTAATTGCATGTCTGTAATATATGAGATATTGGATATTTCATGCTAGAGGTACTGTCCCACATTTACAGGTCATATAAAATGATTCAACATCAACAGATCTCAGACCTCCACCAGCCACACCCATGTGAGCACAACAGGCAACCTTTTCTTTCCTTCTCCATGCTATTCTGTGCTCCAAAGCATTTGCTCCTGCATTTTATGAGACATTTAGTTGGGAAGCCTTCAGTCTCCCCACGCTTACAGTGCCAGGTGTCACAAGGCCCTCCTCATGACTGCAGTCTTCAGGAACCAGTACCACACAAATAACCCAGTAATAGTGCAGGAGGAATGAGTAACACTCCGTCTCTGAGCTCTCTTACCTCTTTACCACCCATGGCTTCAAACATCTTCTCCAGCTGCACGCGCAGTTGTTGGATGTTGTTCATCAGGATGCAGGGCTGAAGGCACAAAAGCAGGTGACTGTTACTGCTCAGGATGCCAACAGATTGTCACCAGTGGGAGACCTTGTGCCTCAACACCCTTCCCCAAGTAGCACCAGACCCAGGAGTTAAACAGAAGGTAGGGCATGCACAGATTTCAGCACTCAAACATGAAAACCATCCCCCAAGTTATTTTCTCTCCAGCTTGAAAAGGTATGGCCAGTTCCAGAACACCCAGATCAGCAGATCTCTGCTAAGGACCAAATCTAGAGAGCAATCTGTGCCCACTATTGTTTTTTCAGATCACACGATACAGGCAGTGTGGAAGTTAATTTTAAGTGAACCTGACAGCCTCCAAACCCTGCATATCATCCTCAGGACCTACTTTTATTTTAGGGCCAAGCCAGAATTCAATCTGCAGAAGCATCTAAATGATGACAAAAACAATACTGAAAATATTTACACCATCATCACAGTCAGGTGCAGTGTGGTTTCATCAGGGCAATTAGATGATTCTTCGGGGCAAAAGAGAAGCTCAGCATAACTCACCAGTTTCTCCTTGGAACAGTAGGACTGAAAGCTTTTGGAGAGTATGTCAGCATACTGCATCAGCACTTTCCCAATGGTCTGTGAACACAAGATGTGAGCACTGTTACTTGTCCTCTACCAGTGCAGGAGAACAAAAAAATAAAATCACACTCTTTTACACCCCATTAAGGAAAGACAAACATCTGGATGTTGAGTGTATTACCTTAGCAAACCTCCTATTATAGTGAGCAACAATGACAGGGTCTGGGCACTCCAGCTTCTTAATGATCTCAAAGCTCTGGTTGAGCTGGGTGAACACGTCCACCACTGAACAAGAGAACAGAGCGTGCTCGGACGTTTGCTGGAACTAAAACACAAGTACAGAGAGTCATTGCCAAAAGGAAACATCTGAAATATACCCACATTTCATGGGTGTTTTCATCATCTGTCACATTGAAGGCAGGATAACTTGTACCAAAACCTACATCTCCCTGAGAACCAGTCAAAAACTCTTCAGAAGGCCAAGAGGAGCTAAACAGCCACTTTAGTTGGGTTAAAAGTCTACTATACTTCATCAGCTAGGACCATGACAAGCCCCAGGGAAATGTACCATGATGTTGAGAAGTTCATGGTTTGCCTGTCAGTTAATGAGGAAAGAAGGAGAGAGTGAAGAGCTATTTTAATTTTTTTTAAATTTAGCTATTAAAGAGAATGTTTCTGTGAGTATCACAGACTACAGTGCCAACAGCCACTGAATAACAGGAAAGCTCTTCTCTCCATTGGCAACACTTAGCAAATTAAGAGTAAGATTGGTCTGTCAGTGGATTAAGGTCACATTCTCACTGCATGACTAAGTACATGCAAAGTGCCTCAATTTTCAATTTCAATTACCTCTCCCAAACAGAGAGAGCTGAGAAAGCACCAAGCCACTGGCTGACAGATTAACAGCAGCAGAACAGACACAAATGAATGATATGCACCTTGCTATTAAAAAGTTTCCTGCGACCTGTAAAGTACTAAAATAAAGTAGTTTCCCAGCTGTTTAGCAAGCAAAAAGGGCCACATCCTCCATTTGTATGAGAGCCGAATTTACAGTGTTTTATTTGGTTCCATGCACTGAATGATGTAGCATCAAATTTTGCACTCAGAGTGACCTACATACCCCATCTTTTTTATCTCTTTCCAGAGCACCATGCAGAAAATCTAAGGAAACATCTTCATTTTCATCCAGCCACTGCATCACAAACTGCTCAAACCACCTGCAGGGGAGGAAAAACAGCAAGTTACAGGAGGAAATGGAGCACCCCAACCAGACTCTGACAGTGCTGCTGTTCCGGTAAGCCTTGTGGAAGCTCTTCCTTCCTATTCAGATGCCTGAACGCTGCTGTCTGTGTGTGCAAAGTTCCTAAAGATACTTGCACCTCTACATAAGCTACTGGTGGGCAGGGCCTGTAGTATCACTTGGACTGGACCAGCACACTGCTGGTGCTGAGCTGCTTTTGTTCTACTCCCTGTCTTTTCCCTACTTGGTACCTTCCCCCTTTCTTTCCCCCCCTGAGAACCACCTTCAATTTTGTATCACATCAAGGCACTTTGTAATTTCTTTCCCTTTTATCCACGGACCTGCAAAAGGGAGACCTCTACACCCACTATCTCTTTCTGACAACAGGCATCTGCCCTGCTGCTCACCTGGGTGTACCAAATAGGCAATGTGAGAATAGGCAAGCTGAGAAGCAGCTTCAGTGATGGGATCTGACAGCTGGTCCCTCTGTCCTCTGCTCTGTGAGACACACACAGCACAAAAGGGGGTGTGTGTGTTTTTGTTGCCTGTGTTTAAGCAATAACATAGCACTTACAGCCTTATTTAAACGTCTGTCTAGAGTTTGTTGCATGCAAGTGCCAATACAGCACAGCTGAAGCAAATCTTAATTTCAAATATTACTAAACAGCATTCACAAATAAGAGAAAGAAGTGCCTGTGTGTGATTTAGCCCATACAAAAGATTATAATATGAGCTTTGCAGAGTACAGCCTCCTCTAAATAGGCAGCTGTGTTCATAGAGATTGCACTAATTGTGGGCTGAGTTTGCAAAGAACATGAAAGCATGTGCCAGACATGAGAGGGAGATCAAGAGCAAATTCACAGGCAGAGCATACTAGATAGCCTTAAATAATCTCTACACTTTGAAATATAAAGCACATCAATGCTAATATTGGAAATTGTAACTGACACAGTGTTAAAATGCCAACAGCAACCTGTCTATGCAGCCCTATTTATTATAGACAGCAACAGTGGAACACTGTCACAGACATATGGACTTCCTGTATTCTGGAAAAATTCCTTCTGAATGGCACTTCAGGCTCCTAAAAGTCAGCATATGTTGAAGTCTTCTGCAAGTTTCTCAAGCTTTCAACGTTTTCTTTTAAACTGCAATAGTGTATTTTAAACAGCTCAAGCCTTAGAAGGGAACCTTCCAGTTTACAAGGAAAGAACTATACATCTTCCACCTGTTTCACAGTTCCCAGGCTAAGAGCTGCTGACTGCTTCACATTGCACAGGTCAATGTGCAGGGAGGAATACTTGTTTGTGACAGAAGCCACAGTTTTCACTCTGAGAAGCAGAGCAACTTCCTGATTATCATTCATCCTTAGTTATTGCACCACATTCACAAGAAAGGGCCATTTGCTGTTGAGAACAGTCTCTGCCCATTTTTATGGTTACCATATGTTGCTATATAAAATCAACTGCATAGGTACCTAACTGTCTTGCCAAATTGTCTAAGCAAAGGTGGCAACAAAAAAGGTACTGCTGGGTGGGTAGGAGTGATGTATTTGCTCCCCCTCTCAAAAATAAAAAGCATTATCTTCAGAAAGAGGTTTACTATGAATGTCACATGAATCACTTAGATCAGATCAGGAAATTCTGTAAGTACCTTTGCAAAGCCAGCCTTAACTTTATCTTTTGGCTGGCAGAAAAACACAAGAGATGCAAATAATTTACAAATACTTCCAGTCCATGTGCACATTCAGGACTAATCCATGCTTTGAGCTGTAACCCAAACCTAGAGCTACCTTAGGCTGAATACTCCTTACAGTGTTTTATTATCAGGTCTTGGGCTGCTGAGCAAGCGAGGGGGGACTCCAAGAACTACGAGGGCAACATATCCAGAACAACATGCAAAATGATTTAGCACAAAAACAAATAGAAATAATCTGTTTTCATGCAGAAATAGCTTCAAAATGTTGTTATATGGCAAATATCTTCTCCCTCATCTGCTTCAATTATTGGTCAGGAAGCAAATGCTGTAATGACTCACACACCAGCACACGAGGCAGCGGCTCACGGTGCTGCTTCAGACATTCTGTGCTCGCAGGGGTCAGCACAGCCTGGCTCCAGATGGCACAGCCAAACTCTCCAAACAAGGTCTGCACAGAACACACCTCAGTCATGCCTGCTGGGAAAGGCAGCGGTGCTTGGGGACTAAATGTAAGTTTACCTCTGTTGGCTGCACAACAGTGAGGTAACACAAAAGGCTTCCATTTCAGCTTGGCCATGAGCCTGGCCCCTTCAGGGTCACACTCTGCAGGTGAATTAATCTTGTTCATTTGCCGTGGGTATCTAAGGAATAATCTCGGGGCCTTGGTAAGTGCTGAGGCAAGAAGGCATGCAGGGTTTCAACGAGTAGAAGAATAAATACTGTGTTTGATGAAGAGAGCCAGAGTAAGTCGACAGGATCTCAAAGGAAGGAGTATCTTCCACAACCAGAGAGGACGTAATCTCTAGTACAGCTACAATATTAGCTGCATGCTAACGTCAGTATTAAAACAAAACACAGAATGCTAATTTACACACCTAAAAAGCTGGTGTTTTTCAGAAACTGACACTTCACAGCTTTTAGGTGGCAGAGAGGAAGTTTTGAAGATTCTCTCCCAGTTACACGGCTACTTCTATTTCAGAAAATGCTTTCGAATTTCAGAAAATAAAGGGAGTATAAAAACTTCAGCTGCAATACTTTGGAACTTTCACTTGTTCAATCATATCTCAAGGCTACCAGAAACACGGTTTCTCATAGTTTCAACAGAAAAAGTGAGTTTGTGGATAGCCTCCTGTCTGACAAATAGACAGACAGCCCAACCATTGTCTGGACAGCAGCAATTTAGCTTCATCTAAAGAGTTTACTAATGTGCAAACCTGATGCATGGACTCCTTTGTTTAAGGAAGCGTCAAGGCTGAAAATACTTGTGATGAAGCAAATCAAAGGACAAGAGCACATTGCTGTAATTCATATCAAGGGGAAATTTCATGACAGGTGAAGGTTAAGGTTGAAATAAACATTGCCTATGTCTGACAATGTGGGTACTGTACTAAAATACCAGAGTGAAGTAACAAAGCCAGTGGCTGCAAATGCACACGAGCACTGAAGCTCTACCACAAAGGCCAGCAGAGCAGAACAGACTGCAGAACAAAACTGAGCGTCATTATCCTGATTACACAGGAGAAAAAGAGAGATTAAGAATATCTGATGGCTTGCATGAGACTGCCCTGACTCAGAGGCGCAGCAGAGGGAACGGGGCTTCTGAGACTGTCACAGCAGCACCCTGCTCACTGAGTTTGTGCCTCTTGCTGACCTGATTTGTTAATCAAGGCCCACAGCCCACACCGAGCAATTTTCTCCAACTGCCTCAAGCCTTATTAGTATGCAGCCAGCACCAGGCTGGAGGGACTGCATGCACGACAGCATGGGAAGAGAATGCAGAGTGCCAAACTGGAAACATGGTCCAGGAAAAATGTGTTTTTCAAGAGGGGCGTGTGCAAAGTTCTGCATTTAGACAGCGGTGAACAGTCATGTACAGGATGGGAACAGCAGCGTGGTAGGACACAATGCTGAGGGTGCCTGCAGACTGGCCAGTGGCCCACAGGAAGCACCACTGGTCAGCAATATCTCTGAATGAAAGAAAAAAATAAAAGGCTGCTGTCAACACAGCACATGAGAGCAGTAGCACTGCCTGCAAGGCAATGCAAGGCAAGGTCTAGATGAAACATCAGTATTTAAGGCTGAGTATTGTGTGTTCAGACACAAACAAGCTGGAAAGAGGTGAGTAAACATCACTTACAAGGAAAGCTAGGAACAAATAAGAACCAGCAGAAGACTGTGAAAAGAAGTGAGCAAAGCATTTTACTCTTATAAAGTAGGAATAATTTAGTCTCTATGGCCAGCCTAAAACAAGCTCAAACTGAAACAAGAAATATTTGGAGGAGGCAAAAAAGGAGAGTGCATGTAAAATCCCCAAAACGGGATGGAGAGGTAACTGTGAAGCACAGGAAAAAAGGAGATGTGGAGCAACCATCACTGAAAGCCTCTGAAAACCAGTTAAAACACTGGTCAGACCCAGGATACCTGCCCTTGCATTAGGCAAATGTGGGACTCTAGCTACAGCATTACCTCCAGGTTGCTCAGACAACCTTTCGGACTCATACACCTTCTCCAGGTCTGATATCTATTGCTACTCTTTTAAAGTTAAATAAAAGTTGCAGACAATTGCTTAGAGCTTGAGTGACAGTTTACCTGATGTTTCCAACTAAACCACCCAGTCTTACTAAAAAAGAAAAAAATTATCTTTTCTTCCAAATCCTGTTGTGTAGGCACAGAGTGCAGGCATGGAGTGTCTTGAAGCCTGTCTATGCCACTGATAAGCTTTGGAAATGTTGGGAGATATTGTACAATAATGGACTGACTTGGGTCAGGGGCAGTGGCACAGAACATCACAGGGGACAAACATGCACATAGAACACAGAAAACCAGGAGTGAAGAAAAGAGGTGCCATGAAGGCAGCCACAGGAGAACCAAAAGGCCACCCCACCCTCAAGGGGGCACAAGGAGACAGATAGTGGGGATTTACTACAGGAGACATTAAACACTCACGCTGGATATTCAGGCACTTTTCCCTTGAAGGCAGGCAGATCACGCACATATTCATTGTACAGCCACTTCACCTTGAAGTGTAAATTCATATAGTCCGCACTTTTACACAGTCTGTGTTTCTCATGCTCTGTAAGTAAGGGAAAAAAACCAGTTAGGTCTGAATTTACGACTGTCACCACACCAGGCACAGGAAGGTCAGATAAAGCATGTCTGCAGCACGCAACCATTTTGAGGATGAAGCACCTATAGAGCCACAAAAATCTTCACAACACAGGATTTTGGTAGCAGGCAGGAGTTCTCGGAGGTTGTGACCACTGGGGTTCTAGAGTTTTTTCTGTAGCTCCAATTAATACTTCCATTTGTTAAAGATTTTTTTGTTGTTAAAGCCATAAAAACAGAGCAATCTCTTATGGCCTTTTCATTTAACATATCACAGTTGAGATTCCATCTTTGCAGGGGAAAAATCAAGGCAAGCAAATCTGTTCATTCTTGGATATAAACAAAGGCAATACCAACATGTTACACTACATCCCCTATGAGACAAGAGCAGAAAGCACCAAGAGTTTCGCAGTGTGAGTCACAAGCAAGTTCAAACGAGCTACACAGGATCTGGAGCCTTCCCTCACTACCTGTTTGGAGAAATTAATGACATTTCTCTTCCACAAGGCAGTGTCTGCTGCTGAGTCTCTTCTTCCTGCCAGGTCTCCTTCTGTTTTTGTACACAGGCAATGTTGGGACAATGCAGTTTCTACCTGTATAATGCCCATACCTCCAAATCACAACCCTTCCCTCACACCTAGGCCACTAAAACACTGGCTCTAGTCAGACCTACATTTCTGATCATCTCCCCAGACCACTGCCCCCCTTTCCTATCAGGAGAAATATATAGTCCATGTCTTCACTCTCAAGGCCCTTCACAGCCTACATCCACACTATCATCTTTCACCATCGACTCCCACCTCTGATCAGACCACAAACCCTGTTTACAACCTACTTGTCAAGTTCACCCAAAAGCAGCTCAACACTTTCCCAAGCCACCCCTCATGTGCTTACACAGGTAGCTCCCTCTAGCACACTGCTTGTCTGCAAAGTCCTCCTGGGAGAGATTAAAATTAATTCATTTTTCATGATGGTACAGAGGACTCAGCAGCTGGCTTTTGCTTGCACTGTGACCCTGCATTATCGGGTGATCAATTCTGCACTGCCGCTCCCCAGTGCCTCCTGTCTGTATCCATCTCCTTCTTCTGCCAAGCTTCACAGCAGGAATACACTTTGTGCCAAGCTTCTTTGTTCACTCCAGCACCACAGCAAGCTGCCTAGTCCATGACCACAGTGTGAGTCAATATACTAAAACATACATGATTTTGGCTTAGACTCAGGTTTTTATCCCAGAATTTGACTTCAGACTCCTCTTTCTACCTTTCAAGTGGAAACCTCATTACTGATGTGACTTTCCAAGGGCATCACTGCTGACAAGCAGACAGGATTCAACTATGTTAAAAAGTGGGAGTCTTTTTCTTAACTTTGAATGGCTTATTTACCTGATAGACAAGCTTATCTTACATCATTTATTTTCAGGTAAATATGAATTCTTGCAACTAATTCAAAAAATTGAGACATTTCCACATCTATCTTGAACCTTCAGCAACATGCACAAGAATAAAGTCCAAACCAAGTATGAATTATCCAACTGAAAACACAAAATCCAGAGAAATCGTGATGCAAAATTTTTCCATAAGCCTTGTCGACTGCCAAGCGGTGGAATGCTCAAGTGTGTTGCTTGCAAGCTTTTGTAACACTGTAATACATATTTCCTTCTAGTTCACATGTTGAAGATGTATAGGGATACAATATCAAAAAGAAAAAAAGGAGAAAAGAAACCCAACCTTTATTTTAAGGAAATTAAAATGCCCAATATCTGAGAGACATAGTCCTCAGGGGTGATGGTTCAGCAGACAAATTTCATGTATTATGGTCCATTTCTCTCCACAGGGAGCTGTGGAAAGTCCATTCCTGTTTTACATTAATAAACTGGTATCTTCCTTGTGCACTAAGAAAGAAGGAGTATTCTCAGCCTCTGAACTGCTGACCCTCTGCTATCCCTCCAGCAACTGCAGGAGAAAATGCGAATTCCCTCTGCAAATCTAAAACTGGAAACAAACAGAGCAATAACTGTGCCTGCTTCGCTCGCTGTGAGTGAGGAGAGCGATGGACAATTATAACTTCATTAACTTGGATATGCGCTGCTGCCAGCTGCTGCTCCCGCATGTGGAAAGTGCTGCTCCTGAGGGGGAAAGGTCTAACTTGGATGTAAAAAGGACCTAAATCAGATTTAATTCCTCAAAATTAAGCAGTGCACTAAAAGCAAGCAATTCAAGCCTTTTCGTGTTTTTTAGGATATTTAAAATACCTCTAAGTTGCAGCAGAAGAAGATGCAAAGCAGCCACAGAAGCATAAGCCCAAGTACTGCTACAGGACTACCTGGCCATCTAAGCACTAAAGGAAACACACGTGACACTAAGGGGATAAATTACAGGAAAGTAAAAGAAAGAAGGAGAGGTCTTACCACCATAAAAGAGAACTTTACGTATTCGAAAGAAGGGAGGGGCTTGTGACAGAGAAAAGACAAAATTGAACAGCTCAAATGTTCAGAAGAACAAAGAAAGCCAACAAAGACCCAAAATCCCCTCTTCCCCAGCTTGCATCATCTGCCTTCACCCCTTCAATGGACCCCTGCACAGTTTTGATCAGTTGCTTCCTTTGTAAGGGGAAATTTTTAAGACCACCTGAAGGTGACATGGAAACACATCAGTCAGAGGCATACATTGAAAACCCATTTCAGAAAAAGTAAAGTGAAGGTCCTGGCAGCCATCAGTCTTAGCACATTTCTGTTCTGCGTTATAACCTGCTGGCTTTTAAAGAGCTTAGCAGCAGCAGCAGCAGAACAGCACACAGATATCGTGCAGCAACTGCTGTGTTTTATCCTGGAAAGACCACAGAGTTCTGTAAGTCTCCCACACTTCCTTAGCAGATTTCACCTGCAAACAGCCTCCTACGGAGAAAAGCTTTTAGAGTCACCAAGGCCATATTATTAAGGCATTAATAGGGAACTGCTCCCTAGCAGAACACTTTCTAGTGTTTTGTCCAGTTCGACTTTTACAGGCAAAGAACAGAACTTCTCCCACATTCTTTAATCCACAGATTTTTTTTCTTGATTGCTAGCCTACTTTTCAAGGGTTAATTTCTGGCAAATAATGCCAAGTTTCTGCAAAGAAACTCTAATAGGTACCAAGGCTGCTGAAGTATCAACACTTTAGATAGCTGGCATCTGTGTGTGCCTCTGATCCCCTTCTCCTTATTAGAAGTGAGAAAGTGGCAAAATGATTTATTTCAATCCTGCCTGCCAAGTCTACTCAGTCTCTCTTCCTATCAGAGATGTTTCCAATTTGCAGCTCTCCTAATGCTAATGTGTCCAAACTAAGATTAAATGTTGCTGTCAAGGATGATGTTGATTTTCTTTTACTGTCTTTAAGGCCTTCCTAGTAAAGGAAGAGCAGAAGCCTCTTTGCTCAGGACATTTGTGCTTTCTGGGTCACAGAGGTTTCACAGAGGAGAGTGAGAAAACTACTACCTATAGATACCAGTGTGCTTACAGGGAAGCACCAGGCAGTGTCCCAGAGGTCCAACTGCATGCCTTGGACAATCATCCTCTATGCTACAGTGACTCTAGGGTAGCATTAGCCTGACAGCCAAGTCTGGGACATGTATCTGATCTGTGTTACTCCTGGGCTGATGGGGAACAAGAGACACTTTTCAAAGACCTGTCCTATGTTGCCTTTGGTAGCAAACAGGGAAGTGCCAGGTCTGTTGTGCATGGTGCCTTGAGCAGTCAGCTGCTTTGGGGGAGAGAGAAAACAAGTGGGGTAGATCCTGGAGCTTCTGCTGTGTCTCAGACACTGAGTCTCCTCAGGAGAGCCAAAGGCAAAAGATCCATCTGCAGTGCACTTGCCTTCCAGCAGCCAAACACAATGCTGCCATGACTACTTGCTACCAGCTGCTGAACATATTTTATATAGAGAATAGGTGTTTCATTTTCATTTTGCACATTAGCAATCTAACCCTTCAGAAGGTGCCCAAAGGACACATGCTGCAGCATCCACAGGCTGGCACGAATTCTGGATCCAAAGCCATTAATATTCTAGGTATAAATTAGGATTTATACACTGTCCTGTAGGCTGCATGGTTCACTTGGGAGTAAGCTCCAGCTGGGAGAGGCACAACAGGGAAGAAGGAAAACAACTCAAGCAGCCAGGTGCTGCTCTCCAGCTCAGAGAAGCCATCTCCCAGTTGAGCCTGCCAACTCTCTTCCACACTGCATCCTGGAGAGCAGTGTGGAAGCATCAGGCTGGAAAGGAGGGAGGGTACAGATTCATGCAGCCAGGTCTGCACTTTCCTGGTCCCAAGTCTCCCTACAGCACATACCCTCCATTTCTACAGCAGCAGTATGGTCTTTCAAGTCTTCTTTGCAGGTCTGTTTACTGCTGGCATAAAAACTACAGAACACTAAAGCTAGTGTTAGAAACCGCATCCAAAGTGCTAAAACTACGGGTAACAGATGAAAGTCTTTGTCTACTCACAACTACAAGCTCCACTAAGGAGCATGAACTTACCACTTGGTGAGGTGAATGAGCTCATGTTATCCAGAACTTAGGAACAGAACATAAGGGAAACACCATGAAGAAAGTTAGGGGCAAGCGTTATACTCTGTGTTCATGTGCACGTATCTCCAAAAACACAGATAAGCAGAGAGCTTTTGTTGCAGAGAGCTCCTGCTGCACACACATCTCAGAGCAGACCAGAAATGTACCCAGGGATTATGCTACAAACTGGGAAAAGGAATATGAAACTCTTGGTGCAGGTTAACTGGTAGAAAAACCAGCAACTGAACCTGAGAAATGACAGAGCCAAGAGCTGGGGATGGCAAATCCAATTATCATCCTACACATCATCTAATCAGTTTCCTTTAATACCTTTTCCCCTACTTTAAAAAAAATGCAGTGAGCTAATCCAATCATCTGTATTTAAAATATATGTAGTAAGGCCCATAACAGAATTATTGTAGAGCTTGTTCTAAAGGTTATCTTCACAAGTTTCTGGAGAGCAAAGCAGTGAGGAATCACACTTTCTTCAAATAGAATTCTGCACCCTAAGCATTTCTTGAGTATATATTTGGAAGAGACACACCCCAACACAGATTCTGTTGCTGTTCAACCCTCCTGCGGAAATTGCACAGTTAGACTACAAATACATTACCATGCAGTTTTTCAATTTTTGCTCAGAAATGCAAAATGACTGTCCGTCAGATGCATTTGTGTTAACTTTGGTCACCAGTAAGTATTTTGAAGAGAGATGGTGCTTTCAGCAAGTATTTGCTATGCACTGGGGAACTCATAGGTGATACCAATCCTTGTCTTAAGAAGCTCACAAGTGACCATAAGGATGTTAGGAAAAGGTAAAATAAGCCCAGAGTGAGCAGTGGGGACATGGTATGAGACGTGAACAGAGAAAACCTGGGAGACCAAGCTAATCTGGGCACTGGCAATCAAATAAAGCCAATTTAAAAAAAACCCAGTCAAATTCATGTCCCCTTTGACAGTCAAATTCACACATGCAATCTGCAACCCTTTTACAGCTCCATTTTGGGTACAACAGAGAAAGGGAGCCTTAGGAAGGTGAGTAACTAGATCTGGAGAGATCCAATTCTCACGGCTGCAGATGAAGAAGGAAGAGAGGGCACTTGCAAAATGTAGAAGAGGAAATTGCATTATAAACTCCTGAAGGTGAGCACACAGGAGTAAAAAGAACCACAGATTATAGCTTGGGTTGGAAGGGACCATAAAGATCATCCAGTTCCAACCCTCTGCTTTGGGCAGGAACACCTTTCACTAGACCAGATTGCTCAGAGCCCCATCCAACTTGGCCTTGAACACTTCCAGGGATGGAGCAGCCACAGCTTCTCTGGGCACCCTGTGCCAGGGCCTCACCACCCTCATAGTGAAGAATTTTTTTCTAATGTCTCATCCAAACCTCTCTCTTTCAGTGTGAAGCCATTACCCCTTGTGCTGTCACTACATGCCCTTGTAAAAAGTCCCTCTCCATCTTTCTAGTAGGCTCCCTTCAGGAACTGGAAGGCCCCAGTCAGGTCACCCTGAAGGCTGAACAAACCCAATTCTCTCAATCTTTCTTCACAGGAGACGTGCTCCATCCCTTCTATATAAATAAGGACAAAATAGAAAAGGGAGCTAAAATGGTTTGTAGGAACAAACAGAGAAAGAGATCATGAAATTATCACCATTGCCTTATCTCTAACATATGAATGAGTAGTGACAGTCACTATAAAAGAGACTCTTCAACACAGTTAGTAGGTCATACTCCTTCTTCCCAGTGTCTGTTCTTACATCAGCTTGACCTCACAAGACAAAGGCACTGTGGGGTACAAGCATATATAAAAAGTTCCTAAAACAGAATTGAGAACATTTCATCCAGCCCTGCAGCCTGTAAAATTCAAGCCTATCCTTGGGAAAGAGTGTCCCCTTCACAGCACAGTCTCTACATCTGTTGCACTGACAGAGATTACTAAAATAAATGGAGTCAATCTTTTTCACTTACAGAGCAACCCCACAGACTGTTTCCGAAGAATAAAATGCAGGAAGCTCTCTTACAGGCAGCATTTTTTTCCCTCAATCTGAAGGGAGAGTCTAAACCAGCTGTCACTCCTATAAGAGAGCTCAGATCGAAGTGGGGACAAGTGGATTGAGCAAAATGTTGTGAGTGACCAAAAGCAGTATCTTGACTTGGGTTTGGCTATGAATACACCCAGCATGCCGCAGACAGCATGGCACTTCTGATGTATGACAGTATCACCTCACAGATGACCATAAAGCCCAACCCTGCAGAGCCAGTGGGAGCTGGATGCTCTCTGAAACTTGTAAAAAAATGGTTACATTGTGCAAATCAATGTATAGAAATAAAATCAAGTTCAGAAACCAACCATCAGAAGAGGACTGCATGTAGCAGAACTCCTTTCTGGAAGTTTGCTGGGCTTTGTATGCCTAACTCGTTTTCAGAAACAATAAAATTTCGTCCTCACTAGGAGGTGAAATTATGCAAAGACTAATTCAAAATCAAGATGTCTGAAGCAGGGATTGTTCTAACAGACTCTTTTTGCCAATGGCTTAGATCATCTATGCTGTATTATCCAGGGAACTAGAGCCATGGCACAATCCAGAGTCCAAGTACTTCTCCAACCCTTTCTACCACAGTACAATGCAAAATGAAACTGCTGCTGGCTGCTGATTTAAGACACCGTATCATCAGGCCAAAGAGAACTTCTGATTTCCAACCATCTGGGATGTCAACAAACAGCTTGCAACACAGCCTGACACAGAGGTCTACAGCTCACACAGATCTCAGCCTCAAACCTCACCCAAAAAGCAGCTGTGCTCAAATAAACCACTAGAAATCCCTGCTTCCATCCATGGTGCTACTAATGAGCTTAAGCCTCATCTTCACCAAATGGATGGTGAAACAAGATCAGCAACAGGTCAGGTAGCAAGTGTGAGACATTCTCTTACCTTCCATGGCATATTTCATATCCTGGGCAAAAAGACTCCACATCACCTCTGCGCTGATCTTCCCAACTGCAAGCTCCTGAGGAAACCTGAGGGGACATTTAGAAAAGGCTTTGGCATGTGTCAAGACAAAGGGCTCTTCTTTATTTAGCTCTGAGCTACACTACTGTGGTCCCTGTAGCTACACTACAACATTACAGACGCTTCCTACACCCTAGACAAAGGACCAGGTGAAAACTGGAGATCATGAACTGGACTCTGTGGCATAGATTAAGCAACCTGAAAACAACACTGATTTTAACTCAAAGAAGACAGGCCCTGGATGTCTTTCCTAGAAGAGACGTACAAAGTAATTCTAGGAATGTGATCTCAATGCTCTTGCACCTTCTTCCCATTCCTTGTCCATTTTTTCCCCTTCTCTTTTTCAAAGGTTCCTAGGCCGACACGTGAATGATAATCACGTTAAATCAGTGATGACTAAGGAATGATCCAACTCTTTGTGTGTAATACCTTGTCAGATCTCTGTCTCTCTCCTGCCCTGTGGGACTGTAGGAAGGGTATCCACTGGTTAGACAGTCCCTTTTCAGGTTCCTTTTCAATGCTATGCCAGCTCCACCCAATGCAATCTCCCAGTGCTGCACGGAACACCACATTCCTAAAGCACAGTGTAAGGCACCACGGCACCACTGTGTGCATTAATGTGCACCCCAGAACTGCTCAACATCAGAAAAAACCAAAAGAACTCTCACCCCATTTTCAGGTGCCTCCCTGAGTTCAGGATTGTAATAATCAGGGTGTTTGTGCTCGAACGCCATCGTAACTGAACCTTTTGAAACTCTTCCATCCCAATCAAAAAGAGTTATTTATATAGACAGAGACAGATAAGACAGAAAGACAGACAGACAAGATAAGTACTTCTAAAAATGCACAAGTGACAGAAGAGATAGAAAGCAGTTTAACAAATAAAGCAGAGCACACATAGACTAGCATTAGTCATATATGACACAGAAGGTTCTTACTGATTCAGGACTGGGGTATAAGAATTCTTGTCCTCTTCTATGATGGAAACTATCAAAGTGATGAGCTTGGGCCAGAAGTCAAGGTTCCTGATGCTGGGGCCCTGTTCCTCAGGAGGAAGGTCCTGATTTTTGTTCTGGGAAGGAAGCCATTGGAAAACCAGAATAATATTCAAGGGGAAAGAAAAAGCTGGCAAATGTCACCATGCAAACTTCAAACACTAATCACCTGTGGACCCTTTCTTCCAAAGAGCTTAAAATTATAAACAACTGCTGGCAAATTCCCTGATCTAATGCACAACACAGTAACATGCCAAACCATGTTGCTAACTGATGGCCTCAAACGCAACTAATCCCTGTTCTGTCATTTACCATGCCAAGAGCAGGCGAGGCTCCAGGAGACCTGCTGAGACATCATTTGCACTAAACTTATTCCAAATACTTGCTTTTTAGGCACCTGGTTGATGACTATATCCATGTTGACACATTGTGTGTGCATTACTACAGAGTGCCCAGTGGAGCTTTCGTGCATTTGAAAAGGGTTTGTGTCCAGAGGCACCTCCTAAATCCAGTGCTAGAAAACAAGGTAAAATTTCACTGCTTGACGTTTGTATATGCTAACGACAGTTTCCTTGATCAGTCTACATTTGCTGTAATTGGCTTTTGCTCACGCAAAGCTACATCAAACCTTCCCTTCACAAATAACTGCTGAGGCTGGCAAAATGCATCGTAATTAGTTAGTGTAAAACAATTATCATCCTCCCCTTACTAATTAGGGCTCATTAATTGATTACAAATTTTGTGCATTCAGAAGATAACAAATCACGTAACTTTGTTTGTGTTCTTTTTGTATCAATTAGTATTCTTGTTGCTATCTCAAGAAAAATCAGAAACTTGGATTTCTGCCTGCTTATCAGCTACTCACAGGATCTGTCTGGTACTCCCGGCTGTACAGCTCATGACAGTTGTTGAAAATGTACTCGTAGGTGGAGTTGAGGCAAGCTTTCACACAGTCCTTCACTACCTGGCTGGCTCGGGGTGGACTCTGCAGCTCTTGGACCTGGCAAGAGAACAACAAAGAGAGTTAAAGCACCGTGCATAAATCAAACAGGGGAAGAACACATCACTGGTTTGGAAACTATTGGAGGCTTGGTGAATCTGCTTTCAGCAACTTGTGCTATTGGTGACCTGAAACCACAAATAGGTCACTCTCCCCAGGCATAAAAAGGCAGTGACAACACTGATCTCCCCACAGGACCATTTGAAGCATAAAAGGGATTTTGATGTGCCAAGGAAGATTCCCCAGAACAGACAGATCGTGTGGTTTGCCATGTGTATAATCACAGCCAAACACACAACTTCTGCTGAATTTATAGGACTTTGTTATGAAGCCAGTGGGAAATCTTTCCCAGCACTGGAAAAATGTGCAACAGACCAGCAGAGCAGTTTACATCTGATCTGCAAAGTCTTGCTGAAGACCACTAGTCTGCCTTTACATACAAAAAACTTTCATTAAGGACATCTTTCAGCACAAGCTTTATTGAATTTTAAAGAACACCAGAACCCCTAGGGACATGCCAACTGATATGCCTTCTCCTCTTGCAACAGCAGCTGTTTTCATTATTTCACTGTTATGTTCCTTTTGAAAAATGCTGCAGGGGTACTTGAAATTAAACAAGACAGGTAAGCATCACCCTGCAAATACAACTATAACCCGAAAATTTTTATACTGTCAGAACCTCTAAACTTTTCAGAGTATTTTTATAAAGCAAACTTTCAACACAGACAGACTGTCTGAATGAATAATGTAAAAATAAAGTTTTAAAACATCATTTACCCGAGGTCTTAGGAGTAAAATTTTGAGCACTTCCTGAAATTAAAGACTTGTTTTGTTTTTGATAAGATTAAAATTTGTAAGTGACATGTACTAACTCTCAGTGTTAGACTGTAAACTTTTAAGAAAGCTTTAGAACTCAAAAATTAGGAATATAAAATAATCTCATTACAGACTACTAGGGCAATAAACTTAACTATGGAACCAGCACATCATCATTCATAAAAACTCTCCTGGATCTCTACTGAGAGATTTTATCCCATTTCAGTATCTCATTCTCCATGAGATAAATTCTAAAATATTTACTAGATAAAGGTAGTGAAAAAGCTTCCTAATGCTATTTTAAAAAGCAAATTATCTTCCTAAAACTAGACAATTTCCTTTATTCCTCCTCCTCTTTCCTCCTCTTTCTCTTTTTTTTCTGGCAGGGGTGGGGGAGGGTTGTGCCATCTTTAGGACTGAAGAACCATAGGGAAAAAACAATGTGCATCTTCATAATGCAAAATACAGAGAAGTAAAGACAAAATGTGGATGTTTATACATGGTCAGCCGATGATCTCCATGTTCGTTGAGTGTCTAAAGCACAAAAACATGAAACAATGGTTTGAAAATGGGAAATCAGCTCCTGGGGGAAAAACTGCAGAGATGCCATTCCCATTCCCACCCACACCCCTACCTTCATCCTGAAAAAAGTTATGCTGGTCAGCAAATCCACTGTGGACTTCAGATCCTGCAGCCTCTCGCGGCTGCTGGCTGGGAAGTTATTCTGTTGACAGAAAAGGGAAATCCTGTTGGAAAGCACAGTCAGATCCATGCAAGGCTTCAAGCATGTGCTAAAAAAGGAAACTGTCTTGGAAACATTTCCTGCTCAAGAAGCTTGTACCAGTCAAAACAATGCTCAATAAATAAGGCCTTTTTGCTGCAGGAGCTTATCTGTTTGCCTAATTAAATAGCTTTCATACAAATGTAAAGTCTGTGGATGCCAGGAGACTGACAGCCCTTGGTGGCAGGAAATCCCTCCTTGGCTGTAGAAGGAGAAAGCTGGGAACAGCCTCACCACTGGCAGCCCTGGCCTCTTGCCTGAGGCTGTGTGAGCCCTTTCCTTTCTGCACTCAATGCTTGGGTTTTTGGCTTCTCTTCTGAGATGCCAAGGGGTGTGGTGTATTAAACACCTCCCCAGAGAAATAAACAAGACTGAGAAGGAAAAATTAGCACTGTTCCCGTAAGAAGGTATTGTAACCACTCAGTCCCCTGTGAGATCCCACATGTAAACACATATCCTGAATGCAGCCAGCTTTGCTTCTTGCACAAGACTCTTCCCTTTCTGACCTCAGGCACTGTGCCTTTCCTACATTCCCACTGTCTCCGACCTTTGTCGTGTAACAGCGTTCATGCTCCTCAGCATGTCCTTACATTCAAGCTGATGTGATTGGTTTTGCTGCAAGTAAAACAGCACAGGCAACCTTCACTTGGATAGTCTCTTCGTATTTGCACGTTCAAAAATTATTAGATACCAAGGTGAAAAGGGCAGAGGGAAACAAGTTTTCACTTTTTACTGAGGACTTGCAGAAAAATATGCTCTTGACAGTAGTAATTGAGTATTACTGCAGTTCAGCTAATCACTGCAGGCAATTCAGTGCTCTTTGCAGTAATTTGTAGATGCTCATTCTGAGACAACTCTCCTTTCAAAGTGAAGTTGTCCACCCATGGACTCTCTGGAACTCAGGGTATTTATCAAAATGAAGGACTTCCGTGGGTCAAGACTTAAATACAAACCACTAGATGAATGAAAATTGCCACGTCCTGTTTGAAAAGCTGCAAAGTAACAACTTTTCTTCCAGAACTTAACCTGCCCTTCAGGGGTCTTAAAAGAATTACTAAATGCTCCCATAATGATTCAGCCATTTCTCCAAATATAATGGCAATTAGATTACACCTAAATAATTTAAACTACACTAATCTTTCCTGGTCCTGGATGTAAGATCTTACTTGTTTGTGCACAGTTCAGTTCCATTAGCCACCAAAACCCAGCTTTTATTGAAGATCAAGCAAACAAAAAAGGCATCACTGCTAAGGATTCCTATTGCCGTGCCTTGATAATTTTCCCTCTGCTACTCAGTGGATCAAGGTTCTATTTAGACTTTCTCTTACTACTAATGTAGCTTTAGAATAGCTCTTCACACAATGCTCCTTTTATCTTTATTTGCACCTTGCCCCTTTTCCTTTTAATCTTCCTAATGCACTTCTCTTAATGTGCTTGTGCTTTTCTCCTCGATATGTTTTTCTGTGTTTCAGCTAAATGCTATAATCAGAAGAGGATAAATAAATAAATAAAATGCAAGCTCACATTTTGCCACCATTTTAAAAATTTTCAATTAATTAGTCACCAGTTGAAATAATATAGCAAGGAATTTAAGAAAAAAAAAAAAGTCACGTGGTAAGACTATATTAACTTTGGAGTAGCAAAGAAAGAGAGTAGAGGGCTTACAAAGCCTGTTGGACTAATGCCAAAATTTGAAATTCATCTCTTCACAATATGATGAAGTGGGGAGGATCTCAAACCTGACAATACATCATGATTCAAGTTTGCCAATCCTAAATTAAGTGACAACAGGGCTGTAGGTCCTCTAAAGTATTTCTGTCATAGTAGGGAATAATAAGACTATTTTCCCTTTTTAGATGATACCTGAAGTAGCTGATACTATTTAATCCAATCCAACTTGTATTTCTGGGGAAGTATCAGAGATGAGCATAGTTCACAGTCCTTAAATGATTTCACAAGTCTTGAGGAAGTTAACATGGAAGAAAAAAACCACTAAGTTCTATCCATGAGGAAAACAAAATGGTGTATTTGAGCAACAGGGTTGTAATGACTTTTCCTTAAGACACAAGCTATGCAAAAAATTAGAAATGTAAGAGAAATCCAAATGGTGTGTTTCCCCTCTGCCCACCAGAATGCCTGAAAGGATTCTGCTTATTCCCACTCACCCTGTACATTGAGAGATCAATCCGAAGTGAGTTATGAAGTTGGTCCAGAAGCTTCACAAATCGCTCTTTCTGTGGAGCAAAAACAGCCACAAACATTCACACATCACCACTGTCCAATCGATGTTCAGAGCAAGCAGCAGGGTATCAGGTAATTAGTGTCAGATCTCATGAGAGCAGGAGTAAGCAGTATGGATACATGGCATTGTGCAAACAGCATTTTCTTTTGGTTCTTGGATTTACTTTTAAACTGTAATTATTTCTGAAGTCTGTGAAATGTTAGAATTGTCAGAAAAAACACTCCACTATCACTCTGAAGTAGAGGCATAACAGAAACCCCTCCAAATTTTAGTCTACAATTTACACCAAACTTGTATTTAAGAGAAAATATTTACTCAGAGATGAATAATGTACAGTTAGAAAAGTGTCTAATTCAGAGCAATGATATAGTTCCATGATTTATCTATTAGTTCAGTGAGAAGTACTACAGGCTTCTTGTGACATATCTTCTTGAGGTCAGGCCTCTGCAGTGAATTCTGGTTTGACATTGTGAACACCTTCTCAAGCTAATTATAAATTCTCAATCTCATGGGAAGCAGAAGCTTTTCCAAATACTTTTCCAGCATGCTCAGCTCCACCGCAAGTTATATAGAAAACATTTCAACTATTAGGGCGATAGACTTCTCTTGTGGTAGTGGGGTTTTTTTTTCCTTAAAGCAGTTGCTGTTTTTAAAAACAAAGTTCTGAAATTACCAGATCACATGGTAATATTTTATCAACAGCACTAAAATGCAGAGTTTAGTATTGTTTGCTCATTCCATATCATCTGTGCTCCAGCGTAATGTGAACACAAAGAATAAACATCACAATGCATTACATTGATTGAAATCTGAAAAGTGTGATGGTGATGACAATAAACCCATGCTCCTTTTCTGGTCTGAAGGAGTTCCACTGCTCTCAGCTCCTCACAGATTTAATGTTCCTTAAACTGAACAAATTATTTACTGAAGGGTGGAAGCACTGTAGGGAAATTACAGAAGTCCAGTTGTAACATCACCAAACACACAAACCTACCCCAAAATTGGAGGCTGCGAAGCGGTCCGAAGCAGACACATTTGTGGAGGCAGTGGTGTGTGCATAATAAGCATTGATATTGGCAAGTAAGGTGCTCATCACAGCTGGCACACCTGGGCACATGTATTTAGAGGAGAGACATGCAAAATGCCTGCAAAAGGACAGTGATGTAAGTCATTCTGGTCTCTTCTGTGCAGCAGGACTTCACTTTATCCCTTTAATAGACCCCTTCTGCTGGCGGGCACCATGAACAGATGGAAGTTATGTTTCAACCCTTTATGTAGATCTCAGAGGTTTTCTCAGAAAGATGCCATCTAGACAGCAGCTCAAAACAAAGAGAAATCCCTTCACTACAGCCCTTTCCAGATCACAAACAGCTTCTCAACCCGTTGCTGCCAACAGCACATCACTTAATGATACCCTGGATCCTCATGGCAATTCCTAGAACCAAGCCTCACACAAGGAAACCTACACCATTTGCTGCTGCTTGAGGCAGACACAGGTTCTGAGGTGTTATGAGGCAGCAGCAACTGGAAAGCATTAATGCCCAGTGAGAGCACACACTAGCACTTCTGTGCTGCACTGATATGTCATTCCTTATGGCTAACCCTTCCAGCCTGCAGGAAGCGTGCTTGCTCATTTGCATTTTCCCATTCTCTCATTAAATGCAAGGAACCCTCCTCCAGGAAATTTCAAAATTATGCCAGGAGCGTCCAGGCTTGTGAAATGATTAAACAATCAAAAAAAACCTGTTAGACCTAAAAAAAAAAAAAATCAGAGTTTTAGAGGTCTTATATCATGGGAAATGGCAAGTAAAGTTCATTCCAACAGGCCAAAGAGTCGGGGCATTTTAACACAGGAATAATCACTGAGTTCCCACACTAAATGTGGGAACTGTTTTCCAAATGTAGCTTTCTCCCTAAGGGACGCAAAGAATCATAGAATAGTTAGGGTTGGAAGGGACCTTTAAAGGTTATCTAGTCCAACCTCTGCAGTGAGCAGGGACATCTTCAACCACACCAGGTTGCTCAAAATTCCATTCAACCTGACCTTGAACATTTCCAGGGACAGGACATCTGCCACGTCTCTGGGCAGCCTAGCCTGTACATCCAGTGTTTCAACACCCTCATTGTAAAAAATTTCTTCCTTTTATCTAGCCTAAATCTAACATCTTCAAGTTTAAAACCATGCTTGCTACATGATACTTGCGTACCATTTGGTCATTTAGGCACCGAGTAAATATAAGCACATAAAATAGCTTTGTTTAAGAAGAAAAGGTGTGAGGAGCAGGGATCTAATCAGAGATGTGGCAGACCTTCATCTTTGGAAATAAGCAGTGACTGGACCTCCAGAGAAACCTGCCAATTTTTTTCCATTTTGGATTAAACCAACAGGCAGAAAAGCTGCTTGCAAGGTGACCTAAGTACAGCTTGTAACTCATCTAAGAACCCGTAACCCAAAACTTTCAGCTTCCAATGTGAAAAAGTTTGCTTTTGTCTGCTATATTTTATATTACATTTGAAATAAGAAATGAGCTAAGCATAGCAATACTAGTCTTTAAGAGGAAGAATAACTAATCCCAAATCCAAGTAAAAGTATATTGACAAGTAAAAGGTTCTTTGAAGATACAGAACTGCGTTAGCCTAGATCCAAAGAGGACAAATCAGTGGCACTATTACCTAAAATTTCTATAAATGTCTTCAGCAGCACCTGGGAAACCAGTCACTTCAAAGGACTATAACACTTGCCAGGATAGACATATAGGATAAATACCTCCACAAAACCTCATCCCTTCTGATATCATTAGAAATCTTCAGCGGGAACCTTGAGCAGTACCTTTTTAACAGAAGAGCTCTCAAACAGAGATTCGAGAGTCTCAAAACAGAAACAGCAGACATTAATTTCTAGACTTTGAGGAAACCAGTGATTCAAAGACAGGCAGTCTCTTCCCACTCACAGTAAGCCCCACAAGGAGCAGCTGTCACTGCCAAGCTTTCCATTACCAATACACTTCATTGTCTAGACAGTAAGAGTCACAGCAATTAGTTACACCAATTATCTGCACTGAAGACCACACAAAATGCATCTTACGTCATGGCCTGGTATATGGACTCAATGCCGTAACGCATTGCAAATTCATCCACGATCTCCTGGGCTGTCTCATCAAAATACACCTTCCATGCGTCATCTCCTTTGGCATCAGGGATCTTCACCACCCCATTCCCTTGAACATCTGTGAGATGGTGAAAGAGGTTCTGAAAGACAAAACAGGAAGAAGTTTGTATGTGAGGCTGCTGAAACCTCTAAGTAAGATCCATGAAGAGCTTGGAACTGCTGAGGTGGTGGCACTAACACAAATTTCTCTGTTCTCCTCCTCTTTCTTTCCCCCTGCCCACTCTGTATTTTCTGCTTTTACCTTCTTTTCTTCTTGAGTGCTCATAGCTGAATTTTTCATATGCATACCTACAACTTTACCCAGCAGACATTGTGAAGGATGCAGAAGAGTGCTTCAGTGTACTGAAACAACACACTAATTAGTTTTCCTGAAACCTATGCATTTCTCTCCTCAGAATGAAATGCCTGGACAAGCTATTTAAACTAGCTGATGTTACAGCTCTGTATCAGCATTGTAATTATCATTATATAGAACAGTCCAAACAGATTTTTTGTTTCTGAAAAGGACACCCTTAAGATCACCCCTAACAACTAGACACTTGCATTATTATTCAGCATAACCTTTCACTTTATCTAACACTGCAAAGGTTTTCAGCTATCATTGCTGTGCAGAAATTGCACACTCAGCTCAGTCGGTTTCTCAGTAATCCTCAAATTCATGTCACTTACAGATTCATCAGCCTTTCAGACAGTTGGCTCCCTACAGTAAGGGATGCAAAAGTCTAATGATCTCACTAATAGCTGGAGGATTCTGCTTTACACTACTATTTTTCATTATTAAATTATTCTTGCTGTAAATCATCTTCATTTTAGAATACACAAATGAAAGAAGGTGATGCTTGAAAAGAGCCCTATTTGCAAAAAAAGAGCAGCAAGTGATCATGCACGTTCAAAGGATAAAACCAAACCAGCTCACCAAACAGGAAATAAATATGTAGTGGAGGACACAACATAGCCTACTAAAAGAAGCCTACTAATGTTTTTTCTGAGCTTCGTATCTGTCTTATAGAGAGCTCCTGGTAAGGCTAGAAGACACCACAGGGCTCATCCAGCTCAGTGTCTGGATAAATATGTTGTTCCTGAAGATGAATGTCTCTCTCTGTGATACAACTGTCCTTTATCTAAGATGAATTTGCTTAAACCTCACTGACCTCATGATATTCTTGTATACAGGGCTCTGACTACTCTTCCTTATTCAGCCACTTTGGGACTGACCCTGCTGCCTGCCTCTTCTTTGACACAGACAGACTGGGCATCTCTCCAAGACAGGGGTTTCCCTTTAGTCCTTCTCACAAGTCATCTTTGGATTTCTCCCAACTTGTGCAACTCTGTCTGTCCAGCTCAGTCCATCCTGAGACAGGTCAGTACTCAGAAACCTGAGCTTATCTTCGGTTCCCCAACAGTTGTTAAAAACTGCACACTACAGGAGCAGCACAAAAGAATTTACACCACCAATACCTGCATCACTCAACAGCCAGAGACAAAGACTCCCTCCTCGATCAGAATTTAATCATAACACATTTAGTATGCTTCCTCTAGAGAAAGACAGAAGTACAGTACATGTTGAAAGCATCACTCAAGGAAATTCAGAAGTTTCTCCACCTTAAACTCATCGTGAGCTCTGAGTGGAATCAAAGCCTGACAGTAGCACAGCTGTGACCGTGGGACAGACTGAGCCAGCCAGTCCCCAGCGTGGGGGACACAGCTTAAAGCTGCCTTTGCCTCCCTAACAAATGTGGGCTTGATGATTCAGTGTGTTACCAGGCCTGCATAGTAGGGAAAAGAAAGCTCACCTAGGGCAAGGGGGAACAATTCAAGGAAATAAAGGTCAGAAAACTGCTTCTTCAATAGTCAGAAGGAATATGGTGATGTTCACACTTCTCACCTCATGAAGGCAAGTGTACTGAATGTGATATGGAGCCACCTTCTCCTCGCCTTTGATCTCCACACTGATTTGTAGGCGAATAGCCCCAGACACTGCAGACTTATCTGTTCGCTTCTCTAGAAGGAAAAAACATCAGCAATTATAGGTATTGTTCATGTTCAGAGCACAGCCATCTTGGGGTGGCAACACTGGCAAAGAAACTGCTGGAAGCTCGGGCTGAGTCACCGCAGAGAAAACTTTCTCTTTTCTTTCAAAACATTGAATACTAAGTAGACATCAGCAAAACAACTGCCATGATACACCCTCGGTATGACACATCTAACTAGAACGAGGTACATTTTTAGACATAAGACAGCCTCCCTGTCATCAAATGTGCTATAGGGTCTTGGATTCAGCCAGCTGAACTAGAACCACCAAGGACAGATTCCTTTTCCGAGAACAGGGCTGACTGATGTGGAATTTGTCCCTAACTTCACCACAGCCCTGAACTCCTGCAAACTGCTGGTTGTCTCTATCAAGAAGATTTTGGACCTCCTAGGAGCTGACAGGTCCACAGTGCCTGTCAACTCAGCACCATCTGGTTGCTTGCTAGTACTTTGTACAACAGTCACTGGAAAAGGTCTCAACAACTTGACAGCCCAGTGCAGTGCACCTGATGGTCTTACAGACTGGTAAAATGCTTGTGTTGGCACAAAAAAAAAAAAGAACACAGGACAGTATATCTCCAGCACAGGTGGAATACAGTCCTGCTGCAAGCTGTTCTCCCATTGTACTTTTCAACGCCTGACAAAAGAAAACCCATCAACCTTCTGACACACTTCTCTTCATTTTAACTGGGATCAGCTTTGCAGCTGCTCTGCAGCAGCAGCATATGCCCTCGAAACCACATGAGCTTTTTTTTTTCCTTTCTTGCAAATTGTCCATATGCATTCAAGTGCTTTCAAACATTCCCAAACCAACACATGACACATTTCCAGTCCCAAGGCCCTGCTCACCAAGGTTGTACCAGACATCCATTTCTCCGCTCAGAGTACGAACTTCGATGATTGTCTGCCCCAGGAAATCATCCGACTCGCGTTTCAGCCTCTGCTTGACACGGGACTTGATGTCATCATCTTCATCCCACACTCGCACCTTGATCCGGTCAGAGGAATTATGGCACTCACTGCAAACAAGAGAAATGCAATTTTAAGAGTGCACAAAGCAGCAAACATTTATATGCTACACACTCTGCATTCCTCTTGACCCACTTGTCCAACATGAGGGAGATGTATTAGCAAAGCGTAAACAATGCCTATTTATTCAAAAGTGGAGTGTCTGATACGAACTACACAACAACTTTTTGGTGCACTCTAAATGCTCCTGTGACATAGCCGATACTGCACTCCAGAGGATGCTGAAGGACCACCCTGCCTTGCCCTCAGACACCAACTTCTGACTTACTAAGTGGCTGTGACTCTCCTGCTTGTCCTCACACCCAGCAGCAGCTCATGGAACTGGAGAATTCTCTTCACAGCTGCTGGTTTTGCTGTGAAGCCCACAGACGCCTGGGGATGGCCAGGCTGGTAAATGCTGGCATACACACCCCAAAAATGACAATCAGCATCTAACTGGTTTCAACAGCTCTCTCCACCAGTGACCTTCTGTTCAGCTGTAGGCGTTAAGGGCTACTTGTCTTTATGCAATTTCTAGGATAGCACAGTCAAGACCTGTGACAAACACCCTTTGTGCTGGTTTCTAGTAAAGGATAAATAGCTTGGATGGAGGTAGATCTCTTACTTCAAGACAGTCACAAAGCAGTAGTGTATCAATGCACAGTACATTACAATCAGACGATACACACACTGCCTGAGGGGAATGGGTGTGATTCAGTAGTTATAGCATTGGTGTTTAATTACTAGAATTGATTCTGCCTATTATTCACAGCTCAGACTGATACTTTGTGCTCTGGGCAGATCAATAAAGACATTTCCCTTAAAAGAAGCAGTTTACTGTTTGATGAATCAACACCCTCCAGTTTAATATACAAACAGAATTTGCAGACTATCCCTCTTTTTTAGGTGTTCAGATACCTTTTGTAGATCCAAACAGGCTCTTGGATGTCAGAAGTGGGTAGGAGAACTGTATTACAAGAGCTCTGCTCATTTACAGGGCATGCAATAAAGCAATTTGAATGCTCATATGAGACCATGACAAGGGTGATTACTCACCATAACCACTACAAATGTCTACCCTCAAGTAAATAAAACCTATGAAAACAGGCAACTGCTGCTGAAGGCCTGTTTTCCATCCTTTTTAACAGTAAGATGCTGCATCTGTTGCTAAGCAACAGGGAGAAAGAAGAAATGGGTCAGAAGAGATCTGCTAAGCCTGGTCAATAAGATGTGGCAGTGACTGGTTATGAGCATGCTCTCTGCCAAGAAACCATTTGGGCTCTTTTCGCCACCATTGTGATTCAGGACAGCATTAAACAGACATTCATGTAGCTCCTACTGATTTTTCCAGTAGAGAGGAATAGCTGGGGATTATATGGACAAAGTTAGAAGCAATTCCATGCTATTCTGATCATGGACAGAGCACATCCCTGCTCCCTGCCTTTGCTGTGCAATCAAAGCTGTATTTAGAGTTCAGAATAAAAGAGGTTCATTTTTTGTCTCCTGCCTTTACTCTCCTTTCCCTTCTCCTTTACTTCATTAATGTCTTCCTAACAAAACCATGCAGCCAAGTGTTCACAAGCTGGGAATGGCTGGAGTTGCTGCTCTTTGTTGCTCTCAAATTTATCTCAGTGCTTTGCCATATCTGCCAGCAACACAGCCTAAGCATGTAAAATAAATCCTCTGTTCCTGACACGGTGCACTAATTTACAGCCTGGCAGTATTGCAGAGGCTCAGTGTTCAGAAATGCATGGGTGCCTCAAAACACAGACTGGCCCACACAGCCATTTACAAAGCATCAGCAGGTTAACTCCTGACTTCTTTAGACCTCACCTTCTGCAGGGCAGTTCTTTGCCAGGACCACTTTGGTCTTGTTTCTTTGCTACCAGCGGTAAGGAAAACATTCCCTGTTCAGACCTAAATCTAACTTAGGCAGTCCCACATGCATCATCCCCCGCTCCTGAGGTGGCTAGCTATCATCCTTCACTCAAGTACAGCAGCATAACTCACTGAGAAATCCTACAGGAAACCTTCCAGTAGCATTTACCGAGCTACTAAAGGTTCTATTTTACCACACCTTTCTCTGTTGTTTTTAAGAGACTGCTCAATTCGCTTTCCTTGTGCTGGTCCCATGCCAGAGAGTGAGCTTTATCACTTGCTCACAGCAGCTGAAAGCCTTGAGCTGGTGGCTTACCATCAAACATCTAAATCTGTATGAACCACAGTCCTTGCTTTTGGTGAAGCAAGACACTTGTGTCAAAACCAGTTCACTTTTCAGAGTGCACCCCAAAACAAAACTATGAATACTGGGGGACTCGGGCTTGCTGACAGGCAACGATTTTCCAACTAATGAGAAATAGTTTCCAATTTGTGATAGTGACATGACTCAGTTAGACTGTGGCTAACAAGCTCTGCTGCTAGAAGGTTTTCCCTTCATTAATACAGGAGTTGGCACATTTCTCAAGATACCTGCCCCACTTCTTGCTATGTTTTTATGAAGTTTGATTTCACTGTGTGCCCACATATGTCTGTCCACCCTCCCACAGCCCTTCCCAAGAGAATGCAGAGAAAGAAACACTCTGTGACCCCAAAAAAAAGAAGGAATTACCAAATGCTTTCAGGCCCATTTCTGAATGCAAGAGACTGGAAGCCAGGTTTGCTGTGTACATGGCTCAAAGCCTTTCTTTTTATCCATATTGTCTCAATGTTTGCAGTGGTGCCATTTTTTTAGAACCTTTACACTTCAAGCTACCAAATAAAGTAACATTTTCCAGAAACAGCTGTTGTGGTTTTGCCAGACCTG